>CM060395.1:182029087-182549968 GCA_030545235.1 Helianthus tuberosus | reverse complement strand
CAGACTATAACCAGAACAGTGCTCTCAACGATCCACAACGACGCTTCGCTCCACGTGCAAGGCTCAACATCATAGGTATTACTATTCATGTTACATTATCTACATGCTAGAACTACATAGAACTTTGCTCGTGGTATGCCTAGATTACAGAACCCACTATATGCTATTACTTGAGAACACTTGTGTGCTTACTCTCTTCTGTCATCGCACTATTCGTGAACCTATCTCACTTACGTTATCTTTACTATGAAGATCATGTCTGGACGTATCAACATGACCCAGGACCAGTTGACGGCCCTCATTAACGAACGAGTTACTGCGGCAGTTGCAGCCGCACAAGCAGGAGGTATACCCTGCAGTTACAACTCACACTAGGATCCTTAGATCCTACATTCCTAAATCAACTCTCGTGTTTAAACTGTCCTAATTCTTTTACACAACAGGTCAAGCACCTGTTTGCACTTTCAAGACTTTCATGGACTGTCGTCCAACCACTTTCAGCGGCACTGAAGGAGCCGTAGGCCTTCTGCACTGGTTTGAAAAGATAGAGTCTGTGTTTGAGATGTGTGAATGCCCTGAGGCACGCAGGGTAAAATATGCTACTGGTACTCTCGAGGGTTTAGCCCTCACATGGTGGAAAGCTCAGGTCCAAATACTGGGGTTGGTTGCTGCTAACGCCACCCCATGGAACAATTTCAAGGAGATGATCAAGGAAGAATACTGCAGTCGAGATGATATTCATAAGCTGGAAGTCGAGTTTTTCAACCTCAAGATGACGGGGTCTGAGATTGAAGCGTATACCAAAAGATCGAATGAGCTTGCGTTACTGTGTCCTACTCTGGTGGACAAACGTATCGAACTTTATCTTAAGGGTCTGGTGCCAGAGATCCAAAGTCATGTGACTTCAGCAAATCATGCCACTTACCAGCAGGTTGTTCAGTTGGCACACCGTGTCACTGATCAGGCGGTGGAGCAAAACAGGTTGCCTAAACGCATCAGCGCTACTGCTACCGCTACCACTTCAGTTACTCCTGCTACTCCCAGCGACAATAAGAGGAAATGGGAGGGGGATTCTAGCAAAGGTTCAGCTACTGTTCAGTCTCAAGCTCAGCAACGCAAGACAAATGACTACCAGAGTCCGAATCAGCAATCATCAGGTAGTCAAGGGCAGAGTGGCTATCGGGGAATTCACCCATGGTGTAGAAGGTGCAACAAACACCACAGCGGAAGATGTCGCAGGGAACAGTGTCAAAGATGTTTTAAGACAGGTCACGAGGCTAAAGATTGCAGGAGTTCTCGACCTGCGAATCAGAACCAGCAGCAACAACCACCTGCTCCACGAAACCAGCCTCAGCAGCAGCAGCATGGAAACAGGGGATGCTACCAGTGTGGGGCTGAAGGTCATTACAAGCGGGATTGCCCTCAGTTAAACCAGAACCAGAACAATAATAACAACAACAACAATCAGGGCAATGGGAACAACAACAACGGTGGGAACAACAACAACAATGGTGCTAGAGGCCGTATGTTTGTGATCGGTCAGGGTGAAGCAAGGAATGATCCCAACGTAGTTATGGGTAAGTTTCTTCTAGACGACTTTTATGTTACTGTACTATTTGATTCTGGTGCGGATACAAGTTACATGTCTTTAAAAGTTAGTGAAATGTTAAAACGTGCACCAACTCTCCTAAACACCAAGCATGTCGTAGAGTTAGCTAACGGTAAAAGTTTAGAAGCCACACACATAGTTAAAGGGTGTAATCTTATCCTCGCTGGTCAGACTTTCTCCATCGATCTCATTCCTATAACCCTGGGTAGCTTTGACGTCGTCATTGGCATGGATTGGTTATCTCAACAACAAGCGGAGATCTTATGCAAAGAAAAGGTTATTCGCATTCCTCGTTCTGGCAAAGAACCTCTCAAAGTTCAAGGCGACAAGAGTGGTGTCGTTAGTGGTATTATCTCCTTTTTGAAGGCTCAGAAGTGTTTGCGCAAGGGGCACACTGCTATATTGGCACTCGTTACAGATACCTCGAAGAAAGAGAAAAAGATTGAAGATATTCCTGTAGTACGTGACTTTCCTCAAGTGTTCCCTGAGGAATTACCTGGGTTACCGCCTCATCGTCAAGTCGAATTCCAGATCGAGCTCGCTCCAGGAGCAGCGCCCATAGCTCGAGCACCTTATCGTCTAGCTCCAACTGAATTAGAAGAACTGTCAAAGCAGCTACAAGAACTCTTGGAAAAGGGTTTTATACGTCCTAGCTCTTCGCCTTGGGGAGCTCCAGTGTTATTCGTAAAGAAGAAAGACGGTACGTTCAGGATGTGTATAGACTACCGTGAACTCAACAAGGTGACGATCAAGAATCGTTACCCTCTTCCGCGCATAGATGATTTATTCGATCAGCTGCAAGGGTCGAGCTACTACTCCAAGATAGACTTAAGGTCAGTGTACCATCAGCTGAGAGTCCGGGATGAGGACGTCTCTAAAACAGCATTTAGAACTCGCTACGGCCACTACGAGTTTATGGTCATGCCATTCGGGCTAACGAACGCGCCTGCCGTATTTATGGACCTTATGAACAGGGTGTGCAAACCCTATCTCGACAAGTTCGTCATTGTTTTCATCGACGACATCCTGATTTATTCGAAAAGTCAGGAGGAACACGAGCAGCACTTACGACTTATACTGGAACTTCTACGAACGGAACAGCTATACGCTAAGTTTTCCAAATGTGACTTCTGGCTTCGTGAAGTCCACTTCTTAGGCCACGTGGTAAACAAAGATGGGATCCATGTCGATCCATCCAAGGTAGATTCGATCAAGAATTGGCCTGCGCCTCGTACACCAACGGAAATACGTCAATTCTTAGGTTTGGCGGGTTACTACAGAAGGTTCATCAAAGACTTCTCAAAAATTGCTCAGCCACTTACACTACTGACGCAGAAGGGTGTTGTTTATCGTTGGGGTAATGCACAGGAAACAGCGTTTCAGCACTTAAAGGATAGACTTTGTAGCGCACCTATCCTCTCACTGCCTGAAGGCATGGACGATTTCGTAGTCTACTGCGACGCATCTATCCAAGGTCTTGGATGTGTATTGATGCAGAGGGATAAAGTTATTGCTTATGCTTCGCGCCAACTTAAAATTCACGAACGGAATTATACGACACACGACCTAGAGCTGGGAGCGGTTGTTTTTGCACTTAAGATATGGCGACACTATTTGTATGGTACCAAGTGCGCAATCTACACTGATCACAGAAGCCTCGAACATATCTTCAAACAGAAAGAACTGAATATGCGACAGCGACGATGGGTTGAACTGTTAAATGACTACGAATGCTCAATCAGGTATCACCCAGGCAAAGCCAATGTTGTGGCTGACGCTCTCAGTCGAAAAGACACTGCGCCTAAGCGCGTGCGAGCTTTACAACTCACTATACAGTCTAGTCTTCCTTCCCAGATACGAGATGCTCAGGTAGAAGCATTGAAACCAGAAAATGTCAGGGCTGAAGCCCTACGTGGATCAAGACAACGTTTAGAATAGAAGGAAGATGGTGCTTACTACGTCACAGGACGCATTTGGGTTCCACTTTATGGCAACTTACGTGAGCTAGTGATGGATGAAGCTCATAAGTCTCGCTACTCGGTACATCCTGGTGCGGATAAAATGTACCACGATATCAAAACTACGTACTGGTGGCCTAGCATGAAGGCCCACATAGCCACATACGTTAGCAAATGCTTGACCTGTGCGAGAGTCAAGGCAGAATATCAGAAACCGTCAGGACCACTCCAACAACCTGAGATACCACAATGGAAATGGGAGCAAATTTCCATGGATTTTGTTACTGGCTTACCTAGATCTCAGCGCGGAAATGATACTATTTGGGTGATCGTGGATCGACTCACAAAATCTGCTCACTTTTTGGCCATCAAAGAAACAGACAAGTTCTCTACCTTAGCAGACATCTACTTAAAAGAAGTGGTCTCAAGGCACGGGGTGCCCACCTCCATCATCTCTGATCGTGACGCACGTTTTACTTCAGAACTGTGGCAAGCGATGCATAAATCTTTTGGCTCTCGTTTAGACATGAGCACAGCTTATCACCCTCAGACGGATGGGCAGTCTGAGCGCACCATTCAAACCCTAGAAGACATGCTTCGGGCGTGCGTAATTGATTTTGGCAATGGTTGGGAGAAACATCTGCCACTGGTGGAATTTTCATACAATAACAGCTACCACACCAGCATTAAAGCTGCTCCATTTGAGGCATTGTACGGGCGTAAATGCCGATCACCTCTTTGTTGGGCAGAGGTGGGTGAGAGTCAAATCACGGGTCCAGAAATGGTAGTTGATACTACTGAAAAGATTGCACAAATACGACAACGCATGGCGGCAGCTCGTGACCGTCAGAAAGTATATGCTGATAAAGACAGGAAACTACTCGAATTCCAAGTTGGGGATCGAGCGCTACTTAAAGTTTCACCCTGGAAGGGTGTGGTTCGTTTTGGCAAACGCGGCAAACTTAATCCACGATACGTCGGACCTTTCGAAGTTATAGAGAAAATAGGCAAAGTGGCCTACAGACTGAACTTACCACCTGAACTCAGTGCAGTTCACAACGTCTTTCACGTGTCGAATCTGAAGAAGTGTACGTCAGATGAGACCCACATAGTTCCCTTGAAGGAACTCACTATCGACGAGCGGTTGCACTTCGTCGAAGAACCAGTTGAAATCACGGACCGGGATGTTAAGGTTCTCAAGAACACGAGAATCCCTCTTGTACGAGTTCGATGGAACTCCCGCCGCGGCCCAGAGTTCACCTGGGAGCGTGAAGATCAAATGGAACTCAAATATCCCCAGTTATTCGGAACCAATGCAACTACCACTGAGGCTGAAGCTACCAATACAGAATTTCGGGATGAAATTCCAAATCAACGGGGGGATGATGTGACACCCCAGGAAAACCAGTAATCTTCGCAAACCTGCTCGGGGAGCCGCGATACAATACAGGTAAACAATGTCACACCATTAGCTTCCTCAGTAACTGCATACTAAATTTCGGGACGAAATTTCTTTCAAGTTGGGGATAATGTGACAACTCGAATTTCCGACATTCTCTATTCGCATTTAATGCACGTTGACTTTGACTGTTTGGTTGTTGACCTGTTTGACTTCGTAACTGTACACTTTGTGATATGATGAAACGTATTATGGTTGCATGGTTATGTGTTTGTTTGTGGCATGCGAACCTAACTGATTAAATCATTTCGGATCTAAAAGACCATTAAGGACCCGACGAATCAAATGTGATTCGCCATACAACCTCCCGACGAAACAGGTCCTTGATTCGTCAAACTCATCTCGACGAAACAGGCTGTTTCGCCGGCCCATGATTCGCCAAAGCCCATTACGGGCCCAGAACGTTATTCTGAGTATATTCACGTAAAACAACATCACTTTTACACTTTCTATCAAAACAACCGAAACCCTAGAGCTCTCTCACTGTGACGGCAAACTAGAACCCACCGGAAAACCTTGTGCGATCAAACCATCATCTCGGTTAGTAAATTTATGTGTCTTGTCTGATCGTTCATCCATGTATGTGTTTATGTGTCATGTGATTCTGCTTTGATGATGTGTATTGTAATCGATACATGTTAAATATTAGGGTTCTTGTTATGATTATGATGATATAGATTTCGTTATGAATGTTGCAGTCGGATATAAATAGTTTCATGTGAAACTAGATACTATTGAATACTTGGTTCTGGATGGTGTTAATCGGATCTGGTCAGCATCTTGTTAGGGTTCGGTGATATGATGTTGTATGTTAATCGATATGTTGTATACGTAAGCTAGGGTTCATGCTAGACGTTAAAGAAATCCGATGATTATGCTATGATGATGTTACGATGATTCTGTGTTGAATGATTACTGCATGATTGATAATATTGATGTCGGCTGTTAGTGATGATTAGGGTTTCTGCATGTAACTATACTGACGTAACTGAACTGTCCGACGAAACCGAACTCTCGGCGAAACAGAATGTGTTTCGCCAAGGGTAGTCGACGAATCAGAAGTTCTGTTTCGCCAAGGGACACCTCGACGAAACATATGTGTTTCGCCAATATTGTGATTCGCCAATATTGTGTTTCGCCAATATTGTGATTCGCCAATATTGTGTTTCGCCAAATGTGTGTTTCGCCGTATATGTAATCTGCACAGTAACTCGGGTTAATTCTGTTAAGTGTTAACTGGAATATTTAACTGCTGTTAAGTGTAACCATCTGGTATATGATTGTGATTACGTGTTACATGTTTATACATGCATAACTTGAACACAAACTGATTTCACATACGTGCATACTTTAGGACGTGATTGATTACTTGCGAACATATACTTAGCATACCGAGCAAATCCAAGGTGAGTTCACACAAGCCAAGGCATGGGGTTCCCGGGTGGGAATGGGGATTTGATGATTTAATGTACATACATAGATGCTAGAACCTACTGCTAGACTAGTAACACTTATTGAACGATCTTCGCACACCTGCCAAGGATTGGCCGCGATATTATGACTGACTTCGCACACCTGCCATATGATGGCCGCGAACTAAATTTACAAATCTTCGCACACCTGCCTGGAGAGGCCGCGATACAAATAAACCTAGTCTAGAACACTTGGGAAAAACATTCCCCAATATCTTCGCACACCTGCCGGGAAGGCCGCGATGGGAACTAATACGATACATTGTAACGAACGAATAAACTATTACTCACGCTATACTATTACTGAACTATTAACTGTGAACTCGCTCAACTAGTTGTTGACTCTCTCTCTTGCATGCCTTGCAGGACCTTAGGTACATATGGAGCTTGCACAGGGAGGAGCAGGTCGTTGTGGGACATGGATCGATGATGCCATGTTATCTATCTAAACATTTGAATTTACTATTTACATTGGGTTTACATACTTATGCTTCCGCTACACACTTGTTGATGATTGGTTTTGAAAACACCTTTCGTATTGATGAATGATTTTTGGTATTTACTTATATGTTCAATATGATTGGTGGCTTGATCCTGGTCAGTCACGCCTCCAAGCGGTGATACTCCGCGTGTGGATTTTGGGGGTGTGACATAAATAGCTTGGATCAGGAGCAGTTCAGTGGTGTCGAAACCAAATATCAAAAACGAATTGCTACTGCTCAAAATCTAAAATTAAGATAGCAAGGCGCTGCTACGATACAAGGTATTAACTCGATCGCTGCTACGATTCAATGTTCGATCGATTGAAACTATCCGATGGATGTTTAAGGGTTGCCCACATTAGGGCCATACTTTGTCATTAGTCGTGAATTCGACGGATGTTTAAGTATAGCACTTTGTCATTAATCGTGAGGGTTTTAGTCTCGTGAGTTATCTTAAATGCTGTATTAGTTACTGACCTAGTTCGTGTGCATTGTTATTTAAATTAGGTTACAAGGCTAATCAGTAGGCTAAACTCTGCCCGTTTAAATCTGCAATTGGAGTCATTCTCTTTTTATCAACAGTATTTTACAATACTCCAATCATTTTCAAAAGTTATAATTACAGGGATTAAGTCATGGTTATCTTGAATCACTGGCTAATTGGGGTATTGTGCACATTACTAATTTCTCACGGTTAGGCTAATAAATCCTAACAGTGATAATCATCACTACTTGGGGAAGGACCCAATAGTGGTATGACCATCGTCACCAGGTGACAAGGCGCCAGATAAAAATAAGATAGAAGCCATTGTAATCGCTCTTATGTTGTAATTGATAACTAATGTATCGTTTTATATACTTGAATGACTCACCAGCATTTCCCCGCTGATAAAATATTTTTAAAACATGTTTCAGGCGACCTGCTATGAATCAAGAAAAAACGTGCTACGGAGCACTAACAAGCTTGAAGAGGTGGCTCAGTTAAAATGAATAAACATGTTTTATAAATCAGGGAATTTACTTGGGAAATTACTCTTTTGTAAATTACGGGGTTTATCCCGAATTATGAAATAAAATAATCGGGTTTTTTCGAGTTTTAAAAGATCCTGGTAAAATCTTCCGCTGTCAAACTTATATAATAAATACCACGGGAATTTCTGTCCCGCGGCTCCTGGACCGGGTAAAACCGGGATGGGGGCCGTGACAATACATCAATACAACATGGAGTTCTGAAACACACTCAAGTTCAAAAGGACCGAGCCGGATTTGTTTGATTCCGATGCAGTCGAGTTTAGGTGTGGGGTAGAATGGTATAGCATTTCAGTCACCCAATTCGGTATCAATATTGTGCTATATACCGAAGAGGATGCGGTAGAACCAGTATTTACTGAAGCCATTCGAGAATTACTGGACAACCTCTGCCAAGCTGCATGGGCATTGATTGAAGATGGCCACTACAACCCAAGCTCCACCAAGAGCACTAAGGTCAGGGACCTGCCCATCGGGTCCTTAGTGGTTCTTTGTGCCAAAGAGATAACAGTGGTGGGGTGGTGAACTTACAGGAACTTACTTACCTCTATTGTCTCGTAACTCACCAACCCATCAATGTCTCCCACATCTTGCTTTGGAACATGGTTGCTAATGCCACCGCGGACACCCGAACGCCGATCTTCTATGGAGGATGGATCGCCAAGTTATTCAAGCATTTCATTCAGTGAAATCCATCATCGTTCAACAAGGGTGTTGGTACTATAAAGGTTGATCTCGCGGTATGCCGTAGCATGAATCTCATCATCGATTGCCCCGACGGTACCATGCGCTTCAAGGACGCAAGAGGTCGTGCTTGGAATCCAAACCACCCGGACATGATATTGGCAATCGAAGATATCCCGAACTGTCCTCGTCCCGGAAAATTCCCGGGGTCATCGTCTCAAGTAGGGGGTGATTTTCCTAACCTTATGAATTTGTATAACATTATAAAGGAAACCCTCCAAGTCTCCAAGAACGCCTATAGCTTAGGCCGAAGCTCAAGCACCCGGATCGGCAGCATGGAACGCAACATCCTCTCCATGCAAAATGATATCACCTATATCCGGGATCATATGATGGTTCGAGATGAAGATGAGGATGAGGAGGAGGAGGACGAGGGGCAGCGTATGGATTCTGACTAGGCGGCGGTGGTAGTGGGCAACGTGGTTGTCGTGCAGGTTAAATCTCTCGCCCTTTTGAACAATTTGATATTTCCTAGGGCTGCGTCCCATTAAGACAATTTACTTTAAGTTAGATAATTTACTTTCTACACTTTAGTTTTTATGATGTGGTGTGATGCTTAAACTTAAACGTTGGTAATGTAGGTTTTATGATGGTTTTGTTGTATTATGTTGTGTTGTGGTAGTATTGTAGAACGCAGGTACCATGGGAGTCTTGGACACACTAAGCATAGTGGTCCCTAAGCCCGGAAACCAAGAGCCAAACGTCAAAAACCTGCCTTTTTAACTGAAACAGACAAACAGCACGGGGCCATGTTCACCCAACACGCCCTCGTGCCCAGTCCACTGATGTCAAAAAGTTTTTCTCCTGAAAGTGACACGGGTCGTGCTCACCAGGCACGACCCCGTGCTCACTTAACTGTAAGTTTTCTGAAAACCCAGTTACTATCACTTTGAGCATGGGTTGTGATCATCTAACACGCCCCCGTGTCCAGTGCCCAGCAACTGTAAAATTTTGTTATTTTTCCGCACTTTTTACGCATTCAACCAAAATAAATCATTTTTGGGACACATTGGGGACAATGTGTAATTTAAGTGTGGGGGGGAGGTTAAAACCTTGAATCATTCGTCCTAAATCAAGACTTACACAAAACTCGTTTTGGAACCGCTAAACACCCCAAACTTTTTCAAAACCTTTATTTTTTTTCTTTTACTTATCTTGGTTTAGTTGGGAAAATAAGCTCTAAAAATGATGTTTTTATTAATTTACACCTAATAGCGTCATGATAAAAAGAACCAATTAAAGAAAACTATAAAAATGGGCCTAACAAATCTTTGTAAAAATTGACTTGTTTATATATATAAGTTTTTACACTACAACCCTTTTTTCCCACAAAAAAGTGAGTTTTGAGCCTTTATTGAGCATAAATACACATAAGTATACTAATCGCTCAAATTTTTGTTTCTTGTGTGAATAGCCCATCTGGTTCTTATAACTCTAGAACTTTCCAAAGCTATACATTCCAAGTCCTTACCGACGCTAATCGAAGTAAGTAAATGACAGAGTCATTAGGACTAAACTCGTTTTCATCCAAAAACTTTATTTTTCCTTGCTTTCCCAAAGAAAAAAAAACTCCCCCTAGACAAACCATTTTGAGCCTTAAAACCTTTCATTTCTTAAACCCGCAAAAATTTTGCAAAAATAACCACCCATCACTCCAAAAATCCAACATTTTTATCTTTACACGCTTTATTTTCAGTAAATGCGGCACTTTTAAAAATTATAAATTAAGTGACTTAGTTAATTTATCTAATAAAAAACTACTTTGAATAAATAAGCAAAAATAATATTGCTTATAAAAATGTAGTTTTAACTAAGTCATGAGAAAATAAATTTTTCAAAAAGCCGACATTTTACTATTTTAGCCACTTTCATATAAAACACATCTACCTGAGCCACAGCCTACCCTTTAAAAGTCCTCTCGATACCTACAAGGATTAAAAACGTCAAAAAGAGGGAGGTTTGATTATTTGTCAAGCCTATAGAAGGAGTAATTTCCAAATAGGGTACGAGCGTTCTCACTTATACATTTTTGGTCGAGTGTTGAGTGATTACTTGTGAGGTGTGTAAAACGTGTATATAACCAAAGAGAATTTTATAAAGACATGCTATGCCCAAAAATAAATATTTTTTCTTGAATTGAGTTGTAAATAAGTCATGACTAAATAAGAATGTAAATGAAATAAAAACAAAATAAATTAGAACTTGGATCCCCAACACTCTAAAGATAAGTTTAAAACTCTCTTCTACCCATTCCGTTTGGGTGTGTAAGCCACGATAAAGAGTTTTGCTTGAGGACAAGCAAAGATTCAAGTGTGGGGGTATTTGATATGCTTAAAATACAACATATAAATTATATCAAATATGGCATAAAATCAACCCTTTTTAAGTACTAATGTTGGAAAAAGCCAGTTTCTTTGTTCCTTTTTAATTAACAGGGTTAAAAGAGCTTAAATGCACAAAATGAGCAAAATAACAGCAAAACCAACACAAAATACACCAAAGAAGGATTAACGCAACTCGTCGAGCCCTCGACCACATCCAAACCCAAGAAATAGCAAGATCAGAAGCTCTAGCATGGGGCCGTGCTCACCTAGCACGAGCCGTGCCCAGTGAGAATTCACTGCAGTGGAAAAAGACAACAACAAAAGACAAATTCCAAGCTCAACACAGGGCCGTGCTAAAGCAACACGGGGCATGGTCAACTCAAAAATTTCCAAAATCTGAAGAAGTACAACAAGTACATTGGCCACGGGTCGTGACATTGACACATGGGGTCGTGTTAGTACAAGTCTGACACTGTAGTTAATCTAGAAGAGAGAGACTGATGGCCACATGGTCGTGCCAGGCGGACACATGCCGTGGTGGACATTCTGTTTTCAGCTATAAATAGGGATGCTTGGTTTCATTCCAACCCATCCCTTGGCAAATCACTTCTCTCTCACTTGCCACCACTCCATCACCACTACAACACCATCATCCACCACCATCATCCATTTTCCATCTTTTAGAGTGTGTGTGTAGTCTCAGGATCCAAGATTGATAGTAAAAGTCTTTATCAAACAAAGGCCATGTTTGGCTAAACTCTTACATCACTTGGGTATGTATTAATAACTTTAATACCTAATTTTTTATATTGAAGGCAAATTTATCTAATCATTCTTCATATGTCATTGATTCGCATATTCGTGTCTTTACGGTCTATATAAAGTGCGTTAATTTCCTAGAAGGGGGTTAGAAGGGTGGTTGGGTAAATTTTATGTCTCGTTCATTGTATAGATCCTGCGAGAACCTGGTTCAAGCCTAGTAACACCTCACGAGTCAAAGCGGGCATTACCCACCATGGGAGAGGTGCAAAAAGCTTGAATCCCTTATCTATAAACTACTATTAAAACTTTAAACCAACCCCGTGAGGACAGTATCCCTGCTGACTCAGACCAAC
Source organism: Helianthus tuberosus (assembly GCA_030545235.1). Taxonomy (NCBI): domain Eukaryota; kingdom Viridiplantae; phylum Streptophyta; class Magnoliopsida; order Asterales; family Asteraceae; genus Helianthus; species Helianthus tuberosus. The sequence goes on along the minus strand of CM060395.1, from coordinate 182,537,776 downwards.
GGGTTGTGGGTGATCGCTGCCTGGAAGGGGGCCCACCACTCTTTGCATTAATAACTTACTTAATTATCTTTCAATATTCCGACCTAGTGGGATTGTATCCTTGCTGACTCAAACCACTAGGTTGACAGTAACGTCGCCTTCACAAGAGGGGCCTACTACTATAACTAAGATAATCTCTAAAATGCCCAAAGTGCGGAAATCATCAAAAGGGTACATGAAAGATAAATCGGATCCAAGTGATTCTTTCTTGACTATATATTTTTAATTTTATTTTATTTTCTGTTTTTATCTTTTTATTAGTTTAAAAATCTTGTCTCAAAGTTTGATTCGATTAGACGTTGACGATAAGCCGGTATTAAAAGCTCTTATGTCCTTGGACGACCTCGGTATCTTGCCATCACTATACTATGTCCGCGATGGGTGCACTTGCCCTAACGTGTGTAGAGTGATAGTAGAACATCGTGTTTTATAAATTTAAAACTTTAATCGGAGAGTAAAAAAAGCTAAAAATAAACTAAAAATATATGCACACCCGCACACGTCAGTACACAGTAGCTTATCTATTTCTTTTTTATACTTGGGATTAGTTGTGGTGGCAGACGATGGTCAGGGAAGAACAAGACCGCCGCGAGGGCGACAGCCGGCGGCTGTGATGGTGTTACGTTTGGCTCGAGTTTCGGTTCACATCCGGTTCAAGTTTGGGATAGGGTTTTAGTTTAACGACGTTCAATTTTGATTTAACTCGGTTTAGTCTCTGCTCGATTTAGTTTTCGACAAGAAAATAGGGTAGCGACTCAGTTTAGTTTTTGGTATGGGTTTCGCGACACGGTCCATTGGTCGACATTCGTTACGGGTCAGATTTTGGCTCGGGTCAACGGGTCAAACCCAGTCAACTCAGGTCAACGACGGTTAAACCAAGACTCCGTAAAAATGTAACCGTAGCGAGATTATCTTGTTTACATTGTTTTATATATATTATAGTTAAACGCGAAACCGAGCTCGACCCGACTAACTAACGTGAATATATTAGTGATTTTTTCTTCATTTTTTGCACTTGACAAAAATTATATATTGTAATTGAAGTATTGTTGCGTTTTGAAAACATATCGACAGCTTTATTTGTCAGGTTATTCGAAAAACATAGGAAACTCTACCTGTTTTTCGTAAAAATCCGTAATAGGAAACATTTATATTTTATAAACGACAACTATCGGAAGTCAAAGGATATTTTGTAAAATAAATATAAAGCATAATTATTTGGAGACGCTTTACGACTTACGAAACGAAGTTGTAACTAACGACAAACGTGAATGCCTAGTTGACGAAACCCGATAACATATATAAAATAAATATAATAACTTATATTTATTTCAAAACGAAAGGAAACTCGAATACTTTTATAAAACGAATATAATTAGTTATATTTAATTCAAACGTCGGAATTTGGAAATTATATTCAAACGTCTAGTATTCGGAAATCATATAAAATAGGTATATTTATTTATAATCATTTATACTTGAACGTCGAGATTTTGAATAGCCTTATAAAATAAATATAATAGTTTGTATTTACTTCAAAACATCGATAATTCGAAATATTCTCGAATACTTTTGAAAAATAAATTTAATTGTTTATATTCATTTCAAACATCGTGAATCCGAATATTTATAACAATAGTATACTTGTTATATTCAGTTCAAACGTCTAGACCGAACACGGCACGCACCGTCCGATCTTAATACATTATTGACCGACTCGTTTCGATGATAACGAGATTATATGAATATATATATATATATACACACACACACACATCTTACGAAAGCTTCATCGAGACATGTCACTATCGGTCTACGTATTTCTAATTCATGACGACTAACACGACTTCGTAAGTATATTTATATGTATATGTATATATAAAAATATATATATATCCTAAATCACCCGGAAACTAAGTCATTTTCGACACTTAGTTTTATCCCAATTATAAATGGGATCAAATAACCATAGAATGGTTATTACAAATCAAGATAATAACACTACCTTGGAATCGTATGGTTAACGATTCGGTAGAGCTCGGACACGTAGTTTAGCTACGTCGTTTTAATTAGAAAATTATGAGTTGCTCCTTGTTAGGAATGCTATAGTTGCATGCTAGCGAGTTCACATTCTTGGAACGACATTACAGAATCACATTAAGCTAGATTTGCACAAGGATATCAAGGTGAGTTCATAACCCCCACTTTTTACGGTTTTACGATTTTATAAATGTTTTCGGGGGTGGAAAGACAGCAAGTTTTTGTGAAAGCAAACAATATTTTGATGAACGAGAACACATATTTCTAAACCATGTTGCAAATAAATTTCAACAAACTCAAATGGTTTATTAAAGGTTTATGTTAAACATGCTGGTTTACAAAACAGACGCGTATTTTCGAAACATGCATGATTTTCATGACTGATGACGGGATTGTCCTAGTTACAACAATGGGACTGGGTTGGTCTGCATAAGAACAACGAGACAACCCAGTGAGTTTATGCCCCTTCCTCTCTTAAATGTTTCGGTTCTATAACTCTCAGGGGAAATACAAGTTTTCGATGGTATGGGTTAGCTATGGAATGAATTATTAGATCGTGTGAGATAAGGGTCTCTCTTAAGCGCCATTAATCTTTTGTAAGACCGTGGAACAAGAGAGGTAGATCTATCGGGTGTAGCGAGCCCCACTCATGGGTCCTTGTGTGGCCGCATGTAGTGCTTTTGTTGTCCCAGCCGGGTGGACCGGAAGAAATCGTCTAGGGTTGAGTGCTTCCTATGTCGTTACACATATTAATGTCTTAGCTATACATTAATGATCAGGTTCATAGACGCTTTACATACCAGTTTTTGATACTCGGATCTTCAAATGTTTTAAGATTCATTTTATGCAAACTCACAAACACATGGATTTACAAACTTTTGTGACGTTTTCAACTTATGTACAAGTAAGGGGAGAGATTGGTCCTGCCTACAAAGACTCTTTTGGGCTAGGCCCATTCTCACTCGTGTAAGGCACAAAGCCTATCATGGGCTAGACTCACAGTTTTCATATGACATGCCGAGAAAAATGTTTATGTTTTCTCATCAACTTTTATACCGGTTATCAAAAAGATTTGTTCCAAATCTTTCTCAAACAAACTATGAACTCGCCAACTTTATGTTGATTTTTCGCATGTTCTTTCTCAGGTTGCATTTTCAAACAATGGAACGGTTGGAATAGGAGAACCCATGGGGATTCGAGTACTTAGCGGGCGTTCAACTGTTTAGAAGTCTTAGCTTAAATACTTCTGATGTGCAATGAAGATACCGATCAGATCACGCCCACTCTGATTTTAGCGGTGTGACTTCGGATTCGAGATGTTTGAAATGAATATAAACAATTATATTTATTTTACAAAAGTATTCGAGAGTATTTCGAATTATCAATGTTTTGAAATAAATACAAACTATTATATTTATTTTATAAGGCTATTCAAAATCTCGAAGTTCAAGTATAAATGATTATAAATAAATATACCTATCCTATATGATTTCCGAATACTAGACGTTTGAAATATAATTTCCGAATTCCGACATTTGAATTAAATATAACTAATTATGTTCGTTTTATAAAAGTATTAGAGTTTCCTTTCGTTTTGAAATAAATATAAGTTATTATATTTATTTTATATATGTTATCGGGTTTCGTCAACTAGGCATTCACGTTTGTCATACGTTACAATTTCGTTTCGTAAGTCGTAAAGCATTGCCAAATAATTATGCTTTATATTTATTTTACAAAAATATCCTTGGACTTCCGATAGTTGTCGTTTATAAAATAGATATACGATTTATATTTAATTCAAACGTCGACGACACGAATACTTTCGAATGTTTTTATAACAATAGTATATTTGTTATATTCAGTTCAAACGTCTAAACCGAACACGACACGCACCGTCCGATCTTAATACATTATTGACCGACTCGTTTCGATGATAACAAGCTTATGAGAATATATATATATATATATATTAATCGTCATCTTACGAAAGCTACAACGAGACATGCCACTATCGATCTACGTATTTCTAATTCACGACGACTAACACGACTTCGTAAGTATATTTATATGTATATATATATATATATATATATATATAGGGAGGAGCTCATGCGAGAACCACCCTTATTGCGAGAACCAATGTGAACACAATCTAAAATAGCTAAAAAAACCAAAAAAACTTAACCCCCCCCCCCCCCAAAAAAAAAGCTAACCCCCCCCCCCCCCAAGCTAAATGCTAAAAACTAAAACCCCCAAAAAACCTAACCCCCCCCCCAAGCTAAAATGCTAAAAACTAAACCCCCAAAAAATCTAAAAAAATAAAAAAAAAATCTAAAATTTTTTTTTTAATATTTTTTATGCTCCAATCGCTACTTTTAGTGGCCAAAAAAAAATTTTTTTTTTTTTTTTAAATTTAATTTTTTTTTTGCTTCGAAAAGTATCGATTTTTATATAAAAAAATATTAAAAAAAAAATTTGTGTGATTTTTAGCTATTTTTTGGCATTTTTGGTTGTGTTCACATTAGTTCTCGCGGTTCTCGCAATAAGAGGTGGTTCTCGCAATAAGAGGTGGTTCTCGCATGATCTTCTCCCTATATATATATATATATATATATATATTTATATAGTGGGGAGTTCAAATGAGAAGAAATTCTTTGTAAGAAGAAAAAAGAAGAAATTTCAACCAATAGGAATGCTTCATTTAATATTTGTACTTAATGTAACTATAAGGTTATATTGGTAAACTTACATTACATACATCATTAATTGGTAGTTTCATCTTTAATAACTAACTATATCAAATTTGTAACTTATTTTTAAGATGTATATTTTTCTCAAAAAATAAAAATAAAAATTCATTTATAGTGTAGGATAAATACGAAGCGTGTAGGATAAATTACAAGTTGTGTAGGATAAATTTCAATATGTGTAGGATAAATTTCGAAATGTGTAGGATAATTTTTGCTGTGGTGGCAAAAAATTTTAGTGTGGAGGATGATGGTCTTAATGACTAATTAATTAGTCAAACATAATAGTAAATGAGATGAGAAAAAAAACTATTTAATGTTTTACAATTGTACCCTTTTGTTCTTTTTATTCTTAATAAAATTTTCTCCTCAAATGAACATTCCCCTATATATATATATATATATATATATATATATATATATATATATATATATTTACAGGGAGGGGCTCATGCGAGAACTCCATTTATTGCGAGAACCGCGAGTAACCAATGTGAACACTGTGACAACCCTCGAATTTACATGTAACCGTACAGTTTATTAATAATAATTAATGTGCTTGACGACTGTGTGGAATCACTTAACTGCTTTCTGATATCCATGTTATGCTTACACGTACTTGTTAATATACTAATAGTGTACAGAAAAGTTACTAAATAGTCCTGTGTAATTTCCTAAGTGTTAGAAATTAAAAACGTTACAAAAATATACATATAGGACGCTTTGCGGATTAATTAAGCAGTTTAACGGAACAGTATCGAACCGAACAACCGGACTTTACCCGGAACACAAAAATATTGTTAAACACATTGTTTATACTTTTCTGAACTAGTTAGGGTCCCCGAATACCCTAACACCCACCAAAAAATACCAAGTAACTAACACTTATAAATAATACTTGGATGTGGACCTTAATTTAACTAGATAGTTGGAATTTTCAATTAGACCCCCTCCCCATATCCTTGAAATCGATCACATGCCCCATATCCAAGATCTTGCAAGATTCACTAAATCTCTAAATTGTTTTTAAATAGATTTGGTTAGATATGGTTCCACATAAGGGAACAAGGGGACCAATGGACAAACACTTTATGTTGGTTATAAGAACACATGCACCATCACCATTATCACCAACACATCTCATTCTCTTTCCCCCTCCCACTCTCGGCCATAACCTCCCCATACACCACCACCATTTTTTTGTTTTCATCCATCATTTCCAAGTTCTTCTCAAGGTGCAAGGAGGTGAATTAGGAAGCTCGGTGTTCTCGGAAGTGGAAGGACCTTCTTCGTTTGCTTTTAACCACCATTTTTCTACACTCGAACTCTCCTAGCCTTGTGCTAGTGGTAAGAACTTAGATCCGTTCATTCTTCATGTTATTTAAGTGGTTAATAGGTGATTTGATGATTTAAAGTTATGAAACACTAAAGAACTTGCACTAAAGTCTTGAACATGTTGGTTAAAGAGTAACTAGTGGTGTAAATCATGTAGATCTTGTGTGATTATGATGATTGGGTGATTATCTGATGCTTTACTGAATGATATTAGTATATGATGTTGTTGTGGTCACTAAACTTGTTAAAGGAATCGATCGAACACGATTTAGAAGGTTAAACACAAAAGAATCAGAATCTGTCTAACTTTTACAGCCCACTTCTGTTGGCTGTAAACAGGTCTTAACCTCAACGAAAAATCGATATTTTGAATCTAAAATATGTTATTATGAAATACGGTTCTAATGGCACCGGAATCGTAATTTTTGGACTCCGTTTACTATTTTTAAAGAGTTAATTTGTAACAGCTACTTAAGCTGAATTTTGACAGCAATAAATGGGTGTCGTACTTTCAGTCATAACCTGAGTTTTGTGATGAATCGGACCATGAAAATTTTACTGTAGATGATAACTGAAGTATTTGTAATTACCCCACTGGAATTTCGCAAATCGGACTTACGATGAATTTTTAATAAATTGTTTGGTGGACTGTGGTCAGAAATACATAAATCTGAGTTCAGTCCCGAATATGAATTTTTATAAAATATTGGTGATGAACCGGACCCCGATATTTTTACACAATAAAATATGGAACGTTTAAGACACTCTGTAAAAATTTGGGAATTTTTGGAACATGTTAACTATTTTATTAAAATCCCCGAAAACAGCCCAGTTTCGAGTATAAAAGCTGAAACGACATAAGTAGTGATTTGCGTGTCTAAATGTCGAGTATGCTATCTGTGAATGATTTGACATGTTATATATGTTATGTGCATTATCGTATGTTTGATTTTGAGTGGGGAATGGACGGGAAACTTAGATGGGCATAAACCGTTACAGTGATGCATGTTATGTGATAGATACGTGTAGGAACTTTGTGTTCTATTTGAAAGCCACTAAATGACTAACTGGTAAATCATACTAGGACGTGATTGACCGACCTTGACTGTTAGCTATATTGAGAATCTAACCGAGCAAACCGAGGTGAGTTCACACACTTTCTAAGGCATGGGATTCCCGGTGGTTTGGGAATGGGTTAAAGAATTAAAACTAAATCTACATATCCTCCTTGGGTAGGATATGTACGGCCATCCTCCATAGAGCGGATGCCATTATTAATCCTACGAATTCTCCTGGTGCAGAATACGTACGTTCGTCCTCCTGGTGCAGGACAACAACCTTAAAACTAGCTAGACAAAACTCTATCATGAAGTCCCTCAATTTATATCGACTTAATCGCCGAGGCCAATGGCGAGCGGGTCATTAGTTAATAGCGCTATTAGGTTTAACAAACCTCACACCGTGCCAGTCGGACGGGCGTGTACTAATGGACTATGGCAGACTGTCAGTGATGATAGACACTGATATAGGGCACAACTTATTTGCGTAGCAGTCGATATCATTCCGTCTAGTAGTTCAAACGGGGAAAACCCCCACTGATCATGGTTATGGATTGGGTAAAGAAAAAGAGAAATGGTTAAACATACTTTCAACTACGGGGTAACCCCCACGGCAAATAAGCCAACGAAAGTCAAACCACGTTTTCAGAAACAACTTAAAACTAAACAACCAAACGTGAACTCACTCAACTTTGTTGTTGACTAGTTGTTACATGCCTTACAGGTCGCTAAATGCTTGGAGCTTGCACGGGGAAGGAGTCGTTGTGGTGTACGGACTGTTATGTTCCGTGCTTAATGTTTAAATCCTTATGAACTTACTAAACTAGCGTTTTGAAACTTTAACTTATGAACTATGGACTTATGTTTTTTTTTGAACTCACGTTTATGCTTCCGCTGTTTAAACCAAACAAGGTTAACTAGCTTTGGTCACCAATCGTATTATGTTTGGTTTTATTTACTTAATTGTGTTGTTCAATATGATTGGTGGCTCGATCCTGGTCATGTCACGCCTCCAAGCGGTGATACTCCGCATGGTGGATTTTGGGGGTGTGACAGATTGGTATCAGAGCCATTGGTTATAGTGAACTTGGTTTTTAATAAGGGAAAAAGTTTTTATTAAAACCAGACTATAACCTGTACAGTGCTCAACGATCCACAACGACGCTTCGCTCCACGTGCAAGGCTCGACACCATAAGTGGTATGATTATGTTATATTGTCGGTTAGATAGTTCTCACTGTGCATTAGATAACGTGATAATTGCTATTTGAACCTCGTGTGCATACTCTCTAATGTCGTCCCACACTTACACACTTTCGCGACACTTTCCTCACTTACGTTGCTTCATTATGAAGATCATGAGCGGACGCGAAGGACGTATCAACCTCACTCAAGCCCAGTTGACGGCTTTGATCAACGAACGAGTTGCGGAGGCACTCGCAGCTAACCCTGCAGGAGGTATAACCTGCCATACCAACTCACCTTAGGACATTTAGATCCTACCTTCGCAAACCAACCCTCGTGCTTAATCTTGTCTTTTATTCTCGCGCAACAGGCCAACATGCTCAACCTCCTGTGTGCACGTTCAAGACGTTCATGGACTGTCGACCTACCACTTTCAGTGGCACCGAAGGAGCAGTGGGCCTTCTTCACTGGTTTGAAAAGCTTGAGACAGTTTTCGAGATGTGCGAATGCCCCGAAGACCGTAGGGTGAAATATGCTACCGGAACACTTGAAGGAGCTGCGTTAACCTGGTGGAAGGCACAGGTTCAACTACTAGGACTGGCAGTTGCTAATGCCATGCCCTGGAATGGTTTCAAAGAGCTGATCAAAGAGGAGTACTGTAGTCGGGATGACATCCACAAGCTAGAAGTGGAATTTTACAATCTGAAGATGACAGGATCTGAGATTGAGGCGTATACCAAGAGGTCGAATGAACTGGCCATCCTGTGCCCAACTATGGTGGACCCTCCCATCAAACGTATTGAGCTTTACCTCAAGGGCCTTGCACCAGCGATTCAAAGTCACGTAACTTCAGCCAACCTGGGTACCATTCAGCAAATTATCAAGTTGGCTCATCGTCTCACCGACCAGGCGGTGGAGCAAAACAGGCTACCCAAACGTATCAGTGCCACAGCTACTTCTGATGCACCTACCGACAACAAGCGAAAATGGGATGGGAACTCCGGAAGGGGGGTCTACTTCAGTTCAGTCTCAACAGCGAAAGAATGATGACTACCAGAGTCCCGGTCAGCAATCTTCTGGTAATCAAGGACAGGGTGGATACCGAGGAAACCACCCCAAGTGCAACCGGTGCAACAAGCATCACAGCGGGCAGTGCAACAAAGGTCGATGTCAGAGATGTCACAGGCTGGGCCATGAAGCCAAAGATTGCAGGAGCCCACGTCCTGCGAATCAGAATCGCCAACAACAACAACAAGCCCCACAGAACCACCAGCAACAGCATCAGCAGGGAAATAAAGGATGCTTTCAGTGTGGCGCTGAAGGCCACTTTAAGAGGAACTGCCCCCAGTTAAACCAAAACCAGAACAATAACCAAGGAAATGGGAACCACAATGGGAACAACAATGGAGGCGGAAATGGGGGAGACAACAATGGCAACGGGGCAAGGGGTCGTGTGTTCGTGATTGGTCAAGGAGAAGCAAGGAACGATCCCAACGTTGTGATGGGTAAGTTTCTTCTTGACGACTTCTTCGTTACTGTTTTATTCGATTCGGGTGCCGATACTAGTTATGTGTCCGTGAAAGTTAGCCAAATTCTTAAGCGCACCCCAACACTCCTGAACACCAAACACACGGTAGAACTAGCTAACGGTAAAAGTCTTGAAGCCACACACGTAGTTAAAGGTTGTAACCTCGTCTTAGCTGGTCAGACTTTCCCTATCGATCTTGTTCCTATCACACTTGGTAGTTTCGACGTCGTTATTGGGATGGATTGGCTATCTCATCATCAAGCGGAGATTGTTTGCAAGGAGAAAATCATCCGCATTCCTCGTCCTGATAAAGAACCCCTCGTGATTCGTGGCGACAGGAGTGGTGCTGTCGAAGGCATCATCTCTTTCCTTAAGGCCCAGAAGTGTTTGCGAAAGGGCCACACTGCCATTTTAGCACTCGTTACTGACACATCCACGGAAGAGAAGAGAATTGAAGACATCCCTATTGTGCGCGAATTTCCCGAGGTATTTCCTGAGGAATTACCTGGTCTCCCTCCTCATCGCCAAGTTGAGTTTCAAATCGAGCTAGCTCCTGGAGCAGCGCCAGTAGCTCGAGCACCATATCGTCTAGCCCCATCAGAACTCGAAGAACTGTCCACACAGCTACAAGAACTCTTGGAAAAGGGTTTTATACGTCCGAGCTCTTCACCCTGGGGAGCTCCAGTCTTGTTCGTGAAAAAGAAAGACGGTACCTTCAGGATGTGTATTGACTATCGCGAACTTAACAAGGTGACCGTGAAGAATCGTTATCCTCTTCCACGTATTGACGACTTGTTTGACCAGTTGCAAGGGTCGAGCTATTACTCCAAGATTGATTTGAGATCGGGATACCATCAGCTGAGAGTCCGAGATGAGGACGTCTCCAAAACAGCATTCAGAACTCGTTACGGCCATTACGAGTTTCTGGTTATGCCATTCGGGCTGACGAATGCACCGGCAGTCTTCATGGATCTCATGAACCGAGTGTGCAAGCCTTACCTGGATAAGTTCGTTATTGTGTTCATCGATGATATCCTGATCTATTCTAAGAGTCAGGAGGAACACGAGCAGCATCTACGACTTATGCTGGAACTTCTTCGAAAAGAACAGTTGTATGCCAAGTTTTCGAAATGTGATTTCTGGCTTCGCGAAGTCCACTTTCTAGGCCACGTGCTAAACAAGGATGGAATTCATGTGGATCCATCTAAGGTTGAATCGATCAAGAACTGGCCTGCACCCCGCACACCAACAGAAATCCGCCAATTCTTGGGTTTGGCCGGATATTACAGAAGGTTTATAAAAGATTTCTCCAAGATTGCGCAACCTCTCACTTCACTGACTCAGAAGGGCATCATCTATCGTTGGGGTGATGCACAGGAGTCCGCGTTTCAACATCTAAAGGATAGACTTTGTAGCGCGCCTATCCTCTCATTGCCAGAAGGCACCGATGATTTCGTGGTTTATTGCGACGCTTCCATCCAAGGACTTGGTTGCGTGTTGATGCAACGTGACAAGGTCATTGCCTACGCATCGCGCCAACTTAAAGTTCACGAAAGAAACTACACTACTCACGATCTGGAGCTGGGAGCAGTTGTATTCGCACTTAAGATATGGAGACATTACCTGTACGGTACAAAGTGCACCATTTACACCGACCACAGGAGTCTCGAACATATCTTCAAGCAAAAAGAGTTAAACATGCGACAACCCCGATGGGTCGAACTCTTGAATGATTACGAATGCGCTATCAAGTATCATCCGGGCAAAGCCAATGTTGTGGCTGACGCCCTCAGTCGAAAGGATACTTTACCTAAGCGTGTACGAGCATTACAGCTTACCATCCAATCCAACCTTCCCGCTCAGATTCGAGATGCCTAGGCCGAAGCATTGAAAGCAGAGAACATCAGGGCTGAGTCCCTACGAGGATCGAGGCAGCGGCTAGAACAAAAGGGAGACGGTGCCTACTATGTTAACGGACGCATCTGGGTTCCATTTTATGGCAACTTACGCGAGCTTGTGATGGATGAAGCACATAAGTCTCGTTATTCTGTACACCCTGGTTCAGACAAGATGTACCACGACCTCAAGACTACGTATTGGTGGCCTGGCATGAAAGCCCACATAGCAACCTACGTCAGTAAGTGCTTGACTTGTGCGAGAGTCAAGTCTGAATATCAGAAACCATCAGGCCTACTTCAACAACCGGAGATCCCGAAATGGAAATGGGAGCAAATCTCCATGGATTTTGTTACTGGCCTGCCCAGATCTCAACGCGGAAACGATACCATTTGGGTGATCGTAGATCGACTAACCAAGTCTGCACATTTTCTGGCTATCAAAGAAACGGACAAGTTCTCTACTCTTGCAGACATTTACCTAAAGGAAGTGGTATCAAGGCACGGAGTGCCAATCTCTATTATATCTGATCGTGACGCACGTTTTACTTCTGAACTGTGGCAAGCAATGCACAAGTCCTTTGGCTCACGTTTAGATATGAGCACCGCTTATCACCCGCAGACGGATGGGCAATCTGAACGCACCATCCAAACCCTTGAAGACATGCTTAGGGCATGTGTAATCGATTTTGGTAACGGCTGGGAAAAGCACCTCCCGCTAGTGGAGTTCTCATATAACAACAGCTACCACACCAGCATCCAAGCCGCTCCGTTTGAGGCATTGTACGGACGCAGATGCCGATCGCCTCTATGTTGGGCAGAAGTTGGTGACAGCCAAATCACTGGCCCAGAACATGTGGTAGATACCACCGAGAAAATTGCTCAGATACGACAGCGAATGGCGGCAGCTCGTGACCGTCAGAAAAGCTATGCTGATAAGGGAAGAAAACCACTCGAGCTCCAGGTTGGGGATCGAGCGCTACTCAAAGTCTCACCTTGGAAAGGTGTAGTCCGCTTTGGCAAACGAGGCAAACTCAATCCGTGTTATATCGGACCATTCAAAGTCATTGAGAAAATTGGCCAAGTCGCCTACAGGTTGGATCTACCTGAAGAACTCAGCGGAGTTCACAACGTATTCCACGTATCAATTCTAAAGAAGTGTCTGTCAGAGGAGACCTTCATAGTTCCTCTCAAGGAACTCACAATCGACGACCAGCTGCGATTCGTCGAGGAACCAGTAGAGATTACTGATCGAGATGTTAAGATTCTCAAGCACACAAGAATACCTCTCGTTCGAGTTCGTTGGAATGCTCGTCGTGGCCCAGAGTATACCTGGGAACGAGAAGACCAAATGAAACTCAAGTATCCCCAACTGTTTAAGAAAAACGCAGCCACTACTGAGGCTGAAGCTACCGCAGAATTTCGGGACGAAATTCCAAATCAACGGGGGGATGATGTGACACCCCAGAAAAATCTGGAAAACAACGCAACTTAACTAGCTTCCTCAGTAACCACGCGCTAAATTTCGGGACGAAATTCTCTTAACAGGGGGAGAATGTGACAACCCTCGAATTTACATGTAACCGTACAGTTTATTAATAATAATTAATGTGCTTGACGACTGTGTGGAATCACTTAACTGCTTTCTGATATCCATGTTATGCTTACACGTACTTGTTAATATACTAATAGTGTACAGAAAAGTTACTAAATAGTCCTGTGTAATTTCCTAAGTGTTAGAAATTAAAAACGTTACAAAAATATACATATAGGACGCTTTGCGGATTAATTAAGCAGTTTAACGGAACAGTATCGAACCGAACAACCGGACTTTACCCGGAACACAAAAATATTGTTAAACACATTGTTTATACTTTTCTGAACTAGTTAGGGTCCCCGAATACCCTAACACCCACCAAAAAATACCAAGTAACTAACACTTATAAATAATACTTGGATGTGGACCTTAATTTAACTAGATAGTTGGAATTTTCAATTAGACCCCCTCCCCATATCCTTGAAATCGATCACATGCCCCATATCCAAGATCTTGCAAGATTCACTAAATCTCTAAATTGTTTTTAAATAGATTTGGTTAGATATGGTTGCACATAAGGGAACAAGGGGACCAATGGACAAACACTTTATGTTGGTTATAAGAACACATGCACCATCACCATTATCACCAACACATCTCATTCTCTTTCCCCCTCCCACTCTCGGCCATAACCTCCCCATACACCACCACCATTTTTTTGTTTTCATCCATCATTTCCAAGTGCTTCTCAAGGTGCAAGGAGGTGAATTAGGAAGCTCGGTGTTCTCGGAAGTGGAAGGACCTTCTTCGTTTGCTTTTAACCACCATTTTTCTACACTCGAACTCTCCTAGCCTTGTGCTAGTGGTAAGAACTTAGATCCGTTCATTCTTCATGTTATTTAAGTGGTTAATAGGTGATTTGATGATTTAAAGTTATGAAACACTAAAGAACTTGCACTAAAGTCTTGAACATGTTGGTTAAAGAGTAACTAGTGGTGTAAATCATGTAGATCTTGTGTGATTATGATGATTGGGTGATTATCTGATGCTTTACTGAATGATATTAGTATATGATGTTGTTGTGGTCACTAAACTTGTTAAAGGAATCGATCGAACACGATTTAGAAGGTTAAACACAAAAGAATCAGAATCTGTCTAACTTTTACAGCCCACTTCTGTTGGCTGTAAACAGGTCTTAACCTCAACGAAAAATCGATATTTTGAATCTAAAATATGTTATTATGAAATACGGTTCTAATGGCACCGGAATCGTAATTTTTGGACTCCGTTTACTATTTTTAAAGAGTTAATTTGTAACAGCTACTTAAGCTGAATTTTGACAGCAATAAATGGGTGTCGTACTTTCAGTCATAACCTGAGTTTTGTGATGAATCGGACCATGAAAATTTTACTGTAGATGATAACTGAAGTATTTGTAATTACCCCACTGGAATTTCGCAAATCGGACTTACGATGAATTTTTAATAAATTGTTTGGTGGACTGTGGTCAGAAATACATAAATCTGAGTTCAGTCCCGAATATGAATTTTTATAAAATATTGGTGATGAACCGGACCCCGATATTTTTACACAATAAAATATGGAACGTTTAAGACACTCTGTAAAAATTTGGGAATTTTTGGAACATGTTAACTATTTTATTAAAATCCCCGAAAACAGCCCAGTTTCGAGTATAAAAGCTGAAACGACATAAGTAGTGATTTGCGTGTCTAAATGTCGAGTATGCTATCTGTGAATGATTTGACATGTTATATATGTTATGTGCATTATCGTATGTTTGATTTTGAGTGGGGAATGGACGGGAAACTTAGATGGGCATAAACCGTTACAGTGATGCATGTTATGTGATAGATATGTGTAGGAACTTTGTGTTCTATTTGAAAGCCACTAAATGACTAACTGGTAAATCATACTAGGACGTGATTGACCGACCTTGACTGTTAGCTATATTGAGAATCTAACCGAGCAAACCGAGGTGAGTTCACACACTTTCTAAGGCATGGGATTCCCGGTGGTTTGGGAATGGGTTAAAGAATTAAAACTAAATCTACATATCCTCCTTGGGTAGGATATGTACGGCCATCCTCCATAGAGCGGATGCCATTATTAATCCTACGAATTCTCCTGGTGCAGAATACGTACGTTCGTCCTCCTGGTGCAGGACAACAACCTTAAAACTAGCTAGACAAAACTCTATCATGAAGTCCCTCAATTTATATCGACTTAATCGCCGAGGCCAATGGCGAGCGGGTCATTAGTTAATAGCGCTATTAGGTTTAACAAACCTCACACCGTGCCAGTCGGACGGGCGTGTACTAATGGACTATGGCAGACTGTCAGTGATGATAGACACTGATATAGGGCACAACTTATTTGCGTAGCAGTCGATATCATTCCGTCTAGTAGTTCAAACGGGGAAAACCCCCACTGATCATGGTTATGGATTGGGTAAAGAAAAAGAGAAATGGTTAAACATACTTTCAACTACGGGGTAACCCCCACGGCAAATAAGCCAACGAAAGTCAAACCACGTTTTCAGAAACAACTTAAAACTAAACAACCAAACGTGAACTCACTCAACTTTGTTGTTGACTAGTTGTTACATGCCTTACAGGTCGCTAAATGCTTGGAGCTTGCACGGGGAAGGAGTCGTTGTGGTGTACGGACTGTTATGTTCCGTGCTTAATGTTTAAATCCTTATGAACTTACTAAACTAGCGTTTTGAAACTTTAACTTATGAACTATGGACTTATGTTTTTTTTTGAACTCACGTTTATGCTTCCGCTGTTTAAACCAAACAAGGTTAACTAGCTTTGGTCACCAATCGTATTATGTTTGGTTTTATTTACTTAATTGTGTTGTTCAATATGATTGGTGGCTCGATCCTGGTCATGTCACGCCTCCAAGCGGTGATACTCCGCATGGTGGATTTTGGGGGTGTGACAGATTGGTATCAGAGCCATTGGTTATAGTGAACTTGGTTTTTAATAAGGGAAAAAGTTTTTATTAAAACCAGACTATAACCTGTACAGTGCTCAACGATCCACAACGACGCTTCGCTCCACGTGCAAGGCTCGACACCATAAGTGGTATGATTATGTTATATTGTCGGTTAGATAGTTCTCACTGTGCATTAGATAACGTGATAATTGCTATTTGAACCTCGTGTGCATACTCTCTAATGTCGTCCCACACTTACACACTTTCGCGACACTTTCCTCACTTACGTTGCTTCATTATGAAGATCATGAGCGGACGCGAAGGACGTATCAACCTCACTCAAGCCCAGTTGACGGCTTTGATCAACGAACGAGTTGCGGAGGCACTCGCAGCTAACCCTGCAGGAGGTATAACCTGCCATACCAACTCACCTTAGGACATTTAGATCCTACCTTCGCAAACCAACCCTCGTGCTTAATCTTGTCTTTTATTCTCGCGCAACAGGCCAACATGCTCAACCTCCTGTGTGCACGTTCAAGACGTTCATGGACTGTCGACCTACCACTTTCAGTGGCACCGAAGGAGCAGTGGGCCTTCTTCACTGGTTTGAAAAGCTTGAGACAGTTTTCGAGATGTGCGAATGCCCCGAAGACCGTAGGGTGAAATATGCTACCGGAACACTTGAAGGAGCTGCGTTAACCTGGTGGAAGGCACAGGTTCAACTACTAGGACTGGCAGTTGCTAATGCCACGCCCTGGAATGGTTTCAAAGAGCTGATCAAAGAGGAGTACTGTAGTCGGGATGACATCCACAAGCTAGAAGTGGAATTTTACAATCTGAAGATGACAGGATCTGAGATTGAGGCGTATACCAAGAGGTCGAATGAACTGGCCATCATGTGCCCAACTATGGTGGACCCTCCCATCAAACGTATTGAGCTTTACCTCAAGGGCCTTGCACCAGCGATTCAAAGTCACGTAACTTCAGCCAACCTGGGTACCATTCAGCAAATTATCAAGTTGGCTCATCGTCTCACCGACCAGGCGGTGGAGCAAAACAGGCTACCCAAACGTATCAGTGCCACAGCTACTTCTGATGCACCTACCGACAACAAGCGAAAATGGGATGGGAACTCCGGAAGGGGGGTCTACTTCAGTTCAGTCTCAACAGCGAAAGAATGATGACTACCAGAGTCCCGGTCAGCAATCTTCTGGTAATCAAGGACAGGGTGGATACCGAGGAAACCACCCCAAGTGCAACCGGTGCAACAAGCATCACAGCGGGCAGTGCAACAAAGGTCGATGTCAGAGATGTCACAGGCTGGGCCATGAAGCCAAAGATTGCAGGAGCCCACGTCCTGCGAATCAGAATCGCCAACAACAACAACAAGCCCCACAGAACCACCAGCAACAGCATCAGCAGGGAAATAAAGGATGCTTTCAGTGTGGCGCTGAAGGCCACTTTAAGAGGAACTGCCCCCAGTTAAACCAAAACCAGAACAATAACCAAGGAAATGGGAACCACAATGGGAACAACAATGGAGGCTAAAATGCTAAAAACTAAACCCCCAGCTAAAATGCTAAAAACTAAACCCCCAAAAAACCTAAAAAAATAAAAAAAAATCTAAAAAATTTTTTTTTAATATTTTTTATGCTCAAATCGTTACTTTTAGTGTCAAAAAAAAAAAAAAAATTTTTTAATTTTAATTTTTTTTTTTTTTTGCTTCGAAAAGTAGCGATTTTTATATAAAAAATATTAAAAAAAAAATTGTGTTATTTTTAGGCATTTTTTGTTGTGTTCACATTGGTTCTCACGGTTCTCGCAATAAGAGGTGGTTCTCGCATGATCTTCTCCCTATATATATATATATTTAGATATATATATAGGGGAGCGCTAAAATGAAAACCACCTCTAGTTGTAAGAACTACATTCTAGCCACTAAATTAACAAGATGGATGGATAAGATTAAAAGTAACTAAAATTAATATTAAATATATTTTGTCTTATTATGTCTTTAATATTTTAATCCAAAAGGGTAGTTTAGTTAAATTACTCTTTTTTGTCTTTTTTGTATTTATTATTTTTTATTACTTTTTTGTTTTATTATATTACTCTTTTATTTTTTAAACATATTTTTTTTATTAAAAACATTTTTAAATTCAAAATTTTCTACTAAAACAAATTTTTTTGCGCGCCGATCTTTGTACGCCGTTTTTACGCCCGGCTTTTCCACGCATCGTTTTTTAACGCGTCGTTTTTGCACGCCGTTTTTTACGCTCGGTTTTTTCAAGCGTCGTTTTTTTAACCCGCCGTTTTTTACGTCCCGTTTTAACGCGGCGTTTTTTACGTCCCATTTTTTTCGCGTCGTTTTAATGCCCCGTATTCACGCCCTTGTTTAGGCGCCGTTTTATCACACGGTTTTTTACGTTTTACAATTTACGTAGAAAAAGTTTTACGTTTTACGTTAAATAGTTTTTACAAAAAAGTTTACATTTTACATTTTACGTTAAACTTTTTACGTTTTACGTTAAACTTTTTACGTTTTACGTTAACATTTTTACGCTTTACGTTAACATTTTTACGCTTTACGTTAAACTTTTTATGTTTACTTTTTACGTTTTACGTTTTACGTTAAACTTTTTACGTTTTACGTTTTACGTTAAAATTTTTACGTTTTTACGTTTTATGTTAAACGATTTACGTTTTACGTTTTTACGGAAAACGGACAGAGTTTCCTCTGTTTTTGGAATAAACCGACAACTCAAGTTGTCGTTATCTTTTCAAAACTCAACAATTTTCAACAATATAAACACAATATATAAAATTTCTATCAAAATGCCAAACGTAACAAGTCACTAAAGTATCAGTTCGAGCCCGGTGCGCGTTAACTAAATAAAATCTAAACTAACGTAATAATAACTCGCTACGTTTAAAGTTTACCGGTCATCAGTTGACCATCTTTGACTCGTTTGACTGCTGCTGACCCGAACCGGGTCCGTTGACTGCTTTCGACCCAAACCAAAACCCGAAACTGACCAGAGTTGCACCGCGTCGAGCCGAAACCCGAGCCGCTACTGAACTGTGTGACCGCCCTGTTTTCTTGTCGAACCGAACTTGAACCGAGTGAACCGTAACTGAACTATGTCGAACCGAAAATGAACCAAGATCAGAGCCTAAACTGAATTGGGCAAGCCCGAACCAAAAATGAGATAGGAGAGAGGTATTTAAAGTGACTTTAATGAAGAGAGATGAGAGAGGTATTTAAAGTGACTTTAATAAAGAGAAAGAGGGAAGATTTGGCATTTGGGGTAAATGACTATAATACCCTTTAGGTTGGCATAATCTGATTGGTTGAGAGTGGTTCTCATGGTTCTTACAACTGGGGTGGTTTTCATTTTAGCACTCCCCTATATATATATATATATATATATATATATATATATATATATATATATATATATATATATATATATATATATATATAGGGGATGGTTCAAATAAAAACCACTTTTATTGTGAAAACTAGAAAACTAACTAAAAAAAGCCTAAAAAACACACAAATTTTTTTTTTTCAATTTTTTTTATAAAAATCGCTAGTTTTTATATATGAAAAAAAAACTTTTTTTCAAAAAAAAAAAAAAATTGTATTACACATGTGTAATAATACACATGTGTGGTACACATACACATGTGTGGTATTACACATGTGCACTACACAAAAAAAAAAATTTTTTTTTTTTTTTTTGAAATTTTTTTTATATATAAAAACCTGCGAAAATTTGATTTGCAAAAAAAAAAAATGGTATGTTTTTTTGGCTTTTTTAATTAGTTTTCGAGTTTTCACAATAACTAGTGGTTTTCATTTGAACCTTCCCCTATATATATATATATATATATACATATATGTATGTATATATATATAGGGCAAGGCTACATAGGAAACCCTATCTATATGAAAAACCCTAGAAAACCCAACCTCCCGACATTTTTTTTTTTTTTGAAAAAATTAACACATGTAATATACATGTTTTTAAGAGTTTTGGGCCAAAAAAATCAAAAAAGCGCCAAAGGGATCTTTTAAAAAAAAAAAAAAATCAGCAACTTTCAGCATTGTTGTCTAAACACATGTTAGGCACTGAATTTTGTTTATTTTTTTTTTTAAAAATCCCTTCGGCGCTTTTTTGTTTTTTTTGGACCAAAACACTCTAAAACATGTATATTACATGTGTAATTTTTTTCAAAAAAAAAATGTCGGGAGGTTGGGTAAAAATGGGTTCCCATTTGGGTTTTCAGAGTTTTCTATGTAAAAAGGGTTTTCTGTCTATCTTTATCCTATATATATATATACATATATGTATGTATACATACATATATGTTTTTTTGGCTTTTTTAATTAGTTTTCGAGTTTTCACAATAACTAGTGGTTTTCATTTGAACCTTCCCCTATATATGTATATATATATATATATATACATATATGTATGTATACATACATATATACATATACATACATATATTTATATAGGGGAAGGTTCATTTGAGAAGAAATTTAATGTAAGAAGAAAAAGAAGAAAGGGCATATTAGTAAAATGCTATTTAATTTATAACTCGTATCATTAATTTTTCTCTCTTTAATTAATTAGTCAACTAATTATTAATTATCCTACATATAATCTACAAAACCTACACATATCAAAATTTTCCTACATATACCCTACACATTATAGAATTTTATCCTACACAGTGGAAATTTATCCTACACACCTCGAAATATATCCTACACAACTCGTGATTTATCCTACACAAATAGTAATTTATTCTACACTTTAAATTAAGTTATTTTTTTTAATTTGAAAAAAGTATATATTTTGAAAAGTAGTTACAAATTTAATTTAGCTAGTTATTAAAGTGGAAGAATACACATTAATGATTTATGTAAGTTTACCAATATACCCTTATATTAAAATTAAAAACAAATATTAAATGAAGTAAAATGAATCATTCTTATTGGTTGAAACTTCTTCTTTTTTTCTTCTTACAAAAAAATTCTTCTCATTTGAACCCTCCACTATATATATATGTATGTATATATATATCCTAAATCACCCGGAAACTAAGTCGTTTTCAAGACTTAGTTTTATCCCAATTATAAATGGGATCAAATAACCATAGAATGGTTATTTCAAATCAAGATAATAACATTACCTTGGAATCGTATGGTTAACGATTCGGTAGAGCTCGGACACGTAGTTTAGCTACGTCGTTTTAATTAGAAACTTATGAATTGCTCCTTGTTAGGAATGCTATTGTTGCATGCTAGCGGGTTCACGTGTAACACCCCGAAAATACAAATTTTTATATTTAAAAATTTAATGTTGGTGATAGATAAATAAATAAACTAACTAGGAATAAATAACCTAGTTGGTTAGTTGTCTTGTAGTAATAAAGAAATTAGTTAAAATAACACTCTATGCAACTTGGTAAAGTATAGGGACCAAAGGTGACAATTTTGAAACAAGTTTTAATTAAATAAAACATTCAACACCAAAACACACACTCTAAGTGTGTGTTCTGGTCGAATTCTCCAGAGAAGCCAGGGGCTCTCTACTTCAAACCTTAACTTGCTCAAAATTGATCAAATTAAAAGACCAAATCAGTCCCAAATCGATATCCAAGCATAAATTAGTGATCATCTCAGTGAAGTGATCATAAGGTATGTCAAAATTTGAAATTTGGTTTCAACTCAATTTCTTGATGATTTGTGAAATCGAAATCTGAGCTTGATTAATTGATGTTTAGATGAAATTATTAATGAAAACATGTCTAGGAGTAAACCCTAGTCAATAACTTGTTGTATTAGTGTTTAAATTATGAAGTTCATGATAATCCATTTATAGGTTAAATGGGTTTTGTAGAAATATGATGAACACAAGAATTATGACTATCAAAAGTAGTGTTACTTGATTTCTATAAGATGATTCTGAGAATAGTATGCATGCTTGACACAATGGAATTGAAATGTATGTTTTTGTTTGGCAAATATAACAAGTTATGAACTTGGTTTTAAATATGTAAAATTATACCCGTTAGGTGTTCGTTAAGACTTGATATGGAAAATTATGCGTTAAGACTTATAAAAAGGGTTCTAAACGGTTTGTGGATTGAACTCTCTAGGCAAGGAAACCGGGTCTTCAAGCGGACAAGCCGGTGGCGATACGCGTTTGAAAGGACAGCTCTGAAGGTACGTAACTTGGTTCCGTTACATTATGTTGTATATTGAATATAGTTAGTTAATTTGAATTAGTCTAATATTGAAATTGGTATAATGTCGAAATGACGAAGTTCATTAGACATGGCAATGGGTCTAAATGTTTGTTGGAATAAGTTAGTATGATGATAAAAATGGAGGTTTCCATTAGATGACCAAACGGGTCAAAACAAGGGTAAATTGGTAATATTAAAGTGACGTGAACGTCACTCTATAATTGGGAGCTATGAAAGCGTAATACCATGGAATGGTAATGATACGCCGAAGTTCACAAGCCCGGGGAAATGGGTATGTACACTAAGAAGTAAAAATGAATGATTAACATGTATTGTAAAGTATGAATTAAATGGGTCGAATAAATGAAACAAGAATTTATAAACTACTCGTTTATAATTCAGGTTTCATATGTGGAAAATAGGATAAATTGATGCGTATTTTTATTACAAACGCGTAGGAAAAAGAATCGTGAAAAATGGACTGGTAGAATAAAAGTTTTGGCCATTCAAAGTTTGATTTTTTGGAAAAATTGGAGCTGGGCGAATATGCAGGTCCAGGGAGTGGACCTGCTGGAAAATCGACTCCCCCGCGGCACGCGACGGGGAGCACTGAACCTGGCGTGATACGCGGGGCTGCTCGCGACCCGCGAACGATTAAAGGGTGTCTCTCGCGTGGCGCGAGAGACCTATTTCCATAATTTTATTTTTATTTTCATTTGTTTGATATTGGAACTTGGTTATACTTGTTTATACGTTGTCAAAACTAACATTTAGGATGGTTTTGACCTTAGGTGAAGTTGGTGTTACTCTGGATGGCGATCAAGCAAGATTTCAAGAACCAAACACAACACTTTTGAAGCTTCCGCGTTAATATAATTTGTTTTAGACTATGTTAATCTTGTAAACACTTAACATATCGTTTTGAATGTTTAAACTAGTTGGGAAGTTAACTAGAATACAATAATTATGTAAGTTTATTATCATAACTAAGTTTTTGAAATGATGCATTTTTGTTTAAAAATGTGTTATTTAATGTAAAATCTAAATTTTATAAGACGGGTCTTACAAGTTGGTAATCAGAGCTCAAGGTTGTTGACAATGTGTTCGGTTCAAAGCTTGATCAAACATCCTGTAAGAATTTGTTACTCTAGTAGATTTTATTTAAACATTAGAAGAGAGTTTAATTTGATGAGCATGGGAAGGGTGCATAATACACTCAAACTCGGAAAGTGCACCAAATGAGAACGGTCTAAGCAAGTTGTGAACTTGACAAAACCAAAGTGAATAAAATATATGTTATAGAATGAAATGTTTAATACTTAGTATAAACATTTCAGTTTCAAGATGGCCGATGGAGGTAACGATGATTCGGTGCCGATAGTCACCGAATAGATGAGGGAAGTGATTGCTGAAGAGGTTGGAAAGGCAATCGAAAACAGTTTATCCGGGTTTATAGATAAGATCCAAAGTACAGTGCTTACGGTAGTTGAAGAAAGGATCAAAAGGTTGGAAGATAATGCCAACCAAGTGAAGGAAAAGTCGGGAGAAAGAAAAGCTTGTTCATATAACAAGTTTATGGCATGCAAACTGCCAATCTATAACGAAGAAGTCGATCTGATAATATGTCAAAGATGGTTAAGTGACATGGAAGGGGTGTTTGAAAGGACTCACTGTGATGTGAATGATTTCGTAGCTTATGGCACGGGTCAACTGAGAGGTCAGGCGAAAGACTGGTGGGATAACAAGAAGAAAGAGATTGGAAGTGAAGCGGCTAAGGCCATGACGTGGGAGGAGTTTAAGGCGCCGTTCCTTAAACATCACAGTCCCAAGGCAGTTATTAACAAGATTAAAGAAGAATTCATCCAAATGAGGCAAAAGGGTGAATCGATAGACAAGAACATAGGCATCTTTCTCGATAAATTAAGATTCTGTGACGAGCATGTGACGAATGAAGAGCAGAAGATATATTATTATTACAACATGTTGAGTGTCGAATATCGGGAGTTCATGACTCCCTCAAAGTACGAGACTCTCACCGAGATCATAAATACTGCTCGGGAATGGGAGATTGAGCTGAAAAAGCAGATTGAGCGGGGTGAACGAAGGGCGGTAGATGTTAACCCGAGCCCTACAAAGAAGACACGAACAACCAAATCGGTAAAGAAGACGAATGTGAAGGGCGGATCACCGAGTTGCAAGGTATGTGGAAAGGGGCATAAAGGCGGATGTCGCTTTAAAGATAAACCATGTCCCATATGCGGAAAGACAGGGCATACGGCTTCGCTATGCCCGGGGAAAGTTTCGGTTTGTTACAAATGCTATCAACCGGGTCACAAGAAGTCTGAATGCCCGGAGTTGGTCGGAAAAAAGAATGAGAAGGATGTGCAGATAGAGACCCAAAAGGCAAGGGCAAGATCTTTCCATTTAACCGCCGCTGAAGCGAAGACAGAACCCGATTTGGTCTCAGGTATATTTGTTGTAAACTCGATTTCCGCACGTGTATTATTTGATACGGGTGTGAATAAATCCTTTATTTCACATGGATTTATTCGACATCCTTCATTTTTATTAACCAAGCTACCTATGCCTTTAGAAGTAGAAATAGGCGACAATAAAAGCTTTATTGTGTGTGATGTATGCCAAAACTGCAAATTGAGTATCGATGGCGAACAATACTCAATTGACTTGATCCCGATGTCAGTGGGAGAATTTTAAGTAGTTGTCGGGATGGATTGGTTATCCCGACACCACGCAAAGGTTGTGTGCTTCCATAAAGAGATAAAACTAACGTCTTCGAGCGGAAAGCACGTTACCATTTTGGCAAAAAGGGGGTAGTCCCTTGATTTGTTCGATGTTAAAAGCTCACAAGATTATGAGGCGCGGATGTAGAGCATTTATGATATATGCGAGTGAACTGGAGAAAGAATCGCCAAAGGTTGGAGACGTACTGGTGGTACGCGAATATGAAGACGTGTTTCCGGAAGACTTACCGAGAATACCGCCAGAACGGGAAGTAGAATTCGGAATCGAATTAGTTCTGGTTGCGAAACCCGTAGCTAAGGCGCCATATCGGCTTGCGCCATCGGAGCTACAAGAGTTGATGTCTCAGATTCAAGACTTACTTAACAAGGGGTTTATTAGGCCGAGGGTGTCTCTGTGGGGTGCACTGGTACTATTCGTGAAGAAGAAGTACGGGAGTATGCGGATGTGTATCGATTACCGGGAGTTAAATATACTCACGGTGAAAAATCGATACCCGCTCCCAAGAATTGATGATTTATTTGACCAGCTACAAGGCGCGAGTTGGTTCTCTAAAATTGAACTTAGATCGGGGTATCATCAATTAAAGGTCAAAGAAGAAGATGTACCGAAGACAGCCTTTCGTACACGGTACCGACATTACGAGTTCCTCGAGATGTCCTTCGGGTTGACAAATGCACCCGCGGCTTTCATGGATCTCATGAACCGGGTTTGCAAACCTATGCTAGAGAAGTCGGTGATAGTGTTCATCGACGACATCTTGGTTTATTCGAAGAATGAAGCTGATCACGCGTATCATCTACGCGAATTATTGGAAACGCTTAGACGAGAAAAGCTCTATGCAAAGTTCTCGAAATGCGCCTTCTGTTTACGAGAGGTGCAATTTCTCGGGCACATCATTAGTGCGGACGGAGTGCTAGTAGATCCGTAAAATATAGAAGTCATGGCAAAATGGAACCCTCCGAAGAATCCTTCAGAAATCATAAGCTTTTTGGGGCTTGCGGGATATTATAGACGATTGATAAAAGATTTCTCCAAGATTGCTACGCTGTTGACCAAGTTAACTCGCAAGGAGGGGAAGTTTATATGGGACGTTGAACAAGAGAAAGTGTTCCAAATGCTCAAGGAGAAGTTAACTCACGCGTCGGTATTAACATTGCCGGACAGAGTCAATGATATGACGGTTTACTCGGATGCGTCACATTCGAGGCTTGGGTGCGTTCTAATGCAACGGGGCAAGGTTATAGCTTATGCTTTAAGGCAACTGAAGATACATGAAAAGAAATACCCTACGCACGATCTGGAATTGGCGGCAGTGGTATTTGCGCTAAAAATATGGAGGCACTATTTATACGGGGTGAAGTGCACCATATTTACCGACCACAAAAGTCTAAAATACTTCTTCAATCAGAAGGAGTTGAATATGAGACAGAGGCAGTGGTTGGAGACGGTGAAGGATTATGATTGCGAAATACATTACCATCGTGGAAAAGCCAATTTGGTGGCAGATGCGTTGAGCCGGAAGGCAGACTATGCTCCTATACGAGTACGATCGATGCAACTTATAGTGACATCAGGATTACTTGAACGAATCTGAGGAGCCCAAGTTGAAGCAATAAAAGAAGAGAATTGGAAGAAAGAAAGAATAGTTGGTCAATTGAAGGAATTGGTGGATGGTAACAACGGGTTAAAGACTCGTTTTGGAAGAATATGGGTTCCAAATTCATGTGGGGTTAAGACGCTTTTACTAGACGAAGCCCACAAATCCCGCTATTCTATTCATCCAGGGGCGACCAAGATGTATAATGACTTAAAGCAAAATTATTGGTGGCCCGGAATGAAAAGAGACGTAGTGAAATATGTGTAGAAATGCTTGACGTGTCTACAAGTCAAAGCGGAGCACCAAAAGCCATACGGTAAACTTCAACCGTTGGAAATACCAGTTTGGAAATGGGAACATATCACAATGGACCTGTTGACCAAACTACCAAGAACGAACCACGGATTTGATGCTATCTGGGTAGTGGTAGATAGACTGACGAAAAGTGCACACTTTATCCCGATACGTGAGACCTATACTTCAGAAAAGATGTCAGAAGTGTACACCAATGAGATAGTGGCACGCCACGGAGTACCGGTATCCATCGTGTCCGATAGGGATACCCGGTTTACTTCAAACTTTTGGCGTGATTTCCTATAGCAAATGGGAACGAAATTGTTCATTAGTACTGCATACCATCCTCAAACGGATGGACATAGTAGAAGAACAATACAAACATTGGAAGATATGCTACGGGCATGTATTATCGATTTTGGAGGTAGTTAGGATATTTATCTACCATTGGTCGAATTCTCATATAACAACAGCTATCACGCTAGTATTGGTATGGCACCGTATGAGATGCTCTATGGTAGAAAGTGCCGAACCCCGGTGTGTTGGGGTGAAGTGGGACCACGTGAAGTCGCCCAAAAGGATATAGTTCGAGCCACAAATGAGAAAATTGGCATGGTTCGGGCTCATTTGAAAGAGGCTCAAAATAGGCAAAAGTCATATGCTGACAAGAGAAGAAGACCGATCGAATTTCAGGTTGGTGATAAAGTTATGCTTAAAGTATTTCCATGGAAGGGGGTTATTCGGTTCAGAAAAAGAGGAAACTTAAGCCCGAGGTTTATTGGGCCGTTTAAAATCATCGAACGAGTTGGTAAGGTCGCATACCGCCTCGAATTACCCGAAGAATTGAGTGGAATCCATAGCACGTTCCACGTATCACATCTCCTAAAAGTGCTTAGCCGAAGAAATGACTTATATTCACTACGACGACATTGAAGTAGATAATAGTCTTAATTATGCAGTGAAGCCGATTGAAATTTTAGATCGAAAGGTAAAAAGCTTACGAAACAAGGAAATCGACCAAGTGAAGGTCAAGTGGAAGCATATGAAGGGTTCGAATACTACATGGGAATCCGAAGAGGAGATGAGATGACTCTACCCTATATTATTTGGTACGTATTTCGGTTTCGAGGACGAAACCCCTTTAAGGAGGGTGGACTTGTAACACCCCGAAAATACAATTTTTTATATTTAAAAATTTAATGTTGGTGATAAACAAATAAACTAACTAGGAATAAATAACCTAGTTGGTTAGTTGTCTTGTAGTAATAAAGAAATTGGTTAAAATAACACTCTATGCAACTTGGTAAAGTATAGGGACCAAAGGTGACAATTTTGAAACAAGTTTTAATTAAATAAAACATTCAACACCAAAACACACACTCTAAGTGTGTGTTCTGGTCGAATTCTCTAGAGAAGCCAGGAGCTCTCTACTTCAAACCCTAACTAGCTCAAAATTGATTAAATTGAAAGACCAAATCAGTCCCAAATCGATATCCAAGCATAAATTAGTGATCATCTCGGTGAAGTGATCATAAGGTATGTCAAAATTTGCAATTTGGTTTCAACTCAAATTCTTGATTGTCACACCCCAACCGATGGCGGAAACATCGGGATGAGACGAAGTGTGTATAGATTGCAAGAGACTTCATAACACTATGTGACAATATTTAATTAAATTCAAATTTCATTGCAAGTGCTAAATTGTCATACAACATTTGGAATAGAAATAACAACATTGTTCAAATTTCAACATAACATCAAAAGATAAATGAATTAAAGGTGTGTATCTAGTCCACCCTAAACTTGTTTCATCATTCATCCATACTTCATAATTCAACCTGCAACATGTATTAAAATAGAGTTTCAATGCAAAGGCAAAGGCGAGTATACAAGTTTGTTTACATAGCATAATAGAATAAAAACTCAAATCCAACATGATTCATAATATGTGATTACTAGTATGCAATTTTGGCGTACAATATGATCAAACCCTAGAATACAACGCATAAAATAGCCTAATCCCAATAGTTTAGCGGGGTGGTAATGTTTAACTTAACAATACCCGATAGAATAGCTGGCGGGGAGTTAATCCTATAGCGCTATAATTGTTAAGGTGGGCGAGCAAAGTTAATGAGCATATAACGTTCCAAATCGTTCACATAGCATACGAGAATAACAAGTAAGTCACATTAGTTTCATGCTTGATCAAGGATTGAGTATGTTTAGTTTAAAAGTTGTTTGCATAACTATACATGTTGCATCCCAAAGTGTAAAGGGGAAAAAGGGATCGAGTATACTCACGGTGGTTGCAAGCTTTCCTACTTGAAATCCCGCGAGTGAGTTGGTGGATGGATTAGTTTGGAGCACCTAGTCCTTCTACACGAGGAAACATAGGTGTGTGAGTTTGGCGTTTTAACGGAAGATTATGGATTCGGATTTAACATAGCATAAAGTAAAATATAAAAATAATCATCTTTAACTTATAACTCTTATATGACACTATGTAACCACTAGGGTTATATTGTATTTCATGGGTAGTACACCCATTAGAATCATATTAAGGTTTTAAGTCTTAGATGATATTCTACTACTTTAACATATAAACACAAGTTCAACATTAAAGGTTCGAATGAGTATATGTATATATCTAGGTTACATATTACTTAGTCCAATAATTCATGTAGGAGGTAGAAGATTAGGATCTTCATTTAGGCACCTCGAGTTATCATAGATGTCATGTATGGGGTAGGAAGAACAAGCTTCCATTTAGGAACCCCTTGAATGTTCACCACTTCACTTGATGTAAAAACAACCAAAGAGGGTCACGAACTAGGATTAGTACAATAATGTAAACAACCTAACTAAGGAGAAATCATCAAATCATGTGAGGATTTTATGTTGGAACAACCCAAGTTGTTCCACAATCACTCTACATCAAGATCTAAGCTTGAACATGACTTGTGGGCGAAATACCCTAAACAAAACAGAAAATATTTGAGGTTTTAACCTCTGATTTGACATGTCTCAACCTTGTTTTTAAGCTTAACTAACCATGGGTGAGGTTATAAGCATTAGGACATAGGCTTGAGATGTGTTTGACACAAGTATGATAAGTTTTTGAATAATATCAAACAAAACAGAAAGTTTAGGTCCTTTTTAGGGCAATTCCAAACATGATTTCTCCAGGGAAAAACCAAGGAATCAAACCCAAGGATTTACTAAAGAAGTAGAAGAAAGAATCAAGTGATTTGGAGTGAAAACAAGCAAGTTACACTCACTTTTGTAGGAGTGTATGAATCTGTCCAAAACTCAGATTTGCTGCAGATTTAGAGTAAATTTGTGAAGTGTAATGAGTTGTGAAAGTGTAAAATGGGTTGAACAAGGTGTGTATTTATAGTGGAAGAGTTTAGAGGTGATTGGAGGTGATTAGAGGTGGATTAAAGGTGATTGGGTGAGATTAGAACTTGGGATTTCGTGCAATAGCTGGAAGAAAACACAAGTCTGCCGAAACAGGGCCTTGGCGTGACGCCAAGGTCCCTAGCGTCACGCGGCGCCTCCCATTTGGGGAGTTTGGCTTTTTTACATTTTAGTCCCTGTAGTTTATGTTTGATGCTTTTAGGTGCATTCTTGATAGCTTAGGGACTTGTTTTGATATAAAAGCATAGTGTAAGGCATAATCAAGCATGGCGATCATAACCTAAGTATAATTGAGTGTATAAGTGTCATAATCAAGTATCGTTTTCGTTCAAAACACGTTTCATGCATAAGTTTAGTTTAATTACAAGTTTAGCACATAGTTTCCAAGAATAACGATTAAACACCAATTGATTCACAAAATCGAACATACGAGCATATATAGAGTGTGTATAACATATTTGTAACAAAATACGAGTTTCATTAATGATCCAAGTCTCGGTTTTACAATGATTACAAGGAAAGAACGATTACAAGAATACAAGGTTTCCAAAAATAGAAATACGAACAAAACTTTCTATAAGTGGAAAGTACAAAAGAGCCGGGTGTTACAGTCTCCCCTCCTTTCGGAAATTTCTTCCCGAAATTTAGGAAGATGTAACGAAAAGATAGGGATACTTCGTCCTCATTTCACTTTTAAGTTCTCAAGTAAATTCGGCGCCACGTTTTCCTTCCCATCGAACCTTGACGATAGGAATTTTACTGCGCCTCAATAACTTGAATCCTTGATCCATGATTTCGACGGGTTTTTCCACAAAGTGCATAGTTTCGTTGATTTGAAGATCCTCGAGAGGAGCATGAAGTCCTTCATTAGCGAGACATTTCTTTAGATTGGAGACATGAAACGTCGGATGAACGTTGTTAAGCTCTTGAGGTAAATCGAGTCGATAAGCCACTGCACCAATCCTTTCAAGTATCTTGAAAGGGCCGACATAACGAGGGGCAAGCTTTCCCTTTTTACCAAAACGAACCACTCCTTTCCAAGGAGACACTTTGAGTAGAACCTGATCCCCAACGTTGAATTCCATTGGTTTGTGTCCCTTATCGGCATAGACCTTTTGACGATTACGAGCTTTGAGTAGATTATCACGGATTTGGTGAATCTTATCCGTTTCTTCTTGTATGATTTCAGGACCAGTAAAATGTTTGTCACCAATCTCGTGCCAGTTTAAAGGAGATCGGCATTTGCGACCATACAATGCCTCGAAAGGAGCCATTTTAATACTGGAGTGGTAGCTATTGTTGTACGAGAACTCGACCAAAGGTAAATGCACATCCCAACTACCACCAAAGTCAATGACACAAGAACGGAGCATGTCCTCTAGGGTTTGGATAGTACGTTCAGTCTGTCCATCCGTTTGAGGATGAAAAGTCGTACTGAGATTTAAATGAGTACCCATAGCGGACTGAAAGGTTTGCCAGAGACGTGAAGTAAATCGACCATCGCGATCAGAAATGATGTCGAGAGGAATACCATGATGGCGTATGACTTCGTCAGTATAGATCCGAGCAAGTCGTTCAACCTTGAAATCTTCGCGAATAGGGATGAATTGGGCGGA
Organism: Helianthus tuberosus; assembly: GCA_030545235.1. NCBI lineage: Eukaryota > Viridiplantae > Streptophyta > Magnoliopsida > Asterales > Asteraceae > Helianthus > Helianthus tuberosus. Next base: position 182,505,498 of record CM060395.1, on the reverse strand, counting down.
CTTGGTCAAACGATCGATGATCGATGATCACCCAAATGCTATCGTGACCAGAAGGTGTACGAGGGAGTTTAGTTATGAAGTCCATCGCAATGCTATCCTATTTCCAAACGGGGATTTCAGGTTGTTCGAGTAGACCGGAAGGTCGTTGATGCTCGGCTTTGACTTTCGAACAGGTAAGACACTTAGAAATGTACACGGCAATGTCTTTCTTCATACCGGGCCACCAATAGGATGTACGTAGGTTATGGTACATCTTGTCAGCACCAGGATGAATTGAGTACTTGGATTTGTGTGCCTCGTTCATGATGAGATCACGAAGATTGTCGCGATCTGGTACCCAGATGCGATCACGACAGTAGAGTAGGCCATCAGATTTTGAAGTGAGTAGGTCTTCAGAAGCTCCACGTATTTCTACAGGCATGGAACCTTCGTTGATAGATGAATATTGCGCTTCACGAATGCAATTTTGAAGATCGCTCGAGATGTGAAAACAACGAATGTAATCTACATGAGCCTTACGACTAAGTGCATCGGCCACGACATTCTCTTTACCAGGGTGATAGCGAATCTCGCAGTCATAGTCGTTAAGTAATTCCACCCAACGTCGCTGACGCATATTAAGCTCTTTTTGGTCAAAGATGTGCTGTAGGCTCTTATGGTCAGTGAAAACCACACACTTCGTACCATATAGGTAGTGTCGCCAAATCTTTAACGCAAAAACAACGGCACCAAGCTCGAGGTCGTGGGTAGTATAATTTTTCTCATGTATTTTGAGTTGGCGAGAGGCATAAGCGATGACTTTGTCTCGTTGCATGAGAACACAACCAAGACCACGATTCGAGGCATCACAATACACCACGAAATCATCATTCCCATCAGGGAGAGCGAGAATAGGAGCGTTGCAAAGCATGTCCTTGAGAGTCTGAAAAGATTTCTCTTGCTCAGGACCCCAAGCAAAAGGTTTCTCTTTTTTAGTCAACGACATGAAAGGAACGGCGATTTTTGAAAAATTCGAGATGAATCGGCGGTAATAAGCTACCAATCCTAAGAAGGAACGGATTTCAGAAGGAGATTTAGGCGCGGTTCAATTCTTCACTGCTTCGATTTTGGAGGAATCAACGTGGATTCCTTTTTCACTAACAACGTGTCCAAGGAATTGGACTTCTTTAATCCAAAACTCGCATTTGGAGAACTTAGCGTATAAGCGTTCAATACGTAAGAGCTCGAGTATAAGACGAAGATGACGTTCATGATCGTCTTGAGATTTAGAATAAATGAGAATATCATCAATGAAGACGATCACAAAACGATCCAAGTAGGGCTTACAGACACGATTCATAAGATCCATGAACACCGCGGGTGCGTTGGTCAAGCCAAAAGGCATAACCATGAACTCGTAGTGCCCATAGCGAGTGCGAAAAGCGGTTTTGGGGATGTCCTCATCGAGAACACGAAGTTGGTGATAACCAGAACGAAGATCGATCTTGGAGAAACAGGTAGCGCCTTGAAGTTGATCAAAGAGATCGTCGATACGCGGAAGAGGGTAACGATTTTTGACAGTGAGTTTGTTGAGCTCACGATAATCGATGCACATGCGGAAAGAGCCATCCTTCTTTTTGACGAAGAGCACATGAGCACCCCAAGGTGAGGTACTTGGACGAATGAAACCCTTATCGAGGAGTTCTTGAAGTTGCGTAGATAACTCTTGCATCTCAGAAGGTGCAAGACGATAAGGAGCTTTGGCAACAGGAGTCGCACCAGGTACGAGGTCAATACGAAAGTCAACAGATCGGGGTGGAGGAGGACCAGGTAAATCCTCAGGAAAGACGTCAGGGAAGTCGCGCACCACTGGAACATCACTTAAACTCTTTCCCTTGCCTTTTTCTTCCACAACGTGGGCTAAAAAGGCAAGGTACTGTTTGCGTAAGTACTTGTTCGCTTGTGTGCAGGACATCAACTTCAGTCCCTTTGAAGGTTGGTCTCCATAGACGTGCAAAACATCGCCAGATGGAAGGGGTAAACGAACGTATTTCTCGTGACAAGCGATTTCAGCATGGTTCTTTTGGAGCCAATCCATGCCTATGATAACGTCGAAACTACCCAGTTGCATGGGTATGAGATCGATAGGGAAAACGTGTTCGTTAAGAGTAAGACGACAATCATGAAGAACGGAATCGACTAGGATGGATTTGCCATTGGCGACTTCAACGGAAAACGACTTAGGTAGCTTAGAGCGTGTGCAATTTAACAATGATTCGAATTCCAAGGACACAAAGCTTTTGTCCGCCCCAGTATCAAATAGTATCGAAGCATAAAGATGGTTAACAAGAAACGTACCGTTAACGACATCATTGTCGTTGCGCGCTTGATTCGCGTTCAGATTGAAAGCGCGTCCACGAGGAGGTTGTTGCTGCTCTTGATTCCATTGTGGGCATTGAGGACGAAGATGATTAGTATCCCCACATTTGAAACAAGCCCTAGCTGGTCTTGCGTTTTGAGGAGCAGGTGGAGCTTGTTGTGCTTGCTGGGCTTGTGGTGCTTGTTGTTGTTGATAGCGACAAAAGGCGGTGTCATGTCCATAACGGCTACAACTTGTACAACGACGACACCTGGCATTGGTGGGATGGTGATAGTTACAAGTGGCACACTTGGGGTGAATCCCAGTGTACGACTTTTGGGTGTTATCAGGAGCAACAGGAATTGGGTTAACGGGTGGCACAATCGCATTGCAAACCGGGTTCGATTGCTTTCGCTTCTTCCCCTATTGCTACTCGACTGTTGGGTAATTTGGTTGGCTGGCTTGAAAGAAGCGGGGTTTGCGGCTTGTTTGTCGTGTACACGGTTGTTGTTCAGGGAAGCGGCCAAACGATAAACAGCTTCGATATTGTCGAGTTTGGCAGCCTCGATCGTATCGCGCATAGCAGAGGGTAACCCATGGATGTACTTCCTTATCTTACGGTCGGTGGTCATAACGAGGTGAGGAACAATGAAGCTAAGTTGTTTGAAACGGGTGGTGTAAGCTAGGTTCTCATCTCCCACTTGCTTTAGCGCCCAAAATTCTTCCTCTAGCTTTAGTTGCTCATGCGGAGGGCAAAACTCGTCCATCATTAGGGCCTTAACTTCTTCCCAAGTCAACGCATAGGCCAGTTCGTTCGAGCGGATGTTCCTTTCGTTCGTCCACCATTCGAGAGCTCGGGCTTGGAATACCCCAGTCGCACTACGCGTTCTGAGCTCATTGGGGCAATCACTGTTGATGAACGTGACCTCCATGCTATCAAACCACTCGAGCATGGCGGTCACCCCATCATTGCCGGTGAATGGCTTGGGATTGCACGATGAAAAGTGCTTGAAGTTGAACGAAGCGGGCTTGCGTATTTCGGCCTTAGAGTTGACGGAGGAGTTCGGAGTTTCAGAAGCTCGAATCTCGGTAATGACCTTTGGAACGACGCGCACAAATTGATCGGCCATGAAAGCCATCATCTTCTTCGTAGCACGGGACTTTGACTTCTTAGACGAGTTGGAGTGACGAGAAGACATCTAAGATTCAAAAGAATGAATAGGTGAGACTTGATCATAATGTTTGTTTAAGAAAATTGTTTACATAAATTGATTCGCATAGCATAAAGTGTCACATAGCATAAAGGGTTCAAATTAATTCACATAGCGTAAAGAGTTTAAACGTCACATAAAGCATAGTCATGAGTCCAACATAGCATAACATGGATAAATGAAAGCATTGTAAATTTAGTTTGTTCACGAGGGATTATTATTGTTTGTGATTACGATAACGTGCTAAACGATTAAAACGAAATTTTGAAATGAACGAACGTTCAAGTGTAAAATCACATATAAATTGAGATACATAAAAGAGAGGCTCAATAAAACATAGGATTGTTTCGGGTAGAGAAACGTCGACTATTCCAAAGTGGGTCGAAAGTCCTTTCGAATTAGAGAGAACGTGCTTTGGCCTATAAGTAAGATACTCTCGTCGAGAAGCGATTAACGGTATCTTACCCTTCCGGTTACTACACATCTCTAATCGATTTGAAACAATCGAGACTTTGGCGAGATTGAAAATCGAGGAATGGGAATTAATCGACGAGTTGCGGGTTTCACCCCTATCTTGACGATTTCGTACCCTAAATGTGGTTGGTACTCGTCGGGTCAAAATATAATTTCAACACTTTGACGAGGGTCCACTAGAGTTGAAATGGAAATTACCATTAAGTTGTGGATTTCACTCCTAGCTTAATGGTGGAATTCCGTGCGAAAATAGTTTAAGGTAGAATGAGAGTCGTTTACCAAATTGTGGGTTTCACGCCTATTTTGGTAAAGTTGTCTCGTTTGTGTTACAAGAGTATACAAATAAACAAAAGTGTATTCATGTTAACCTTAGGAAAGGCATATAAATTTAATCAATCAAGAAGTATAGCTAGGAAGCATGCATGGTGGAGTACAAAAGTTTTAAACAACACATAAGAGGCAAAATTCCTAGAACTATAGATTAGGGCAAAAGCATGGCAATTTTCCTAATTCCCTATAGTTATGGCTCTGATACCAATCTGTCACACCCCAACCGATGGCGGAAACATCGGGATGAGACGAAGTGTGTATAGATTACAAGAGACTTCATAACACTATGTGACAATATTTAATTAAATTCAAATTTCATTGCAAGTGCTAAATTGTCATACAACATTTGGAATAGAAATAACAACATTGTTCAAATTTCAACATAACATCAAAAGATAAATGAATTAAAGGTGTGTATCTAGTCCACCCTAAACTTGTTTCATCATTCATCCATACTTCATAATTCAACCTGCAACATGTATTAAAATAGAGTTTCAATGCAAAGGGGGACCGAGGACTTTATTGTGGGGATTCCCAAACCACAAGTTTCGGGAGGGGGGGCTTCAGGGGAAGGCATTGCCTCTGTCGGTGTGGATGGCTCCCTTCTGGAGCGGGTTTTTTCTCTTCCTATCACGACAGTCAAGAGCATTCCTCCTAGTTGTCGAATGGCGTTCGCGCAAGCTTTAACATCGGCTATGCGGAAGGTGGTTGCTACCCCTGGGTCGGTTGAATATTGGGTTAAGCTACCCTTGTTGCCTCGCTGTACTTTAAAAGTTGTGCGCCCTGCCAATAGGCAGGAACGTCGGTCCGGGAACAGGAAAACGTTACAGTGCTTTAGCATCCAACGGGCTCTTTCTATCTGGAAAGACGGGGAAGGGATTAACGAGCTAGTTGCTTCCCTCTTTCAGGATGTAAAGGAGAAAGGGGCGGTAACTGGGTCCGACCGTCGGGAGGGCCGTACCAATGTTAAGCAGTGCCTTCGTAAAGTGGCAGATGGTCATTTCACAGCTGCGGTCAAGGTGTTGTCCTCTTCTGGCGTTGCCCCCCTTGGGCCCTCCACTTTGGAGGCCCTCGCGGAGAAACACCCGGTTACACCCCCTCCGGTTGTGCCAGCAGACACAATCCCTAAGGCACCCTTAACTGTTGATGCAGAGTGCGTTTTGGGGTGCATTAAGTCTTTCCCCAAAGGAACTTCGTGCGGGAGAGATGGGCTCAGGGCGCAACACTTATTGGATAGCTTTTGTGGAGAGGGGTCCTCAACTTCCTCGGCTTTAGTTTTAGCCATCACCGGGGTAGTCAATGTCTTCTTGGGGGGGTTATGCCCCAGGTTGCTTGCTGAGTTCGTTGCCTCCGCTCCTCTGACCCCCTTGCTGAAACCTGATGGGGGGATCCGTCCTATTGCGGTCGGGGCCATTTGGCGTAGGCTGGTCTCCAAGATAGCGATGAAAAAGGTAGGGAAAGAGATGGTCAGGTACCTGGGGGACCATCAATTCGGGGTTGGGACACCAGATGGGGCTGAAGCTATCCTCCATAGCGCTAACAGGTTCCTTAACGCCTTTCACGATGATGGGGCCTTCGCCATGCTTACCGTTGACTTCTCCAATGCTTTCAACCTAGTGGATCGCACAGCTCTTCTGCGGGAGGTTGGAATTCGATGCCCATCTATATTTCCGTGGGTACATTTTCTTTATGGGCAAACCACTAGGCTTTATGTGGGTAATGACTGTATTGGGTCGTCCACAGGGGTCCAGCAGGGGGATCCTTTGGGGCCTCTTTTGTTCGCCCTTGTCTTGCACCCCCTCACACAACGTATACGAGACAGTTGCACCCTCCCCTTCCACGCGTGGTATTTGGATGATGGTACTATTATGGGAAAAACATCTGAGGTAGCAAAGGCTCTGGCTATTATACAATCTGAGGGGCCACCTTTGGGGCTTCGGCTTAATATAAAAAAAACAGAGGTATATTGGCCGTCTTGCAATGGAGAAAAATGGGAGGCTAGTTTATTCCCGAAGGAGATTGGAAGACCATCGGGGGGCGTGAGACTCCTCGGGGGAGCTGTGAGCCGGGACCCCAGTTTCATTAGTGCTTTGGCTGCGCGGCGAGCTTCCCGGGCAGTGGACCTTATGAGTAGCCTTTCGCAACTCCGAGACCCGCAAAGTGAGCTTCTCCTGCTGCGCTCTTGCATGGGTGTCGCCAAGCTCCTTTTTGGTCTGCGAACTTGCCAACCTGTGTTTGTAAAGGAGGCGGTATCCTTATTCGATAAAGGGCTTCGGGGGGCTATAGAGGACATTGTGGTGTGTGGGGGTCCGTTTTTTTGGGATTTTCAGTGGCGGGTTGCTTCTCTGCCCTGTAAGATGGGGGGGCTGGGGCTTCTATCGGCCATGGATGTCTCCATTTACGGTTTTGTTGCCTCGCGAGCTCAATCATGGGGGCTGCAAGATCACATCTTGCGTGAGAGTGGAGTTGTTGGAATGGATGGGGATTATGACATGGCTTTGGGGGAGTTGCATAGACACCTCCCGGATTTGGATATTGGCGGTTTCGCTAACAGGGACACCGCCCCACCGAAGACCCAGAAGACTTTGGCGAGTGCTCTGTTTTGTCGTATCGCTCAGAATATTGGATCAGATTTCTGTATGACCCCTCGTCAGAACGCCGTCCTAGAATGCTTGCGGGGCCCCCACGCCCAAGATTTTCTATCGGTCATCCCCATCGAGGGCTTAGGCCAAAAGATGTCAGCCGTTGAATATCGTGCTATCTTAAAATATCGACTCATGATTCCTATGTTCCCTGATGATGAGCAATGCCCGATTTGCCGGAAAGCTTGCTTAGACCAATTTGGGGAGCATGCTCTGCACTGTAAAGACCTGCCAGGTTTTAAGTATAGGCACGACTGGGTGCGGGATGTCTTGGGGGACATCCTCAAACGGGCGGGGATCTCGGTGAAGAAAGAAGCCCCCGTAAACTTTTTGACAGATCCGAGGGAAAGGAGATCCACATTGAGCGCCGCGGACGTTTTAGTTTTTGGGTGGAATGCAGGTAAACACGCTTGTGTTGATCTTACCGGGGTTTCCCCCCTTGTAGGCTTTCGGGATACAGGTTTTGTCCCTGGTCAGGCGATTGCAAGGGCGGCAGCAAAGAAAATGGACAAACACGCAAAAGCCTGCGAGGATAATCAACATTCCTTTATCCCTTTTGCCTTTGATACCTTTGGCTCGCTGGCCCCAGAAGCCATCCGATTTCATGAACGGGTCCAACGGGTTGTTCACAGCAACATTTCGTCTCCTAGAGATCGGGGTTTCGTTTTTACTAGGTTAGGTTTCGCTATTCAAAAGGGGGTAGCGGCGCAGCTTGTTGCCCGCTTACCGGCTATCTTGGTGTAATTTGTTTGACCTTATATATAAAAATATAACCTGAATGCAAAGGCAAAGGCGAGTATACAAGTTTGTTTACATAGCATAATAGAATAAAAACTCAAATCCAACATGATTCATAATATGTGATTACTAGTATGCAATTTTGGCGTACAATATGATCAAACCCTAGAATACAACGCATAAAATAGCCTAATCCCAATAGTTTAGCGGGGTGGTAATGTTTAACTTAACAGTACCCAATAGAATAGCGGGCGGAGCGTTAATCCTATAGCGCTATAATTGTTAAGGTGGGCGAGCAAAGTTAATGAGCATATAACGTTCCAAATCGTTCACATAGCATACGAGAATAACAAGTAAGTCACATTAGTTTCATGCTTGATCAAGGATTGAGTATGTTTAGTTTAAAAGTTGTTTGCATAACTATACATGTTGCATCCCAAAGTGTAAAGGGGAAAAAGGGATCGAGTATACTCACGGTGGTTGCAAGCTTTCCTTGAAATCCTGCGAGGGAGTTGGTGCATGGATTAGTTTGGAGCACCTAGTCCTTCTACACGAGGAAACATAGGTGTGTGAGTTTGGCGTTTTAACGGAAGATTATGGATTCGAATTTAACATAGCATAAAGTACAATATAAAAATAATCATCTTTAACTTATAACTCTTATATGACACTATGTAACCACTAGGGTTATATTGTATTTCATGGGTAGTACACCCATTAGAATCATATCAAGGTTTTAAGTCTTAGATGATATTCTACTACTTTAACATATAAACACAAGTTCAACATTAAAGATTCGAATGAGTATATGTATATATCTAGGTTACATATTACTTACTCCAATAATTCATGTAGGAGGTAGAAGATTAGGATCTTCATTTAGGCACCTCGAGTTATCATAGATGTCATGTATGGGGTAGGAAGAACAAGCTTCCATTTAGGAACCCCTTGAATGTTCACCACTTCACTTGATGTAAAAACAACCAAAGAGGGTCACGAACTAGGATTAGTACAATAATGTAAACAACCTAACTAAGGAGAAATCATCAAATCATGTGAGGATTTTATGTTGGAACAACCCAAGTTGTTCCACAATCACTCTACATCAAGATCTAAGCTTGAACATGACTTGTGGGCGAAATACCCTAAACAAAACAGAAAATATTTGAGGTTTTAACCTCTGATTTGACATGTCTCAACCTTGTTTTTAAGCTTAACTAACCATGGGTGAGGTTATAAGCATTAGGACATAGGCTTGAGATGTGTTTGACACAAGTATGATAAGTTTTTGAATAATATCAAACAAAACAGAAAGTTTAGGTCCTTTTTAGGGCAATTCCAAACATGATTTCTCCAGGGAAAAACCAAGGAATCAAACCCAAGGATTTACTAAAGAAGTAGAAGAAAGAATCAAGTGATTTGGAGTGAAAACAAGCAAGTTACACTCACTTTTGTAGGAGTGTATGAATCTGTCCAAAACTCAGATTTGCTGCAGATTTAGAGTAAATTTGTGAAGTGTAATGAGTTGTGAAAGTGTAAAATGGGTTGAAGAATGTGTGTATTTATAGTGGAAGAGTTTAGAGGTGATTGGAGGTGATTAGAGGTGGATTAAAGGTGATTGGGTGAGATTAGAACTTGGGATTTCGTGCAATAGCTGGAAGAAAACACAAGTCTGCCGAAACAGGGCCTTGGCGTGACGCCAAGGTCCCTAGCGTCACGCGGCGCCTCCCATTTGGGGAGTTTGGCTTTTTTACATTTTAGTCCCTGTAGTTTATGTTTGATGCTTTTAGGTGCATTCTTGATAGCTTAGGGACTTGTTTTGATATAAAAGCATAGTGTAAGGCATAATCAAGCATGGCGATCATAACCCAAGTATAATTGAGCGTATAAGTGTCATAATCAAGTATCGTTTTCGTTCAAAACACGTTTCATGCATAAGTTTAGTTTAATTACAAGTTTAGCACATAGTTTCCAAGAATAACGATTAAACACCAATTGATTCACAAAATCGAACATACGAGCATATATAGAGTGTGTATAACATATTTGTAACAAAATACGAGTTTCATTAATGATCCAAGTCTCGGTTTTACAATGATTACAAGGAAAGAACGATTACAAGAATACAAGGTTTCCAAAAATAGAAATACGAACAAAACTTTCTATAAGTGGAAAGTACAAAAGAGCCGGGCGTTACATTGATGATTTCTGAAATCGAAATCTGAGCTTGATTAATTGATGTTTAGATGAAATTAGTAATGAAAACATGTCTAGGAGTAAACCCTAGTCAATAACTTGTTTAATTAGTGTTTAAATTATGAAGTTCATGATAATCCATTTATAGGTTAAATGGGTTTTGTAGAAATAGGATGAAGACAAGAATTATGACTATCAAAAGTGGTGTTACTTGATTTCTATAAGATGATTCTGAGAATAGTATGCATGCTTGACATAATGAAATTGAAATGTATGTTTATGTTTGGCAAAAATAACAAGTTATGAACTTGATTTTAAATATGTAAAATTATACCCGTTTGGTGTTCGTTAAAATGCCTAAATAAAAGATAAATGTTGAAAATCGGACAAAAAAACACATGTTTGATTGATATGGCAAATTATGCGTTAAGACTTATAAAAAGGGTTCTAAACGTTTTGTGGGTTGAACTCTATAGGCAAGGAAACCGGGTCTTCAAGCGGACAAGCCGGTGGCGATACGCGTTTGAAAGGACAGCTCTGAAGGTACGTAACTTGGTTCCGTTACATTATGTTGTATATTGAATATAGTTAGTTAATTTGAATTAGTCTAATATTGAAATTGGTATCATGTCGAAATGATGAAGTTCATTAGACATGGCAATGGGTCAAAATGTTTATTGGAATAAGTTAGTATGATGATAAAAATGGAGGTTTCCATTAGATGACCAAACTGGTCAAAACAAGGGTAAATTGGTAATATTAAAGTGACGTGAACGTCACTCTATAATTGGGAGCTATGAAAGCGTAATACCATGGAATGGTAATGATACGCCGAAGTTCACAAGCCCGGGGAAATGGGTATGTACACTAAGAAGTAAAAATGAATGATTAACATGTATTGTAAAGTATGAAACAAATAGATCAAATAAATGAAACAAGAATTTATAAACTATTCGTTTATAATTCATGTTTCATATGCGGAAAACAGGATAAATTGATGCGTATTTTTGTTACAAACGCGTAGGAAAAAGAATCGTGAAAAACGGACTTGTAGAACAAAAGTTATGGCCATTCAAAGTTTGAATTTTTGGAAAAATTGGAGTTGGGCGAATATGCAGGTCCAGGGAGTGGACCTGCTGGAAAATCGACTCCCCCGCGGCACGCGACGGGGAGCACTGAACCTGGCGCGACACACGGGGCCGCTCGCGGCCCGCGAACGATTAAAGGGTGTCTCTCGTGTCACACCCTGACTTTTGCGGAAGCGTATGATGTGTGACTTGCTCAATATCATTGCATTCAATTATAATAAACAACTATATGATTAAAACAAGATGTTCATCCATTCATAAGATTGAAATGTTACTAACACATGTCATTTAAGTTTCAACCAAAACCCTCAAGTTATGATACATGACAAAAGTAGATGACATCTAAACTTGAAATTTAAGTCTTGAAAACAACACTAGCGCCCAAGATCCAACTTGTTTCCGGAAATACATGTAAGTTTTGGAAAATCGTCAACATAATGTTGGTGTGAGTTCATGCAGGTTTTGAATAGAATGTTTATATACTTGAAGAGTTAATTACATAGTTAGTCCCTGTGGTTTGCACAAAGTAACATACTTAGGTACTAATAGTTTAAAATCACATTCTAGGGTATTAACTTTTCATTTTGTAACGTTTGGAGGTATTAACGTTATTTGTAGGTTTAAAATCACATTCTATTAGTACCTAAGTATGTTATTTTGTGCAAACCACAGGGACTAACTATGTTAATACCCTAGAAGTTAATACCTCCAAACGTTACAAAATGAAAAGTTAATACCCTAGAAGGTGATTTTAAACTATTAGTACCTAAGTATGTTATTTTGTGCAAACCACAGGGACTAACTATGTAATTAACTCTATACTTGAATGAAAACATGGTATGTAATTTGTAAGACGTATCTGAAACTGAGTTCTGTAAATGCAAGGAATACGAGATCGCTAGTGGTTTGCAAGGCCACTAACATGTGTCACGACATAGGAAGCCACCAAACCTAGGCATTTTTGTCGAGATCGACTGAGACACAAAATCACTCATTGGTAGAAGTAGGCCAAGAGTGAGGTTGCCTGAAACCCATTAGATCTAACCTTTCTGTTCCCCGGTCTAAATGTATACGTTGATTAATGGTGCTTATGGTACCCTATTCGTCACATGATCTATGGTATCATTCATTAGTTTTGTATTCTACATACCATTTGTAAACATTTGAAACATTTGTAACATGTATTTCACCCCCGAAATTATAAAACTGAAAATAGTTAAAAGAAAAGGGGGACATGAACTCACAACTTTGCGTATCCTGCGTCGTAAACTTCACCGGTTGGTTTTGTATCGACGTGACTTATACGTGTTCTATGTATATTAGTCACTAGACTTGTATTACACAAGTACAAGTCACCATCTTTTGTTTATGTATTTGTTCTTTATACGTTCATGAAGGCTTTTCGAGGTATTAAGTTGTTAAAATTAATTTATATTTTTAACTTTTCAAGTGAGTTACTTATATTATTTTTCAAAAAATAAATATAAGTATTTTGTGAAATAATATTTTCAATATTATTTTTGTACAAGTATTCTTAGGAAAATATACTTGTATTTTATGTAAAACTTGCGCATTTTGTATTATTCACCAAAAATCAATACTTTGATTTTTATTACTTTCTAGAATTATATTTCTAAAAAAAATAATATATTTTTAAGACTTGTGTGAAATATATATTTATGTTGTCATGCTATAAAATATATATATGGTTATTCTTGTTATCCACCCAATTATTGTATAAATTCCAATACTTGGTATAGGTTATATATTTTTGTCCAAAAATATATTTCTAAGTTCATAACTTGTTCAAGTTAGATAATGTGTTAAGAAATATATTTTCATAAATATATTTTCTTGTATTTATCCATATATTTCCTTGTGAGGAATTTTTGTATACTTGTATACTTATGTATTCTCATGTATTTGTATGTGTATTTTTGTATTCATACCCCTTGGGAGTACTTAGTGTATTTCCAAGTTCCTAATACACTACTACATATAATACACGTAGTATACACTTAGCACAAAATTTGGTGTTCACTAAATATATATATTTTCTCTAAAAATATACATACTTAATATTACTTTCAACTTGAAGAAACCATCATTTCTTGACTTGTAATTTTACACAAAAATTAGGGAAACCTTGGTAAATATTTTTAGGCGAATTTTTAGGGATTAAGTTTCACCAAAACTTATATTTTTCTAAGTGTCAAAATTTTATAAAAATTTTAACATAGTTTCCCCTAAAAATGAAGGTTTCCAATGTTTTCAAAACATGTGTTTATTTTCTTTTCAACACCAAAAACAATTTTCAACAACAATCATTATCAGCATACACTAATTTTTCCATGTGAAACATCATGGTGAACTTATTTCTTGTTAAAAATGTGTAGTCCTTTTAGATCTACATTTTACATAAGATGATCTTTCCAAAAATAAGTGTTCTTGAGTATTTTAACAAACTTTTTATGAAACTTTATTTCATTAGCCAACTCATTCATGAGTTTAATGATCTTTAATGTTTGTAAATCATGTTCTAAAACCATTTTTATGTTTATTAGAAAGGTCATTATCTTTAACATCATGTTTAACCATGGATCTTTCAAGATCCATGCTTAATAACTTTAGATATTTCAAAAACAAGCTTTATGTTAAGTCTTTAACAAACTCTTCATGAATTTTAGTTTCAAAAATTAGTTCTACACACACTTTATTACTTCAAGATTACAAGTTTATGTGTAAAAATCCATTTTTCATTTCACATAATGCTTCATATGTTCATCTTCAAGTTTAACCATGGATCCTTCAAGACCCATGCTTAAACTTGTTAGATCTAAGCTTTAACATATATGATCTAAACATATACACAAGGTATAACATCAACAACTTCATTGCATACACTAAAATTCATGTAATCACTTATTTTCTTCATGATTATGTTAGATCTTTTCATTTTTAGCATTAGAAGTTAAGTTGTTTAGATGGTGAAACTTGTACATAACATAAACATGACTTAAATTAGTGATTAAGAAGCTTACTACTAGCTCTAATGGCTAGGGAAACGGCACAAGAATGAAGATGATGATCAAGGAAGAAAATGAGCGGTTAAAAGCTCTACAAGGTGGTCCTTCAAGTTCTAGCACCATACACCTTCCTAAATGGCCTTCATACACCTTCTAGTAAGCTTGGATTGAAAGATTGAAGCTTGAAAATGATGGTGGTATGGTGGTGTATATGAGCCGAGACCATGGAGGGTTAGGAGGAGGAAGATGATGAATTTTGTGAATGATGGATAATGTATACTTACTTAGGGTCTTATAGAAAAAAGTTCCAACATAATCTTCTTAAGAGATTTCTTTGTTTACTAGTTAGGGAACATAGTTTAATAAAATAAAATAATTCATGTGGGGTCCACTTGGGCAGGATTTTGATGAGGGGGGGGGGGTAAAGTGTAAAATTTTGGAAGTTAAGTGTTTAAAGTGCAAACGAGGGGTTTTAAGTTCGTTTAAGTGTGTTTAGGTGTTTTTATGATTTTTAAGGTGTTCTAGAACCAATACTAGCTTAATATCATAAAAACATTACTTCTAGTCAAATTTTGATGTCCCGGTTATTGTCCGGTTGTTCGGTTCGTTACGGTTCGTTAAAATGCTGAATTGCGCAGTTTCACTAGGTATGAAGCACCTTTTGTGGCAGTTTCAATTCCCAAATCTTTGTAAGTTATTTTAGGCAGTAAAACATAAATTCTTCATGATATTAATGTGTTAAAAAGCTGATTATAGCTGAATTAATGCTGATTTATGCTGAATTCTGCATTTAAAGTGCGTTTCGGGTGCTTTTTAGTGCATAGTTTAGCTTCCAGAAAGTTTATATGTTAACCCTTGTATCCACACTTGGGTTTTAATGTATTTTAGATGTTGTACCTATTCCTAGGCCCGAATTCTATTATCTGACTCCTTTCTGCAGAAATGCTGACACAGCGTGTCTTACCGGTGAGTTTACTAGTGTTTCTGACGTAACGCTTAAAGTAATGCATAAAGCAATATTTGAAATATAAAACGTGCATGAATTCACATGTATAGCATGTAATCAGACAATGTTGACATTTAAGCACATAATTGCAGATATTAAATAAAAATTAGACCGTACGGAAATTACCGGTTTTCTGCCAGTTGTCACAGTCTCCCCCCGTTAAAAGAATTTCGTCCCGAAATTCAGCCTGAGTCATCTCCCGCGGGAGCTTTCTCGAACAGATGGGGGTACTTGGCTTTGAACCGGTCTTCACGTTCCCATGTGTACTCGGGTCTGTGCTTAGAGTTCCAACGTATCTTGACAAGCTTAATGCGACTCCTCCTTGTTTTATGGATCTTCCAATCCGTTACCTCAACAGGTTGTTCGGTAAATCGGAGTGTGTCGTCGATACGCACTTCATCCGTAGGGATGATAATGGTTTCTTGGGTTGGACTCTTTTTGAGGTTGGATACATGGAACGTATCATGTACACCATTAAGTTCTTTCGGTAACTCCAACTTGTATGCCACGGTACCAATCTTTTCCAAGATCTTGAATGGTCCAATGTATCATGGATTCAACTTCCACGTTTTCCGAACCTTGCTACACCTTTCCAAGGTGAGACTTTCAGCAAAACTTTGCCTCCTACCTCGAATTCTAAGGGTTTTCATCTACGATCAGCATAGCTTTTCTGTCGATCACGTGCTGCCTTAATGCGCTCTCAGATCCGCACGATCTTATCGATTGTTTCTTGAACAAGTTCAGGACCAATCAACTCTTTGTCTCCCGGCGTCTACCCAACACAAAGGTGAACGGCACATGCGGCCATATAGAGCTTCGAACGGTGCGGCTTTTATGTTCGTATGGTAGCTGTTGTTATAGGAGAACTCAACTAAAGGTAGATGAGTGTCCCAGCTGCCGCCTAGGTCCATAACACATGCGCGAAGCATATCTTCCAGTGTTTGTATGGTCCGTTCGCTCTGGCCGTCTGTTGGCGGATGGAAGGTCGTGCTTAGATCAAGCTGAGATCCAAAGGCCGCCTGGAAGGTTTGCCAGATCCTTGAGAGAAAACATCCATCTCTGTCTGAAATAATCGAAATGGGCACTCCATGACGTGCCACAATTTCCTTAAGATACAGCTCAGCAAGCTTTCCAGTGCTATCCTTTTCTTGGACTGGTAGAAAATGCGCAGACTTCGTTAATCGATCAACTATCACCCATATCATGTCATGCCCTCTAGGGGTCCTGGGCAATTTCGTTATGAAGTCCATGGATATTTGCTCCCACTTCCACATGGGTATCTCTGGTTGTTGCAGTAGACCGGACGGTTTCTGATATTCGGCCTTAACCTTAGCACAGGTTAGGCACTTCCCAACATAAACAGTAACATCGCTTTTAAGCTTCGGCCACCAGTAATATTCTTTCAAGTCTTGATACATCTTGTCCGATCCTGGGTGGATCGAGTATCTCGACTTGTGAGCTTCATCAAAGATGACTTCTCGAATACCGCCATAGAGCGAAACCCAAATGCGTCCCATAAAGTATAAGGTTCCCTCCTCGTTTGGCACCAGCTTCTTCTCCATACCTCAAAGGTATTCAGCTCTACAATCCTCCTTCTTAAGGGCTTCTTTTTGGGCGTCATGAATGCGTGCAGTGCGACTCGTTCGAATAGTCATTTCCAATGCTCGAACCCTTAGGGTCTTAACCCTTTCTTTTCGACTTAAAGTGTCTGCTACTACGTTTGCTTTTCCAGGATGGTACTTAATCTCACAATCATAATCGTTTAACAATTCAACCCATCGTCGTCGACACATGTTTAATTCTTTCTGATCGGATATGTGTTGTAGGCTTTTATGATCTGTGAAGATTGTACATCGAGTACCATATAAATAATGTCGCCAGATCTTCAAGGCGAATACCACCGCGCCCAGCTCTAGGTCATGAGTGGTGTAATTCTTCTCATGAACTTTCAACTTCCTTGAGGCATAAGCGATGACCTTTTGGCGTTGCATGAGCACGCAACCCAATCCTTGACGCGAAGCGTCGCAGTATACCATGAAGTCTTCAGTGCCTTCGGGTAAAGATAGTATTGGTGCATCGCATAGCTTGCTTTTGAGAAGTTGGAAGGCCTCTTCCTGCTTATCTCCCCATTCATAGTTCTTATCTTTCTGCGTAAGAGAAGTCAGCGGTTGAGCTATCTTGGAGAAATTCTCGATAAATCGGCAATAATAGCCTGCTAATCCCAAAAATTGTCGAACTTCAGTCGGTGCTTTGGGAGCTTCCCAATTCTTTATCGCTTCTATCTTCGCTGGATCTACATGAATACCCTTCTCGATCACAACATGACCAAGGAACTGTACTTCACGAATCCAAAATTCGCACTTTGAGAACTTTGCATAAAGCTTCTCTTTCTTTAATAGTTCCAGAATGGTCCTAAGGTGTTGCTCGTGCTCTTCTTTCGTTTGGGAATAAATCAGATTATCATCGATAAATACAATCACGAATTTATCGAGATATGGTTTGCAAACACGATTCATCAGATCCATAAACACAGCTGGCGCGTTCGTCAACCCAAATGGCATCACCAGGAACTCGTAATGCCCATAACGGGTCCTGAACGCAGTCTTTGGTATACTCTCTTCTTGGATCCTTAGCTGATGATATCCAGATCGAAGGTCGATCTTGGAGTAGTAACTCGATCCTTGCAACTGATCGAATAAGTCGTCAATCCTCGGTAGTAGGTATCGATTCTTGACGGTGAGCTTATTCAATTCTCTATAATCGATACACATCCGCAGTGTTCCATCCTTCTTCTTCACGAACAAAACTGGAGCTCCCCAGGGCGAGAAGCTCAGCCTTATGAATCCTTTATCCAACAACTCTTAGAGTTGTGTAGATAATTCTTGCATCTCGGATGGCGCAAGTAGTTAGGGTGCCTTGGCTACAGGAGCGGCGCCTGGAACCAAGTCTATATGAAATTCGACTTGTCCTTGCAGAGATAATCCTGTCAGATCTTCGGGAAAGACATCAGGAAATTCCTTCACCACAGGAATGTCTTCGAGTCTCGGCTCCTCAGTCTTCTTATCTACTACGTGCGCCAGGAATGCAACACATCCTTTCCTTAAGCACTTATGCGCCTTCATACAATTGATGATTCGCAGAGGCGTGTCTCGTTTCTCTCCATGCACAATGAGAGTTTCATCATTCGCAAGAGGGATGCGAATAATTTTCTCATGACAAACAACTTCAGCCTTATCCTTGGATATCCAATCCATGACGACTACCACATCAAAATACCTAAACCAACTGGTAGAAGGTTGATAGAGAATTTCCGTTTCCCCAAGTCCAGGTATACAACCCCTTAATAACTTTATCCTTTTCGACTGATTTCCCATTTGCCAACTCTATAGCATGTGGGGAGTCTAGCTTACTTGTTCCTAAGCCAAGTATATCCTTAAGTTCCATAGACTTAATACCAAAGTCGGCGCCGGTATCAAATAGAACGGATGCAATGTGTTGGTTTATAAGGAACGTACTAGTAACTAAGTTCGGGTCCTAACGTGCCTTGCGTATTCCCTTCATGAAAAATGCTCCCAAGAGCTTGAACTTTTCTTCGGGCAGTCCTTCCGATAGTGTCCTTTGTTGCCACATCCGTAGCAACTCTTGGCCTTTGCCATTGCTATTACTGTCCTAAATTCCATTCACATGTCTCATACCAGACCAGCATGCCTCCTTGCTATGCCCGGTCTTGCCCTAATTTCACACCTACGAGTCCTGCACGGACCTGTGTGATAATAACCACATCTATCACACTTTGGTAGTTTTTATCGCCTATCTTAGTCGTGACAACAAATCCCTTGACTTTCCTAGTCGCAACGGTTTCCTATTGTTTGTTGTTTGCTTCGTATTGGACTATTGCTTCAGTAACTTGTTGGCTCCACAGAGATTCAGGCTCAGCTCTTGTTGCAGGTAAAGGTTCTGATTAGACTCGGCCAACGTTTCCTTTGCTGTGGTTCCAGATGCTTCTCATGTATAAAACACATCGACGAGATTAAACATTTATTTTGGAATAAATGTTGTTGTCTTTGTGTGAAAGCAATGCTTATTTTTCGTGCACCATAAGTATAAAGATAGGGTAATTCCTAATGATCTTATGCAAATCTTCCCATCGTAATCATCTCATCATTGTAGCGAGGTAAAATGAGTCACATCAAAATCTTGCTAAGGGTACATCGACTTTTACATACACCATAACAATTTGTTGCAATTAGTATTGCGTAGCAAACCTCCTCGGAGTCACCTTACTCCGATTAATGCAAGTCATCCAGGGCTATAAAAATACGGTGAGGTCTTCCCTTCACCTTGTTCCTTGTTTCTTCCTTAAGTCTCCAACTCTTCCATAGTCTTTAGTTTCACATAAACGGGTATGCTTTACAGGAGATGGGGGGTTGTGCATTACTACCATGTATAGGAGAAAGTGATAGTGAAAACGCAGAGATAAGGTGGTGAGGGTACATGACTTCTTCCTCGGGACCGAATTGTGCCTTGTAGCAACCGTAAAGTGGTTTCCAGGGTGTGAATGCATTACCCAAACGATGGGCTGCACCACGGGATAGAGAGGGTGGAAGTACTGACTGGTGCGTTGGTATTGTAATATGGGTAGAAATGTCAGTCACGAAGTAGGCAAAGACATGTTTCCTACTTGTAAGGTGCTATAGCAATTATCTAGGTATTGCCCTACTATATGAAGGTGTGAACACTTAGAAAGTTTTGGATGGGTGGTGATCATTAGCTTGACCCGCTGAGTCCACCAGGATTTCCATGCACTACAAGTCGTTATTACGTGGGCCCCCGTAAAAATAAATTGTCTTGCACGGTCACCCCAACTTTCCATCGTTCAAAGTAGATGATCAACCACAGAGGGGACACTACTGTCCTTATACCTCCGACATGGAAAGGACCATTATGGTGGTCCACCCACCATCATTCGTTATCGCTACGCGCGTATAGGCACAATGCTTAGACGTAATAGGAATAAGGGGAATTCCTGGAAGTTGGAGGGGAACCTTCAAGATGAGTACTTCATCTTCCTTTATTGGACGGGAGTGTCGTCAATCTCGCTTCGTAAAAGCCTTCGGGGTCTCGTCTCACTAATAAGGTCGCTGTCCAAGGTTGCCTCCTCCGCCTCGCCGTCACTGCCGTAGTCAGGCACCTTCGCATTCAAGGGAGAAGAACAACCATTTTCTACAGAATCCAGCTCGGGGCCTCGTTTGGTAATCAGCCATAAGCTCCGCAGTGTACGCGAGGTCGATAATCTCATTGCGCAAGTCAAGAACAATAATGGGATTAGAAGTCGAAGGTATCTCGTCAATAATCATTCCGTACACATATATGCATATATATTAATTTATAATAACGTTACTTAGTATATACAAGCAAATAAATGCTACATGTCACATATAACTCTCGTTTGTTCTTTCCTTTGAAAAATGTTGGATTTATGGATCTTGGCGCTTTTTGTAAATGCAATGAAAAATCTTATGTAAAAAACTGTTTTCGTGAGAGAGTTCTAATGATTGTAGTCTAGACTCGAGAAGGAATCCTAATTCACTACAATCGAAGCTCTGATACCAAACTGTCACACCCTGACTTTTGCGGAAGCGTATGATGTGTGACTTGCTCAATATCATTGCATTCAATTATAATAAACAACTATATAATTAAAACAAGATGTTCATCCATTCATAAGATTGAAATGTTACTAACACATGTCATTTAAGTTTCAACCAAAACCCTCAAGTTATGATACAAGACAAAAGTAGATGACATCTAAACTTGAAATTTACGTCTTGAAAACAACACCAGCGCCCAAGATCCAACTTGTTTCCTGAAATACATGTAAGTTTTGGAAAATCGTCAACATAATGTTGGTGTGAGTTCATGCAGTTTTTGAATAGAATGTTTATATACTTGAATGAAAACATGGTATGTAATTTGTAAGACGTATCTGAAACTGAGTTCTGTAAAGGCAAGGAATACGAGATCGCTAGTGGTTTGCAAGGCCACTAACATATGTCACGACATAGGAAGCCACCAAACCTAGGCATTTTGTCGAGATCGACTGAGACACAAAAACACTCATTGGTAGAAGTAGGCCAAGAGTGAGGTTGCCTGAAACCCATTAGATCTAACATTTCTGTTCCCCGGTCTAAATGTATACGTTGATTAATGGTGCTTATGGTACCCTATTCGTCACATGATCTATGGTATCATTCCTTAGTTTTGTATTCTACATACCATTTGTAAACATTTGTAACATGTATTTCACCCCCGAAATTATAAAACTGAAAACAGTTAAAAGAAAAGGGGGACAAGAACTCACAACTTTGCGTATCCTGCGTCGTAAACTTCACCGGTTGGTTTTGTATCGTCGTGACCTATACGTGTTCTATGTATGTTAGTCACTAGACTTGTATTACACAAGTACAAGTCACCATCTTTTGTTTATGTATTTGTTCTTTATACGTTCATGTAGGCTTTTCGAGGTATTAAGTTGTTAAAAATAATTTATATTTTTAACTTTTAAAGTGAGTTACTTATATTATTTTTCCAAAAATAAATATAAGCATTTTGTGAAATAATATTTTCAATATTATTTTTGTACAAGTATTCTTAGGAAAGTATACTTGTATTTTACGTAAAACTTGCGCATTTTGTATTATTCCCCAAAAATCAATACTTTGATTTTTATTACTTTCGGAATTATATTTCTAAAAAAATAATATATTTTTAAGACTTGTGTGAAATATATATTTATGTTGTCATGCTATAAAATATATATATGGTTATTCTTGTTATCCACCCGATTTTTGTATAAATTCCAATACTTGGTATAGGTTATATATTTTTGTCCAAAAATATATTTCTAAGTTCATAACTTGTTCAAGTTAGATAATATGTTAAGAAATATATTTTCATAAATATATTTTCTTGTATTTGTCCATGTATTTCCTTGTGAGGAATTTTTGTATAATTGTATAATTATGTATTCTCATGTATTTGTATGTGTATTTTTGTATTCATACCCCTTGGGAGTACTTAGTGTATTTTCAAGTTCCTAATACACTACTAGATATAATACACATAGTATACACTTAGCACAAAATTTGGTGTTCACTAAATATATATATATATTTTCTCTAAAAATATACATACTTGATATTACTTTCAACTTGAAGAAACCATCATTTCTTGACTTGTAATTTTACACAAAAATTAGGGGAAGCTTGGTAAATATTTTTAGGTGAATTTTTAGGGATTAAGTTTCACCAAAACTTATATTTTTCTAAGTGTCAAAATTTTATAAAAATTTTGACATAGTTTCCCCTAAAAATGGAGGTTTACCATGTTTTCAAAACATGTGTTTATTTTCTTTTCAACACCAAAAACAATTTTCAACAACAATCATCATCAACATACACTAATTTTTCCATGTGAAACATCATGGTGAACTTGTTTCTTGTTAAAAATGTGTAGTCCTTTTAGATCTACACTTTACATAAGATGATCTTTCCAAAAATAAGCGTTCTTGAGTATTTTAACAAACTTTATATGAAACTTTATTTCATTAACCAACTCATTCATGAGTTTAATGATCTTTAAGGTTTGTAAATCATATTCTAAAACCATTTTTATGTTTATTAGAAAGGTCGTTATCTTTAACATCATGTTTAACCATGGATCTTTCAAGATCCATGCTTAATAACTTTAGATCTTTCAAAAACAAGCTTTATGTTAAGTCTTTAACAAACTTTTCATGAATTTTAGTTTCAAAAATTAGTTCTACACACACTTTATTACTTCAAGATTACAAGTTTATGTGTAAAAATCCTTTTTTCATTTCACATAATGCTTCATATGTTCATCTTCAAGTTTAACCATGGATCCTTCAAGACCCATGCTTAAACTTGTTAGATCTAAGCTTTAGCATATATGATCTAAACATATACACAAGGTATAACATCAACAACTTCATTGCATACACTAAAATTCATGTAATCACTTATTTTCTTCATGAATATGTTAGATATTTTCATTTTTAGCATTAGAAGTTAAGTTGTTTAGACGGTCAAACTTGTACATAACATAAACATGACTTAAATTAGTGATTAAGAAGCTTACTACTAGCTCTAATGGCTAGGGAAGTGGCACAAGAATGAAGATGATGATCAAGGAAGAAAATGAGTGGTTAAAAGCTCCACAAGGTGGTCCTTCAAGTTCTAGCACCATACACCTTCCTAAATGGCCTTCATACACTTTCTAGTAAGCTTGGATTGAAAGATTGAAGCTTGAAAATGATGGTGGTATGGTGGTGTATATGAGCCGAGACCATGGGGGGTTAGGAGGAGGAAGATGATGAATTTTGTGAATGATGGATAATGTATACTTACTTGGGGTCTTATAGAAAAAAGTTCCAACATAATCTTCTTAAGAGATTTCTTTGTTTACTAGTTAGGGAACATAGTTTAATAAAATAATATAAGTCATGTGGTCCACCTGGTCTGGATTTTGATGAAGGGGGGGGGTAAAGTGTAAAATTTTGGAAGTTAAGGGTTTAAAGCGAAAACGAGGGGTTTTAAGTTAGTTTAAGTGTGTTTAGGTGTTTTTATGATTTTTAAGGTGTTCTAGAACCAATACTATCTTAATATCATAAAAACATTACTTCTAGTCAAATTTTGATGTCCCGGTTATTGTCCGGTTGTTCAGTTCGTTACGGTTCGTTAAAATGCTGAATTGCGCAGTTTCACTAGGTATGAAGCACCTTTTGTGGCAGTTTCAATTCCCAACACTTTGTAAGTTATTTTGGGCAATAAAACATAAATTCTTCATGATATTAATGTGTTAAAAAGCTGATTATAGCTGAATTAGTGCTGATTTATGCTGAATTCTGCATTTAAAGTGCGTTTCGGGTGCTTTTTAGTGCATAGTTTAGCTTCCGGAAAGTTTATGTGTTAACCCTTGTATCCACATTTGGGTTTTAATGTATTTTAGATTTTGTACCTATTCCTAGGCCTGAATTCTATTATCTGACTGCTTTCTGCAGAAATGCTGACACAGCGTGTCTTACGGTGAGTTTACTAGTCTTTCTGACGCAACGCTTAAAGTAATGCATAAAGCAATATTTGAAATATAAAACGTGCATGAATTCACATGTATAGAATGTATTCAGACAATGTTGACATTTAAGCACATAGTCGCATATATTAAATAAAAATTAGATTGTACGGAAATTACCGGTTTTGTGCCAGTTGTCACATCTCGCGTGGCGCGAGAGACCTATTTCCAGAATTTTATTTTTATTTTCATTTGTTTGATATTGGAACTTGGTTATACTTGTTTATAAGTTGTCAAAACTAACATTTAGGATGGTTTTGACCTTAGGAAGTTGGTGTTACTCCGGATGGCGATCAGCAAGATTTCAAGAACCGAACACAACACTTTTGAAGCTTCCGCGTTAATATAATTTGTTTTAGACTATGTTAATCTTGTAAACACTTAACATATCGTTTTGAATGTTTTAAACTAGTTTACTATAATTATGCATGTTTATTATCATAACTAAGTTTTTGAAATGATGCATTTTTGTTTAAAAATGTGTTATTTAATATAAAATATAAATTTTATGAGACGGGTCTTACAAGTTCACGTTCTTGGAATGACATCACGGAATCACATTAAGCTAGCATTGCACAAGGATATCAAGGTGAGTTCATAACCCCCACTTTTTACGGTTTTACATTTTTATAAATGTTTTCGGGGTGGAAAGACATGCAAGTTTTTGCGAAAGCAAACAATATTTTGATGAACGAGAACACATATTTCTAAACCATGTTGTAAATGAATTTCAAAAAACTCAAATGGTTACGAAATGTTTATGTTAAACATACCGGTTTACAAAACACACGCGTATTTTTGAAACGTGCATGATTTTCATGACTAGTGATGGGATTGTCCTAGTTACAAAAACAGGACTGGGTTGGTCTGCATACGAACAGCGAGACAATCCAGTGACTTCATGTCTCCCTCCTCTCTTAAATGTTTTTGGTTTAATAACTCTCGGGGGAAATACAAGTTATCGATGGTATGGTTTAGCTATGGAATGATTTATTAGATCGTGTGAGGGGTCTCTCTTAAGCACCATTAATCTTTTGTAGGACCGTGGAACAAGAGAGGTAGATCTATCGGGTGTAGCGAGCCCCACTCATGGGTCCTTGTGTGGCCGCATGTAGTGCTTTTGTTATCCCAGCCGGGTGGACCGGAAGAAAACGTCTAGGGTTGAGTGCTTCCTATGTCGTCACACATATTAATGTCTTAGCTACACATTAATGATCAGGTTCATAGATGCTATACATACCAGTTTTTGATACTCGGATCTTCAAATGTTTTAAGATTCATTTTATGCAAACTCACAAACACACGGATTTACAAACTTTAGTGACGTTTTCAACTTATGTATAAGTACGGGGATGGGTTGGTGCTGCTTACAAAGACTTTTTTGGGCTAGGCCTATTCTCACTCGTGCAAGGCACAAAGACTCTCGTGGGCTAGACTCACGGTTTTCATATGACATGCCGAGAAAAATGATTTTATTATGTTTTCTCAACAACTTTTAAACCGGTTATCAAAAAGATTTGTTCCAAATCTTTCTCAAACAAACTATGAACTCGCCAACTTTATGTTTATTTTTCGCATGTTCTTTCTCAGGTTGCATTTTTAAACTATGGAACGGTTGGAATAGGAGAACCAATGGGGATTCGAGTACTTAGCGAGCATTCAACTGTTTAGAAGTCTTAGCTTAAATACTTCCGTTGTGCAATGAAGATACCGGTCAGATCACGCCCACTCTGATTTTAGAGGGTGTGACAAAATTTTCAAAAGTTATGAGGTTCATAACCTCCAAAACATTTTGCCTTAAAGGTCCCAAGTGATCTACAATGTGTTGAACAATCCAAGTCTTCAACCTCCAATGTTGAAAGACTTGTGTTTGGTTAGGTATGAACAATGGGAGCCTTGGCTTTCCAACTAAGATTCTACCTACTTCACTTGCTAGTTTATAGATTAGATATTTATCTAAGTGGTTTCTAAGAAACCAAAATGAGCCAACCCCACCTCATCTCCAACATTTACCATATCATATATGCACACGTCTAGGTTGTTCTCATTTGGCCACTTAGTTATTTTTATTTTAATCTTATTCATGACCAACCAAAATCATTAACTAAGTTGATGATTTTGTGCTTTGGTGTATCATATATGATAATACGTGACCTTATGGTTATGAGACATACTATGTATATCTATAAAGTAATCCTAAGAACCGAACCCTAAACACTAACCAATTCATGGATTGATGTTAAAAGTTATGGTTAAGTTATCTTAGATTAAAATTCCTCATGTTTAGACCTCCAATAGGTGAACTTATGCCTATGAAAAACAAATAGTCATGGTGTCCAATTTGGATGTTTTGTCAAGATAACTTTTATGTACTTTTACACTAACATTAAGCATCTCGAATACACATTCCTAATCTAAAAAAATCCGTCGAACTCATACGTCTTGTTTATCCTTGTAGGATAACTCGGTGTTTTCCCAAACTCTCAACACGTCAACTCACTCACGTGGAAATTACTACGCAAACAGTGAGTATACTCGAATCCCCTTTTACGCTTTAATCACTCTTGGGGTGTAACATGTATAACATAAACAAACACACTCATGCACACAATCATACTTACGAAATCACTCAATCCATCAAACATGCTATTTGTTACGCTTAGGTTATTTATGCTAGATAGTCAATCATTCATACATGCAAACTACTTGTCATTAACTTCACTAGCCTACCTTAACATGTATAGCGCTATATGAGTAGTACACCGTCCGTTTGTGGTCTATGTTAAGTATTCAATCGTAAACGGTCTTTTTATGTTGACAAGATTGCGTTCGTGGAATCTTTGGTTTGACACTTAGGTTGTGCATCCTAGTATGTTATTTAACTTAGTATATGAATTGCCATGTTGGATTTGAGAACCCTTTTAATTTATGTTATGTAGAACCAAATTTGTATACTCGCCAACCTTTGTGTTGATTTTATTTGAATACATGTTGCAGGAATTTGATAATGATGATATGCAAGAAAGCTACTTAGGGCGAACTAGAAATGCACCAAATTTTATTGTTATGTATTTCCGTTTGTTTCGTTATAATTAACTGACAAACATGTTGTATTTTGATTTCCAAGACAATGCATTTCTATTTAGAATGAACTGAAATATGGTTTATTTAAATATTGTCACATTAGCACGTTATGAAGTCTCGAGTAATCTCATTTTCGTCTCACTCTTATGTTTCCGCCATCGGTTGGGGTGTGACACTAACTGAACAGGGACTTGTTTTTATAGAATAGTTATGAAATGCAAGATGTTTAGACGTTGAGATGATCCCAACAGTGGCTTCGTTGGAGGCAATGTTTCAATGGAGGCGTCAAGCACTTGAGGACGAGGACGCCGTTAAAACTGAAGATGAAGATGAGCATTTTGGTGAGGAATAAAAAGAAGAATAGGGGAGTGATGGGCACTTCTCGAACGTAATCCCATCTGATGATGAATTTTAGTTGTTTTCTGGTGTTTCTCTTAAATGTTTTATTTGCTTGTTTTCCTAAAATGAATGTTCTAATAATATGATGAACTATTATTTAACAAAATGCCTTGACATATTATAACTAACGCCAAGATGTTTGTTAAAACGGGTTAAAAGAAAGTTTATAAAACACACAAAAAGCTAAAACACCAAAAATGGTAAGTGTAACATAACACACCAAATTGTAATGTGTGGTCTCGGTTAAACTAATTATTTATGGAAACAAACGTCGTAGATGTACAAACAAAAAAGCAAATGGTATAAAAAAGTTGCCAGAAAAAATAACCCAGATTAGACGTTTGGATGAAAATGGCAAAAAAATCCCAAAAGTGAAGGGCAATATGGTATAAAAAACTTCTTTTTGATGAAATTGGCAAAAATGCCCAAACCTCAGGGACAATTTTGGCAATTTACTCATATAAATAAATAGTTTTTGATATAGAACCTAATTCACACGCCCTAATTTTCCCCTATTCATAGAGCACTTGTTCCATCTCGGAACAACAACCACATTTAGTAATAATAGTAGTAGGGACTTTAAATATGAATTGTTAGATAGATAAACCCTATCTACACTTTGAAGGATAAATGGATGTTATATGAACTACCCTCTTGGTATTAGTCTATATCAACTTGGTTGTTGTAACCCTATATCAACTTAGATAATACATAAAAACGCCTATTTCAACTTACATAATTCTACATTATAACATGTGAATTAGGTTCTATATCAACTTATATAAAATTATTCCCTGAATTCGAATGACCAACTTGCTTGCTCTACTCTAAGTTAAATCTCTCTAATTCCTTTGAGATTCAAACTTAAAATCCAAAAGGGATTCAAGATCAAATCAAGAGCAAAATATAAGAGTTGTTCTACAACTAAACCATTATTCATTCTTATGAATGAGCATTGTATTATGAGCTTGTTTAGTGTAGTTGTGAGACATTAGAAAGGGGCATCATCACTAAGTTTGTTTAGTGATTAGAGAAAGTGTTGACCACTACCACATTGAGAATAGTGAGACGTTTGTACAAGGTGATCATTACCTTTGCTTAGTAAGACAATTGTCTAACGGGTATCGCTACTGGATTTAGTATTTTAGGAGACAACTAGTGGAGAAACTCTCAATCAGAAGATCAGAGAGAGAACATCATGGGATTAGTTAACATATCTCAATCATCGAAAAATCGATTTTGTCATCCATTCCCTTAACTCTTTAAATACCCCCCATATCTTGTTGTTTGTTATTTACAAGTATATTGATTGGGTCCTATCCTCCCCTAGTTTTCTGCAAATTGGGTGAAAGGTGTGGACCATGTGTGCAATTTAATAAAAACTTGGACGAAAATTGTAAGGGGGGTAGGGGCGCCCATCACTCACTCATCACTCACAACTTCCAATCAAGTTCCGCCATGTCATCAAGCATTATTCCATCACTAGTAATGGATTTTAGTGGAAATGCCCATCACTTGTGATGGAATTCCATCACTCACAAGCTCTTTTGTTTGTTTTTAAATTATAAATTAACAATAAAACATGAATGCCAAAACCATAAATCATTAGGACTGCTAGAATGTTTGTAATATCTTCCGTTAACATAGAATGGACAGAAGGGTGTGGTAGCATCTGTTACGGTTTGAAACAATGGCGATGTGTGCAAAACATTGATGTAGTTGTTTGAACCTTGAACACCAAAATATGAATGTCAAAACCATAAATCATTCGACTTCACCGCTTCAAGTGTGATGGTTGGTCTTTTGACGTCACCCCTAACATACGCCCCTCGCAACTCTCTTGGACAATTTGTCCATTCGATATGTGTACAATCGATGCTACCGAGCATCCCTGGAAAATGTCATCTAGCCTCATGCGCTGCGTAAATAAGTGCGATGTCGTGTCTTGTCGGTTTACGTAGAAACTCTTTACCATACAATTTAATGATCACGTTACAAAAAAATGCGAACATTCACATGAAGTTCTGTCCGACATAGCTAAGTATTCATCAAATTCATTTGGAGGGTTACCTGTCACTAGTTGGCGAATGGCGGATGTGCATTTTTGTACCTGCGTGAAACTTCGTTTGCCCCTCCCGTCGTAACGTTCTTGAAACCATTCTTCGGTTGCTTCGATGTCTCCAACAATCTTTAAAAATAAATCTTTAGGTAAACAAAACCGATCTCTAGACGTTTCGGCATTGTACACCGAATTATCCACAAAATAATCGTTCATTAACACTTCGTTGGCATGTATACGATCATGATCCACCATTTTCTTCTTTGGGCGGCTCGAAGTTGCTTCAAGTTCGTTATACACCTTCTCGAAAAATTCAAGCGTCTCATTGTCAGAAGATGTTTGGCTATCGCTATCGCTGTCCATCGGAAACGAATCCGTAGGAAATTCCATTTGTGAAATATGTAGAATGTGTGATCTATATTTATGTTTTTGTGAAATATGTAGAATGTGGATGAAATGGTATAAATTATGCAGAATGTGTGATATATATATATATTGAGTTTAATTTTTTTTTTAAATCAAACGGCTCCAACGGTCATCAACATTCACATAACGTTCAAATTTTCAAGTTTTCAACGCGTGAAATATACAACGCGTTTAAAAGTTTATGCGTTAAACTTAGGGGTGGCGGCGGTGTGCGTGATGCTTCCACGCGTGATGGAGTGGTGAAAACGGAAAGCCCCGTCCCCCTAATTGGGCTTTACTGTTTGGAGCATTGGATAATTGCTTTTGAACAATTATTTGGAGTTGTTAGAAAATTTAAATTATAATGTTAGAATTGTATTTACGTGGTTAAAAACTACCCGTTTGAGATTCCCATAACCAAGTTTCAAATTCACTCCAACACCAACTTTATATATCAAATAGTCTTTTATATTGCGATTATCACACCTCATCCTA
Source organism: Helianthus tuberosus (assembly GCA_030545235.1). NCBI lineage: Eukaryota > Viridiplantae > Streptophyta > Magnoliopsida > Asterales > Asteraceae > Helianthus > Helianthus tuberosus. Next base: position 182,474,854 of record CM060395.1, on the reverse strand, counting down.
AAGTTGACAAGTTTCCATCCCCTATACACAAGAGGTTGGGTATGCAAATGTTACAATTTAACACGCCACCAAAAATTGAAATCATTGGTGATATAGTTGATAAAACCCTTCTAGATTAATATAACATAAAATTATATAAGAGCTTAAGCATAGACCGTTTAAATATAAGTATATATTAGTTTATTGCACATAGTTATAACACGCTTTTAAGTTGTACACATTTTTAAATTTGTTACATTATTGAAGTGTTAAGTAGTAAACATATTTTGTTTTACATTATTGAAATGTTTTTTGGAACGATTAACAAACACCCTCTAATTCTACATTAATGTTCATAATGGGACCCGATTACTCGATCTTATGAGGAGGGACAACGCTTCACACACCATGATACCAGTATGTTAAAATCTTTTTGGTAACATTATTGAAATGTGATAGGATTGAAGTTTGGTTAAATGGCATATCAAGATGGAAGGAAGGAAGTCAACTGAATGTAGATGGGTAAAAGACATGAAAAAAAACACTTGAAGACTAATCAACTTTTGCAAAAACAGCATAAGACACTGCCACCTTTTTGTTGCATAGTAAGTATCTTTCATCCACAAACATGGTTTGGAATAGAAAACTCAAAACAAATCAGATCATCAAAGGAACCATATATGTGATACCTTTTGTACATTATTATAACTAAATCACCATTACTTTCAAAGGAGGTCTAGTGGGCAAGCAAGTGCCTGTCTTTCTTTACTTCTTTTCATCTTCAATCATAATATGTAAATTAGAGTTTTCCACTAGGGAAGATCAAAATAGGTAAAGCACGGGGACCATGATGAGGCTCGTCCGGAACTCCTACGTTGGTCACGTTGCCAGTTCGAACCCGCCCGGTCAAAACTGGGTTAAGGGCCCGGTATTAAACTTGATGTTCCTTGTGACTCAGGTTCGACTCCTACTCTCCTCATTATTTTCTACGGCATCCAGGTGATGGGCGAATACGGGTGGCGCCGGTTCGTCTTGGATGGGAGGCGAGGTTTTACCGATTATTCCACTGTCGTACCTTCGGGCGGGTGGAGGTTTCCACGCATCCGGGAGCAGGGGCGCAGGATTTAAGGGGCATGGAGGGGCGCCCGACCCACCGAACTTTTCGGTTAGTAGGGTTATATATGTACGTTTCGTATAGGATTTTGTAGGTATATATGTTTTCGACCCCCCGGTTTTATAAAAAAAATTAGGTATATACGTTTTCAACCCCCCGGTTTTAATTTTTTTTATTTATATTGCCCAAATAAAATATTTAATTAGCCTAAATATTATAGCCCAAATCATTATATTTTGTAGAATACTAGAATGTATATTATATAACCCAAATCAATCAAATCATTATATAGCCCAACTTAAAAGCTCACCCTATAAAAAAAACCCAAATTCGTTTACTTTGGGACATCGACCAGAAGAACAAAAGCCACAAGCCAGAACTGCAGAAGGGGGGAAAACGTAGGTTCCAAAACTGTTCGACTTCAACTTCTTGTTCGAGAACAGAAGCCAAAACGCTGCTCGTTGTTGTGGTCTTGTACTCTTGTTCGACTTCTTCAATCTTCATAAGGTTAAAGGTATTTGTTTTTTATCTTTAGGTTTAATTTAGGGCTGCAATTTATGTGATTTATGTTGAAATTGAAATTAGTCCGAATTTTTGCCCTAAACTTGTTGAATCTTTCTGTAACTATGTCTAATTTTATTTGTTTAATCTTATTGTGATTTAATTTAGATAGAAATTAGAGTTTGAAATTTAGGGTGATTTGTTAACTTGTTTTGAAATTTAGACAGATCCGAGGGAAGGAAGATCCACATTGCGCCCCGCGGACGTTTTAGTTTTCGGGTGGGATGCAGGTAAACACGCTTGTGTTGATCTTACCGGGGTTTCCCCCCTTGTAGGCTTTCGGGATACAGGTTTTGTCCCTGGTCAGGCGATTGCAAGGGCGGCAGCAAAGAAAATGGACAAACATGCCAAAGCCTGCGAGGATAATCAACATTCCTTTATCCCTTTTGCCTTTGATACCTTTGGCTCGCTAGCCCCAGAAGCCATCAGATTTCTTGAACGGGTCCAACGGGTTGTTCACAACAACATTTCGTCTCCTAGAGATCGGGGTTTCGTTTTTACTAGGTTAGGTTTCGCTATTCAAAAGGGGGTAGCGGCGCAGCTTGTTGCCCGCTTACCGGATATCTTGGTGTAATTTGTTTGACCTTATATATATATAATAAAAATTCCATTTAAAAAAAAAACTTTTTTTAATGTTTGAGAACGTTTTTTATTTGAGATTAGTGTTTGACCCGACCCGACCCGACCCGAATCGAATCACCGACGTCCGACCCGAACATAACCTCGAAACTACGCGATAGAAATTTTTTTAGGTCCGTTACCTTCCGACCCCCCGAACTTTTTTTTCAAGCTTCGCCACTGTCTGGGAGAGCCAAGGGGCTGGCGGCGGTCGAGTAGTCGACCTTGACCACAGCGTCCGGTGTCACGGTGGTTGACACGTCATTCCTTGCCGTTAAAAAAAGAGCCCGGTATTAAAAAAACAAATTTAAGACTTGGCCCGGTTACGACCCAAAAAGATGAGGGTCTGAAATTATTTACAGTCTATGGAAATGTGTTCCGTTAATAGGGATTATATTTGTCAATCAAATTTACAATAATGATTAGAAATTTTATAACTGAATACACAAAACAAGTTATGATACAAAAGGTGATACTATAAGCTTTTAATTATGGGCAACAATAAAATTATTAATTCGCTTCAGTCAATGTACCGATGATAATGTTGTAAGTTCAATAAGCAAGTAACAATGTTGTATATCATACAAAACTAGGTTTAAAGAAGTTTGCCGCGTTGCGGCGAATTTCTTTTGTTATTTGGTCTGTGTTTACATGTGTTTTGAAATCACTACGAGCGTGTTGCGAACGGAACTGCAAACAAGAATAAAAAGAAAATGTATAAAAAAACACTAAAATATAACCGAAAGAAAATCAACCAAAAAAGTTGTATGGTAACGATGTTATTTGTATGAAACCCGTGGTCAGAGATGAGCAAATTGTTCTGGGTACCGGTACCAAATTTTCCGAACAGAAAGATCTTAAGTACCAATTCGGTACCGACTTTTGGCGTTCCTGTTACCGATTCACTACCGTTTTTTACCTTCATATACCGGTACCGTAACCGGTATTTTCGGTATCAGTACCGATTCTGTATCGGTTGGCACCGAGCTCATCCCTACCCCTGAAACTAAAAAAAGAAAAAATTAAAAGTTGAAGAAAATCAACAAAAAAAGTTGTACGATACCGTTGTTCGTACGATAACCGTGATCAGGGATGAGCAAATGGTACCGGGTAACAGCACTGAATTTCCCGAACCAAAAGATTTCCAATATCAATTCGGCACCAACTTTTGGCGTTTTCTGTATTAGTGCCGGTTTTTACCTTCATGTACTGATACCGAACAGGACCGTACCGGTATTTTCGATACCAGTACTGGTTTGATCCCGGGTGACACCAAGCTTATCCCAACCCTGATATTAAAAAAAAGATTAAAGTTAAAAAGTAAAAAAAATAACTATTATTATAATATTAAAATAATAAAAGTATTTAAAAAACTATATATTATTATAATATTAAAATCACTATTCATTTCAATTTATTTAAAAATATATAGTAATAATTTAGTTGGTCGGAATTAGGAATGAGCTCGGTACCAATCGTTATCGCTACCGAAATCCCTAAAAATTGGTACCGGTACCGAAAATATACGGTATTGTTTGGTACCGGTACCAGTATTTGAAGGTAAAAACCGATACCGAAAATGCCAAAAATCGATATTGAAAATATTTCGGTTCAAGAAACTCAGTAAGAGTACCTGATACCATTTACACATCCCTAGTCCAAATGTCACCAACACCCACCACCTCTCTCTTCCCAAGCCCTCTAGTTCCGCTGATGAATAGTTTGTACATATTATAGAGATCAATTTTGTTATTTGTAGGTTGCCACTATAAAGAAAATAAAATATAAAAAAATAAAATAAAATAAAAAGCCGTAGCAAAGTTATTTGATGTAGTTTTTAGAGAATTGTGCAAATATGGGGAATTGGCCTGTAATAATCTCAACTAGACGTCATTAGCCATTGCCAGTCCTACCTTTGAATATTCCTCATGCCTCCCACCTTTCACTTATTTTTCCTCTACCGGTCCTCAATTAAAAAAACTTATGTTTTTTTCTGAATTACAAGCTGACGATTTAGTGCTTTTGATCAGAACGAGGATACAAGTCGAATGATGTAAAACTTACCTTGAAATTGTGCTCCAAACGATGAAAAAGGTGTTTCAATTCGGGTGTTTAAACTTCCAATTAACCAAAATCAAGTCGTTTGGAGGACCGTTTCGAGGTAAGTTTTACATCAATAGACTCGTATTCTCGTTCTGATCAAAAGCCCTAATACATCAGTTTGTAATTCAGAAAAATAGGTGAAATGTGGGATTAGCATGGGGAATATTCAAAGGTGAGACTGGCAATGGCCAATGACTTCTAGTTGTGATTATTAGAGGCTAATTCCCCCCTTAGTATATAGGTTTAGAATCAAATACAAAGGCTCTTAAAAAAAGAAGTCGTACAATGGTATCAAACAGACTCCGATTGACCTCATTCAAGCGGCATTGGAACCGTCTCATCGAACTCTACGATGTGAGATTTTAGGTTTTCACTTTTCGATTTGTAGGTTGTAGATTTTAAAATTTTTATTTATTATCATTATGTCTTTTCTATATTTGCGTCATTGTGTGTTTTTTGCGACTTATTGTGTCTTTTTTCCTCAACATTGTGTTATATTTTTCAGCATTGTGTTATATTTTGCTCGATATTGTGTCATCCATGGTGTTTTTGTATACTTCTTATTTTTAGCATTTTGTAGAGAAAATGTCAAGTAAATTACTTGATAGTTAATCAACTTATGTTTTGAAATCCCTGGCTGCTTAACCACCATTGGGCTTCAAACATGCCTTTTTTTTAAAAGAAAGGAGTTGGGCCAAGAGAAAACCCATATTGGGCCAAACTTTAAAAGACCAAAATTACTACCATAAACCAAAATTAGTTCAAAAGGGGTAAAAGAAGTAAAAGAAACATGCTTTCGATAGCTACTCGTAATAGAGGTAACTGGTAAGACCCCTCGAATATGACGTTACAAGTGATTATTGGTGTAAATGAATTAAGCTCGGATGGTGTAAATTTCAAGCTTGACTCCCTAAGTAATTTTACTAGCCTAAACTTAGGTTTCGTCTATTATTTACTTGATTTTTATGTATATATAATAGTTATATTATATTATATATATTATTATTAAATATACACACACAATAATAGTTACAAATATAAAATAATATATACTATTTTCTTATATCTTTATCATTACAATGGTGCGCCCAACTTTACATGTTTCATTCATTCTTGCAATTAGTTTTGATGTAGTTATGTTGAAGAGTGTGTCAAACTCGTACAATAAATTCTAAGGCCAACGTGGGATAGTCTACTTGGTAGAGACACTTACCTCTTAAATAGGAAGTCCCAAGTTCAAATCTGGATAACGGGAGTATTTAAAGATTATAATGGGTAAATCCATTACAGCGGCATGTTAAGTTTTTTAGTGTTAAACGCACATATTCTAATCATATCCATCTAGCACAACCTAGAATCAACATAAATCACGAAAAATACCAAGAAATCAAACATAAATAAAATGAGGTAGTTATCACCTGCATTACAGTAATGATAAGGAAACTTGTAATTACCATCAAGAAAATTTGTTTGTAAGAACTTCTATAGAGAGAAATGTGAGAGTTGCGGGGAAAATTGTTTACGAAAGAATCCCTTAAACACAAAAAAAACTAATAAATAAATAAATAAACAAACAAAAGATACAGTATCATACAATTTTTTGGGTTTTTTTACATATTTCTCTCTACTAAGCTGGCTTATTACGTATTTCTCCAAACAAAAAATAATAATTACATATTTCCTCTCCATAACCCATATATATTATTACATATTTCGTCTTTTCATTAAAATTATTCTTAGAATGACCATTTTACCCTTAATAAACTATTAAATGAATATATACATATTTCTCCTTTCTAATATCATCGATCAATTACATATTTCCCTAATTCGTGTAGTATTTAATCAATTCTTCTACCTGTTAACTTACCAAAAGGTCCTGTCAACATAGACTTTGTGAGGAATGATGCAATTGAAAGTTATTCAAGGTAAGCATACTTTGATAATTAGGTTAGGTCATCTCTACAAGCTGAGCAAGTGCAACAAGTAGGTGGCTGGACTCATTGGCAAACTGGCTATGGAATGCAGAATGCTTCTAGTATCTATGAATCCACTGATGAATCTTCGATAATGGCAGCTCAAAGAGATGGTGGAAGTCATGTGTATAATGGTTGAAGGTGTTGACTTTTCATTAATACATATTTTTGTTAAACTTCAAAGAAATTTCTTTGTCTTTGTACATGTTACATATTACGAACTTATGCAGATAGTGTAGTATAGTTTAGATATGTTGGAAATCAGGCCCTTAATCGAACAAACAAACACCGGATGAACGAACTTGTTCGACTCTTTTATAAATTTATCAACGAAAAGCACACTAATTACAATGACCCTAACAATCTATTTATACTAAACTTACTCTAGTCCTAACCCAACTCGAACTCTATAAATACAAATAAATAAACCAACCAGATAAACTTATCTAATTCGAACTAACAATTATCCCTATAAAGACTCAATAAATAATTCAACACAATTATCTATAACCCATCTTTATCCTTATCTCTTTAATTCAAGATTAACGTCTTCATTCTCCCCCTTAATCTTGAATTGTTCACACCGCTCATTTATGACACCCGAATCCATCAAGATTATCCAACATTCACCCCCATAATCTTGATCTCGCTTCTTGCTATACTTGCTAATTCGTTCTTGCTTGCTTGTGTTCTTTCATTCTTTTCTTGCTTTAGCTGGAAACGGTTTTCTTTCTAAAACGTGCTTTCTTGCTTGATTCGAATTTGTTCTTACTTGCTTGCTTCGAATCAACTTTCTTTCTAACTTGCTATTCGAACCATACGGTTCGGTCTTTCTCGTTCTTTACGAACCACACAAGTCCGCTTCTTTCTTTCTTTCTTTCGGTTATCGATTATCTTTCTTCTTTCTGATCGACTCCCGTTCTTTCTTTCTTGTGGCTTGCTACTTTCTTACTTTCTTGCAACACCATCGTTCTTTCTTTCTTTCTTACGAGGCCATCTTACTTTCTCCCGAAGCGACGCCGGCCTCTTTTTTTTCCACTTTCTTGTGGCGCCTCTTCTATCTTTCTTGCTTGCTTAATCCAAATTGGATTTCCTTTCAACATGAACCATAAGGTTCAAACTTGCTAACGTGTTGAAATTTTCTGCTCAATCTTAATTGCTATCACCAACATGGCAACATGCTTGATTTCAATTATTCCCACAAAGACCTACCTCCCAATTAATTCCTTTCTTGAGATGCTTTTTCTTTTCTTTTGACTTGATATTTAATTTTTGACTTTACAATCAAATTTGGATTTGAATTGAAACCTTCAAAACTTATCCACCAACTGACCGACCCATTATGAAACCATCTTTGCAATTTTAAATTTAATTCATCCTTATCACAAACAAACAAATAGGAATGTTCGTTTGTATCTTCTCCCTTTTCTATTCTTGCTGAACAAAGAGGTCGCTTTTTTTTCTTTTTCTTTCCATGCTGCAACTATCACTATGAAACAATTGGAATTTGTCTCCTCCTTTCTCTCTGCTGAAATCAAACAACTACGTTAGAAACTTACTTGCATAGAGATCCTTGCAAATAATATTTGCTGCGACAAAAATAAACTTTCTTCTTCCGATCACATAATCATCTCATCTTTCACTACTTTCTGCTCCAGCTCTACAGCCAAAGGCTGCACCCCGTTTCTCGCCACCGACTCTCAAAACGGCCTCCTTCTTCAACCTTGCTCTGATACCAATTGTTGGAAATCAGGCCCTTAATCGAACAAACAAACACCGGATGAACGAACTTGTTCGACTCTTTTATAAATTTATCAACGAAAAGCACACTAATTACAATGACCCTAACAATCTATTTATACTAAACTTACTCTAGTCCTAACCCAACTCGAACTCTATAAATACAAATAAATAAACCAACTAGATAAACTTATCTAATTCGAACTAACAATTATCCCTATAAAGACTCAATAAATAATTCAACACAATTATCTATAACCCATCTTTATCCTTATCTCTTTAATTCAAGATTAACGTCTTCAAGATAAACAATAAAATGCTAGTCGTTATTACTCTATCCTTAAAGCAATTATAATTAAAAAGGTTATAATGTATTTTATAAAAAAAAATAAAAAAAATGTTTTAAGAGTATCAAGTAGAAGAACCGGGGAAATACTACATGAATTGATTAAGGGTAAAATAGTCATTCTAAGGGTAATTTTAATGAAAAGGATAAATATGTAATATACATGGGTTAGGGAGGGGAAATATGTAATTGTTTTTTTTTTAGAAATACGTAATAAGCCAGCTTAGAAGGGGAAAATATGTAAAAAAAAAAAAAAAAAACCCCAATTTTTCTATACTTTCTATCTAAAATTAATCTCAGCATTGTATAGCTTATACATATGTTTGAAATAAATTTGGCAACAGGAAACAAATTCATATAAATATTCAAACTTATTAATCCGAACTTGAAGCAATTTCAAATCCTCCTTTAAGCCAAGTACAACGGAGATTCGAGTCACCAAGCTGGACTTGAGCCCTATCTTACCAAACACGAGTTTAGTCTCCTTAACCCAATCAAGCTCGGCTCATTTCGATCCTTACGCTTCCTAAAATTATATCCCATTCAAGTACACTCGTTTAGAGCACATGGCATGGGCGTAGGCATGCCACGCTGGCTCACGATCACTGACACACCACGTCGCATGGTCGCATGGTCGTGAATGGATTCTTCATGAGTGTGGCAACTGGCATTGAAGATGAAAACACCTCAAATATAAATACCACATAAACCCGTATTTTTAACACACATCAAACATTCTCTATACTCAATAACCCATTTGTTAGAAGATTCTCTCAACACCATGAACCCAAATGATCCCAACACTAACCCGCGCAACCTTTTTCGATACGGTCAATCGCAATATTATGTCCCATGAAGAGAAACCTACAACAACAAGATTTCCTGCAACAACAAATGGGTTTCCAATAATGACCTTTTCAGCATCATCCATAATCTGAACTCGTGATTATCCCTGAAACTCAACTTGTCCTCAAAACACAACCAACGTAGTAAAAAAGTGTTAGCTATTAAACAGTATAGTATCAGTAGGTATCGAGATAAAATGATGTTTTTGATTACTGAGTTCATACTTGAATACACATACAAATGCCCAATTTATAGAAAACCGAAACAAGAATAAAAGGAAAGTCAATAAATGGCTGAGCTGGAGTCTTGGCTGTAAAACAGCTGTGATTGGGCAGGAAATCCTCCTAAAAACTCTTCACACATTCTCTTCTTTCCGACACTCCCCCTCAAGTTGAGTAGTGGGGTCACCAATACTTAACTTGCTCAAGCAGCTACTAAAAGCGTTTCCGTTGACGGCCTTTGTAAGAATATCTGCGAGTTGATCTTTTGACGATACATGTGGGAGCTCTATGATTCTTTCTTCCAGTTTCTCTTTGATGAAATGTCGGTCTACCTCCACGTGTTTTGTTCGATCATGTTGTACTGGGTTTTCTGAGATTTGTGTTGCAGCCGTATTGTCACACATAACTTTACTGGGTTCGTTTTGAGAAAGACCAATGTCTTCTAGTAGCTTCCTGATCCAAAGAACTTCGCTTATCCCTCGAGCTATACCTCTAAATTCCGCTTCTGCACTTGACAGAGCAACCACCTTTTGTTTCTTACTTCTCCAAGTAACAAGGTTTCCACCGACCAAGGAGAAGTACCCTGATGTTGACCTTCGATTTCCCTTATCTCCTGCCCAGTCTGCGTCAGTGTAGAGCTCAACATTCAGATGTCCATTTGTTTTAAACAACACTCCATGGCCTACGGTCCCCTTAAGATACCTTAAAATTCTCTGAGCAGCTTCCATGTGGGCAACTTGTGGTTGGTGCATGAACTGACTTACTATTCCAACCGCATACGCTATATCAGGACGAGTGTGAGAGAGATAAATTAGCTTGCCCATGAGCCGTTGATACCTTTCTTTGTCCGCAAGCTTCCCATTAAGTTCCATGTGAAGGTTGTGGTTCACCGCCATTGGAGTATCTGCGGGTTTACAATCAATCAACCCGGTTTCCGCCAGAAGATCAAGGACATACTTTCTTTGGCAAATGAAGATCCCCCGTTTAGACCTGAGAACTTCAATCCCGAGAAAATACTTGAGATTCCCTAGATCTTTCATTTCAAAATTTGAAAACAGATTCTCTTTTAGTTGTGCTATTTCTTCTACATCATTCCCGGTAATAATCATGTCGTCTACATATATGATCAAGCAGGTTACAAGGTCGTTTCTTCTCTTGAGGAACAGAGTATGATCAGCATTACTTTGGTGATACCCGTATTCTTTCATGGCCAGAGTGAACTTTGCAAACCATGCCCGAGGAGATTGTTTTAGCCCGTATAATGACTTTTTCAACCGACATACTTCCCTTTCTTTAAAACCCCCTGAGAAACCTGGAGGTGCTTCCATGTAGACCTCTTCCGTTAGGTCTCCATGGAGAAATGCATTTGTAACATCAAACTGGTGGAGAGGCCACTCCTTATTGGCTGCCACGGAGAAGAGGACTCTGATGGTGTCCATTTTTGCAACCGGAGAGAATGTCTCAGAGTAATCGATCCCATACGTCTGAGTGTAACCCTTGGCTACGAGCCGAGCTTTGTATCTTCCAATGGAACCATCTGGTTTATATTTGATTGAATACACCCACCGACATCCAACAGTTTTCTTTCCTTTAGGAAGAACGCACTTCTCCCACGTGTTGTTTTTCATAAGAGCACGCATCTTCGTTTCCATTGCTTCCTTCCAGTTCTTCTTACCCTGGGCTTCCTTTACGGAACTCGGTATTTGTTCGGAGTATAGTGAGGTAACAAATGCTTTCGCACTGTTAGATAAGTTTCCGTTAACCATATTGGCTGTAGGATACCTTGAATTTCTGGTTTCCCTTTCTAGGGAGTACCGTTTTGGAGGAACCCCTCTATTGGCTCTAGGAGGTAAAAAGTATGTTCCCGTTGTTGTTCCAGAACTCCCATCATGTTGTTCATTAGATTCGACTTCTCCTTGGACTGCGTTGTTTTGCTCAGCAATCTCCACCTGTTCCATTGTCTCGGGACTTTCCTGATTGTTAGTGGTATCTTGATCATATTCAGACACATTTCCAAGGTTTGGAGAGTCACTTACCTCGAACACCAGTCTGGATGATTCTTGGGTGAGACTTTCGACAGGCTTAGTATGTGTGGATGTATGAGATGACTCATTTTCGCTTGCAGATGGAATCCACTTCAACCAGCTCAGTGAGTCTTCATGTTCTATCTCCCCCTGACCACTGAGATGGGACTGATAGTAATATTCTGTTTCAAGAAAATCACAGTGGACAGTCGTAATCACACGACGTCGTGATGGGTTATAACATCGATATCCTTTCTGATTCACCCCATAACCCACAAAGACACATTTTTTGGCACATGGATCAAGTTTGGATCGTTCGGTTTTAGGTATATGGGGAAAAATGGTACACCCAAAGACACGAGGTGGTAATGTAAGAGGTGGGGGTAGTTTGGTGAATGTGGATAAGGTATCTAGGGGAGTTTTTAGGTCAAGGGCTTTGGTTGGTAAACGATTAAGAAGATATACAGCTGTGTTTATAGCTTCGGGCCAAAAAGATTTAGGGACTTTGGATTCAAGCATAAGGGCTCGGGCCATTTCTACCAAAATGCCATTTTTCCGCTCAACTACACCATTCTGTTCTGGGTGTTTTGGGCAAGTGGTTTGGTGAATCATTCCCTTCTCTTGAATAAATTGTTTCATGGAGGTATTAACGTACTCCCCTCCATTATCAGATCGTAAGATCTGAATGTTGGTTTTGAATTGAGTTTGGACCATGGTGTAAAACATTCTAAATTTGTCAAAGACTTCAGATTTGTGTTTTAAAAAATATACCCATGTCATCCGGGTACAGTCATCAACAAATAATAGGAAGAAACGAAGATTTTGACCTCCATTCGTTTCAGCTGGACCCCAAACATTGGAATGTATTAGTGAAAAGGGTTCACTGACCCTAGTGTTACTTGGTTTGAAAGGTTTTTTATGGCTTTTGGCTAAGGCACATGTTTCACAGTCTAAAGTACTGTTTGACGGAAAAAGTTTAGGGAGTAAAAGATGTAGATACCCGACGGAAGGATGCCCTAATCTCCTATGCCAAAGCCATGCTTCTCTACTCTTTGCTCCGTGAGCAAGCATCGCAGTCCCTGACTGAGTCACCTCATCCACGTAGTATAAGCCCTGTCGTTCAGTGCCACGCCCAATTATCTTTCCAGTTCTGATGTCCTGTAAGATACAAAAATGAGGATGCATTAGAACTGTGCAATTGAGTTCCTTTGTAACATGACTTATTGATAATAATTTGTGTGTTAACGAAGGAACATATAAACAATTTGACAATCTCAAATTGGGAGATATTTCGACAGTTCCTCCTCCCTTTACTGAAGCACTTTCGCCATTTGCAGTCTTTATATGAGTTCTGTTTGGTTTCTTTGTAGACACGAAGTCTGATGGCTCGTACATCATCGTATCAGTGGCTCCACAATCAAAAATCCAAGAACTGACTTGATCGCCGCTTTTCTGTGTTGTTAAATAGGCTTCCCCACTTGTTGATGGATAGTCCTTCAACAACTCATACTTCCTGTGACTAATCATTTGCAAAATCTTTTTTTTAAATGTTGTCTTAAATAAAAAAAAAGATTCCAAAAAAGGTGATAATCCCAATCCCCTTTTTCCTTACTTCACGTGTCTCTATCCCCACCACACCTTTTATTGTCCTTTCTTCTTCACATAGAAAAAAAAACACAGAACCAAAAAAAAAACTAACCCCCCAGACTTTCTTCTCTATACAAACCTTCTTCTGCATTTTTAAAGAGAGAGAGGGACAGAGTATAATCTTGGCCTCAGAAGAATAATCTTGGCCTTTCGGCTACACACATTAATCGGCGCTCAACAAATCGAAGGGGGAGGAGAATCAGAGAGACGGAGGTGTACTGTGGAGGTTGACGCCGGAGATAAGAGGCCGGCGAGTGTTCCGTGGCGGTCGGAGAACGATGTGACGGTTACGATGTCTGGCTCTCCGTCGGTTCAGAGAGAAGTGTGGATAGTTGTGACGTGGCTGGTGGTTTGTGGTGTTTGGTGACCGGCTGTGACGGCAAGAAGAAGATGAACAGGTAGGTTTTTGAATTTTTTTTTTTTTTGGAGTTTGATTTTGATTTTGAGTTTTGGGAGAGAGGTTTTCTGAATCGGTTTTTGTTTTGTGGTTTGAAGGAGATGGGTTTTCACTGAATGACTTTGTTTTGTGGTTTGAGCGGATTGATCTCAAGATCGTATGCACTGCTCTGATACCATATCAGTAGGTATAGAGATAAAATGATGTTTTTGATTACTGAGTTCATACTTGAATACACATACAAATGCCCAATTTATAGAAAACCGAAAACAAGAATAAAAGGAAAGTCAATAAATGGCTGAGCTGGAGTCTTGGCTGTAAAACAGCTGTGATTGGGCTGGAAATCCTCCTAAAAACTCTTCACACATTCTCTTCTTTCCGACATATAGGGGTTAAACTGTAAATGTCTAATAGTTTAGGGTTATATTTGTAATGTTTTCATATACATAAACTAGACTCGTGAAAAGGCAAAGAAACACATTTATCTTCTTGACATTTTTGATAGCTATAAAGAACTCAGGAAGGTAGGAGGTCAATCTTTTAGTATGAATTCTGATAAGGAATTAAGTGATATTAAGATTCAACACATTTTAGAATAGAGTATACCCTTAAGGTATTGGATAAAATGTGCATACAACCTATTACAATGTTATTGGTCTGAAAATTTAAGTTAGTTTCCAAAGCTCTTTAAAGCAAGAAAAAAAAATGTGCTAGATATATATCTATGTGTTGGGTGGAAGTTAAGAAGGCTTGCAAATTGGAATTTATCACATTGTGGAATTGGGGGTGTTGACTCAAGTTCAAGTCTTCAAGAGTTGCAAGCCATTTTGTTGTTTCATTTGTTCCAATGTTCTCTATGTAAATATTTACATAATATAAATTTACAACAAGTTGAGGCATTGGGGTGTTGTATCCTATGTTTTTTAGGGGTTTTTCAAAAAAAATTGATGTTTCACTTTAAACCCAAAACTACTTGATTTTGTAGTTTTAACCCAAAAGTTTTTAGTTTTTCCAATTTAACCTCACAACCTTTTTTATTTTTAACTTTGATCCACTCTGTTTTTCATCTTTTGCAAAAATTTTCGTTTTACGTTTAGATCTAAATTTTGCGACTTAACACGGCACAATGTGTGTGTGGTTCAACGATTTTACGTTTTGTTATACGCTTCGTTCTAAATTTTGTGAGTTAACATGGGGAAACGTACGTGTGTGGTTCAATGTGTTTACGTCGTCTATTTTTTCCCGTTTAATAAGTTCATCACAACGTGCGAGTCCTAAATCAAGTTAGTTATTATTTTCTATGTTTTATATGTCGGTCTAAATTTTCCACGTTAAGACGCCGCAACTTCAATGTTGGTGGTCGTTGGCTATAGTGTGGCATTGGTGCTATTTGTCATGGTTTTACGACTCCGCCGCAACGCGGGAAGCTTAATACGATAGGTTATTTATATGGATACAAGTCATGTAACGTAGTAATTATGATACCATTAATTGTATTGAGCTTATTTGATGAATTATTTATTTGTATAAGATAGTAATGCAGACTTAACCGACAAAAACGTCTTTAACACATTGTAAATGTGAATCTGATCAACAGCATGTCAATTTTGTTGGCCGCGACGCAACGCGCGCGGGTCAATCGTCTCGTTTTATTCACATCTAATGTTTGTATGAATTTCATATTTTTTTTAGAATTTTTTTCCTTGTTCTAATCTTTTAGGACAAAAATCTTTTACGGGTGGAGTAATGTTAGGTATTAAATAGTAGAGGGGTTAAACTGTAAATGTCTAATAGTCTAAAGTTATATTTGAACTTTTGAAGTATTTTCATTTACATAAACTGGACTCGTGAATGAGAATATGTTTTTTAGAAGCTTATGTCTTGGTTATGGTTTTTGGAGCCGGGGGTCTCACTGGAAGCAGCCTCTCTATCCCATGGGATAGAGGTAAGGCGTGCCTACATCCTACCCTCCCCAGACCCTATCAATAGCTTCGCTATATGTGGGATTATACTGGGTATGGTTGTTGTTGTTGTTGTTGGACTCGTGAATGAGAATCGCAACTAATTGTTGTTTGGATAAAGTTGTTCTTCTCCAAGTTTCTTATATCCTTCTTCAATTAGCCTTTTTAGTAAAGGAAACACAAAAGGAAGGAAGGAAGCTTCAACTGCAAAAATGGGCTCCGATGAAAAAACCGCTCTAGCTTTAGCATGGGTCGATGTATCATAGAATCCCATAGTTCGTAAATTATTATTTTTTAAATGTAGTTTCTTCTTATATTTATTACGACTTTTCTTGTTATGTTTATTGTTTAGTACGTTATAACCTATGAAGCACGGGGACGTGATGGAACCATGAGTACCCGTCCCGGGGACGGAAACGCCATGGGGACATCCCCCGGATGTTTCCGGGAATAAGGGGACTGCAGTTCCACGTTTCGGGTAGGGGTGAGCAAGTTTAGGTCTGGACCGAAAATAACCGAGAACCGAACCGAAAATATACCCAACCCGACCCGAATCCAAGTACCTAGGTATTTAGATCGGTTCCAATTTTTCATATAAAATAGAGTCGGGTCGGTTCTCAGTTCTTTTCATGGTGAAACCCGACTTAGACCTATGGACCGGAACCGACCCTATATTTAGGGTAGTGAATCGGTTCTTTATTTTATGTTTGATCGGTTCTCGGGTCGGGTCGGGTAATGGTCGGGTAGGGTCGGGTTTTTTCTTTTGCTCACCCCTAGTTTCGGGGACGTTTCCTTATTAAAACTAGGGTTTTAATTATAAATAAAACAGTGAAGAAAGAGATCGGCCGATGATAAGAAACTAGGGCTGCAAACGAACCAAACGTTCCTCGAATAGTTCGTGAACCGTTCGGCGTGAAGTTCGTTTGTGTTCGTTCGTTTATTAAACAAACGAACACGAACAAGAAATTTCGTTCGTTTAGTTAAATGAACAAACATGAACAGAGGTCGTGTTCATTCGTTTATGTTCGTGAACGTTTGGTAACGTGTTCGATAGTTAATTAGTGTTTTTAGTTTTTATATGTATTTAAATACTTCAAAATTTCGACAAATTAAATATCTAATAAGTGTCAGTGTATTATATATTTTGTTCATGAACGATTGTTTGTGTTTGTTTGTTTACATTTGTGTTCATGAACATTAGTTTATGGTCATTTGTGTTCGTCAACGTTTGTGTTTGTTCATTGCCTAAAATTAACAAACAAACACAAACGAACACGAACAAGTCCATTAACTTAACAAACAAACGAACATAAACATAAAATCTCGTTCGATAAGTGTTCATGAACGGTTCGCGAACACATATATTTCTTAACAAACAAACACGAACAAGGTCGTATTCGTTCGGTTCGTTTGCAGCCCTATAAGAAACAATGAAGAAAGAGATCTTATGGAGTTTCAGGTTTGGCGGTGATGGAAGTTTCAGGGGAGTTTGTTTGAGGAAGACATGTTGGTGATCTTTCAAATGAATAAAAGCCAACTTTCACATTAAACCCTTTAGTTCAAATAAAATTATAAATATAACCTTTTAGTTCAATTTTAATTTTAAACTTCCCTAAAGTTAACATTTTATATCAAGTGTTAATATAACTAAGGGTAAATTACTTTTTGAGTCCCTGTGTTTTATTGGTTTTAACTAGTTGAGTCCAAAAGCAAAAAGTTTAACGACCTGAGTCCCTATAAGCACTTTTCTTAACCATTTGAATCCAATTTTCTAACTCCATCCACCAAGTTGGTTAACTACAAGGGTAATTTGGTCATTTACACACAAAGTACAAGTCTTATATGCATAAAAGTATAAAGAACAAGTCATTAATGCATAAATATTTTAATCTTATATATAAAATAAATTTTATATATATTGTTACCTGCACACTCACCTCCATCCCTTCTCTCTCTCTCATCTACACCTCTACCACCACCATTAACAGTACCGCACCACCACTGCACCACCACCATCTCCACCGCACCTCCACTGCTAACACCACCTTCCTTTGACCATCAACCAACAGCAAACGAAGGAACCAATCGAAATGACAAAACAAACAACGGTTCCGGTGATTCGATTCCGTAATCATTTGTTCCCCCGGTGGATACAGTCGATTTCGGATGATTCTGTTCTCCACCGCACCTCCACTGCTAACACCACCTTCCTACACAGTCGATTTCGGATGATTCCGGTGGAGAATTGGTGTCTGATTTGGAAACCCTAGGTGAGTGATGCTGGGTTTTGTTGAGGAGATGATGCGGGAGGTGAGTTGGAAACTTGAATGTGATAGTAGTTGTTTAGGGAAGTGATGGTGATGGTGACGGAGGTAGGTGGCGCGTGTGAAAGGGAGGTAAGAGGAAACGGCGGAGGGAGAGGTAGTGGTGGGGATGGTGGTGCGGTGGTGAGGATGATGGTGGTGTGGTGGTGGTGGTGGTGCGGTGGGGATTGTGGTACGGTGGTGAGGATGATGATAGTGCAGTGGTGAGGATAATGATAGTGCAGTGGTGGGGATGGTGGTGGTGCGGTGGTGGGGCTGGTGGTGGAGGGTGGTGGTGATAGAAGATTTCTCTGCTTTATATTTATTGCAGTCGGGATGAATGTTAAGGACGGTAAGTCGCTGATTTTGTGGACTCTGAAGAACTTTTCTGGAATGAAGAAGATTTCTCTGCTTTATGTTCATCAACCTGCAGACTGTAAGTCGGCAATTTCACTTTCTGTTTATGTTTAATCGACTCTTCATATGTGTTTAATTGACTGCCTTTGATGTTCATAATGTGTATATTCTGTATGTTTTTAATCTGACTGTTTTTTATGTTCGTAAATCATAATGATTATTTTCTGCATATGTTTAATCGACTGTTTTTTATGGTGGATTATTGTTTTTGATGGTGGATTATTGTGGTGATTGTGGTGGATTATGGCGGCGGATCTGATGGTGACGACGGAGGCGGGGCCAGAGGCGGTGTATGGTGGTGGATTATTGTGGTGATGGTGGTGTATGGTTGTTGGTGGTGTTTATAGAGAGAGAGTGTGTAAAGATGAATTGCAGATCTCAGAGAGAGAGAGAGAGATAATGAAGAAAGTGGAAGATATAATATAATACAGGGGCATTTTTGTCTTTTAATAGAAAACTAACAGAAAATATGGATGGAGTTAGAAAATTGGACTCAAATGGTTAAGAAAAGTGCTTATAGGGACTCAGGTCGTTAAACTTTTTGCTTTTGGACTCAACTAGTTAAAACCAATAAAACACAGGGACTCAAAAAGTAATTTACCCTATAACTAATTAAATTGGGTACACAAGTGGTGAGTTTTATTATTGGATAGTCAATTGTGTTTAACAGAGTGTTTTTTTTCTAATTTTTGGTTCACAAGTTTTTTTCGTTTTCAATTGTTTATATATCTATTATGGGTAAAAGGGTGGGGTTCAGCTACAAAGTCCATTTTTTCTGCAAAGTGTACAAAGTTATAAAACACCATAATTTCAGCCATAAAACACACTCAAAACCCAAAAATAACAGAGTGAAAATCGCTAAAACACAATATATAAACCCTAACATTCCATAAAAACTTCAAACAAATTATCGTAGAATTACGAATATAAAACACAACTTGATAATCAACATAAAACACACTAATGTTAGTCATTCGTTAATCAAAGCCTTATCATCCAAAACACAACACAAAACCCACAAATATGACGTTTTAGTAATCTTCATTTTGTTATTTGTGAGTTTTGGGTGTGTTTTATGACTTTTTACACTTTGTAGGAAAAATGAACTTTGTAGCCAACTCCTACCCATGGGTAAAAAATCGGATCTATGTTAGAGTTTTATCAATAAAAATTTCATGTACTTTATTTATATGTGTTTAACTTTGATTGAAAGACGTAGACAAGTTCATTATGTATGAATAGTTTTATAATATAATTTTATTTTCTTTATATTTTTTTGCCGTACCTTTGTCGTACCCGTATCTTGAATTTTTGATGTCGTTCCTCGTACCCATATCGTCCCCGTACCCGTTCCCGTGCTAACTATGAATTAAATCACATTATAGATATTTATTGGTTTATTATTAATTTTAGGCAATAATCAATCAAAATCAAGTTTTTGGACACGCGTCGTCAAAAAATTTCACAACGTTATGGGACGAGGATAATACCACAATGTTGACATCTAAATAGATGGACATACGGCAAAAGGTTTAAAAGTTGAACTCTATATATATCAACTTATATACCAACCGCCACATAAGTGGATCGAATGAAGCCAACATCTTGAAGGATGCGTGTCTCCAATACCAGAACAATCAAGGAACCACGTTTGCTATGATACTGATTTGTAAGATCGTAAAAAGTTCTAAAAAAGTGAGCCCTGGTACCGCCGGTGAACTAATCGTCGAAAAGGTCCAAAACTTCATCCATAAATGAGTACAGTCCAAGTGGATCAGATGCTCGTTGTCAAATTAACTTGAACGATACCAATGGTGAGGAAAACCCAGAAGAACCACAACGACCCCAGGGGAGGAGTAAAGCGAACGATTAGCATCAACTTCAAGTGCATCTGAACACAATCCACAACTTCAAGAATTGATGGAGAACATGAACACATATAACAAAATTCAAATTGAAAAGCTCAAACCAAAGAAAAACAAGGATATGAGGTAGAAAAGCAAGGAGTTTAGTGTGCGTGCAACATACTTGTGCTTCGACTAGTTATTTATACATTATTAATTTGCAACATACTTGTTCTTCTACCGGTTGTATCTCACGCATTAGGGCTTTAGTGTGCATATAAGGTTTGTAACTTTGACTTTATGAGTTGTTTTCTGTAGTGGTGGTTGTTTTAGTAGGTTATGACTTCAATCAGAAATTTCCTCTCTCTCTCTCTCTTTATGGTGTTTTCAACTTAGTTTTTCATGGTGTTTTCCTGAACTGAGTTTTTTATGATATTTTCAATTAGTATTTTTATGGCGTTTTTTTGAATTTGGTGTTTTTATTGCGTTTTCAACTGGTTTTTTCATGGTGTTTTTCTGAATCGGGTAATTTGTAGCGTTTTCAACTGGATATTTCATGGTGTTTTTTTGAACTGAGTGTTTTTATGGCGTTTTTATTTGGACATTTTCTGTGCCGTTTTTTGAATACTCCATAAAAACACCCACTTCCACGAACACCCAAATCATGCCATTTTTTATTTCAAAAGTATAGCAATAGTATAGTCATTGGAAATATAATAAAACACTTAATTTTATGGTGTAATTTAAAAAAAATAATCATGCATAAAAATGTTACGAGAGTTTAAAAAAGACGGTGGAATATACATGTGACTTGCATGTGCATGGTTTTTGACATGTAAATGATATGTGCATGGCGTTTTTGATAATATTACTCTTAGTCCCCCTGTAATGGGGCGGTATGTTGGGCTATAGCGCCCAATGGCGCTGCTAAACACCGGGACGGAGGGCCCCATCAAACGAAAAGAAGGGGGCGCCATATGCATAGCGGCGCTATGGGGTGTTTGGTTTGACTTTTTGACCGTTGAACGGTCATATTTTTAAGAAAAAAAAATTCAATTTTTAAGTTATAAATAACTCCCAAATCTTCCATTTTTTTTACAATTCATCATATATCATTCCCTTCTTCTCTATATATTTTTTAAAATGTGTTGAAGCTATTCCCACCCTATTAAAAAAAATGGGTTTCCCATCGGAAGACTTGTTCATCGATATTTACCGAAAAAAATTTTCACCCGAAGAAAACGCGGAGGAGGAAGAAGCGGTTACGAGTGCATGTACTCTTGTGATACAAGCATTTGAGCACGTTCGGCCTACTCCCCCTCCACGTCCCATTTTGCGACGCATCTATATCTTGTGAGATCGTGAAGCCGCGAATGAACATTTAATGAAAGACTATTTTGATCCCACACCGGTTCGCGGACCCAATGTTTTTAGACGGCGGTTTCGGATGAGCCAAAGGTTATTTTTGCGCATTAATAATGATTTGGAAGATAAGTAAGATTTCTTTAAGCAAAGAATGGACGTGCGAGGATATTTAGTCTTCACCTCAATTCAAAAGGTCAATTCCGCCTTACGCATATTAGCCTACGGAAACACGTACGACATCAACGAGGAGTACTTGAAGATGAACATTTTTGCTATGGTATTTTTTAATCACTTTTATTTATTTACTTTTATATATTTACTTTTATTTATTTACTTTTATATACTTTTATTTTTAGTAGCTTACTAAAAAAACTTTTATATATTAAATTAAATTTTAGGTATATGCGGGGGTGGGGGGGGGGGATAGTGCATGGTCCTCCCAACCGCCGGAGTGATCTCACTCCGGAAGCCGCTACCCGACCAAGCTAGCTCTGCGGTGACTTCCCCATGTCGAGTTCTTACCATGGGCGACATATGCCACTCCCAAGACTCGAACCCAGCACCTCTGGGAAGAGGTGGGTGTCGATGGCCAACTGGGCTACCCCAGTTGGTTGTATATGCCAGTTATATGGTAAACGTTATTTGAGAAATCCCACTTGGAACGACCTTCAACAAATATATGAGGTGCATCTAGAAAAGCATGGAATACCCGGCATGATTGGTAGCTTGGATTGTCGTCAATGGCGTTGGTATAATTGTCCAACCGCATGGCGAGGTCAACATACACGAGGTGACCAAAAAGGGCCATCTTTGGTGTTAAAAGCTGTTGCGTCATACGACCTTTGGATTTGGTCGGCCTTCTTTGGTGTAGTCGGGTGTATGAACGACATTAATACCTTAGAGGCCTCACCATTATTAGAGAGCTACGTTTCTGGAACGATACCAAAGGTCGGTTTTCATGCGAACGGGAACGACTACGAGCATGGTACTATTTGGGCGATGGTATATACCCGGAGTATTCGATTATTGTTAAAACGTTTTCTGAAACGTTCGATGAGAAAAGAAAGTATTTAAAAAACTACAAGAGTCTTCGAGAAAGGACATCGAGAGGTGTTTTGGGGTTCTACAGCAACGATGGCATTTTATCAGAAATCCTTGTCGTATGTGGCATAAGGATAGAATACAAATGACCATGTATGCTTGCATCATTTTGCATAATATGATCATAGAGGATGATGGAAGAGCGATATGCCAAAACTATATTCCGGAAGATTTAGTCGAAGGAATCCAAGCAACAATGGAAGAGAGACTCGCAAATGCTCAATATTGTGATCTAAGGAAATACATAACACGTTGAAGGCGGATTTGGTTGAGCATGCTTGGGCGATTCTCCCAATGCGACACAACGGTGACGGCGAAGAAGATTCTGAGGAAGAAGAAGTTGAGGAATTCGAAGACGGGAACTTTGAAGACGTAGGTTTGGATGCTGGAGAAAACGAAGAGGAAGAAGGAGAGAACGACAATGAACACGAAGAATAAATATATTTTTTTAGTGTAATGTCTTTTTTTTACTTTAACGTTTTTTTTAATTTTATTGTATTGTTTTTTATTTAATGCAATGATTTTTAATTTTATAAAACTTAGAAATTAATTAAAAAATGAAAAATAAATAGTTGAGTAATGATGACAAAGGGGCTTTATGACTACGGCCTCAAGTTGCATAACGCCTCATAAAGGCCCGCGATGACATGGCGTGCCACATGTCGCATAACGCCCACAAAGGGTCCTTATGACTACGGATGGCCTTAGTGTAAGTTAGCACCAGTGCCACATGTCAACACCAAAGTCGTTTTCACACTTTTAGGTGCTTTCTCCGGATCCTGCCCCTATATATATATATTAAGAAATTATAAAGAAAAGGGTAAATTGCATTTTCGTCCTTTATGTTTGAATTGGATTGCAATGGATGACCTTTAAGTTCAATAATTACAGTCACAATCATTTATAAGAAAAACTCATTACACTATAGGTCCTTTAACACTAACCTGGTTTGTTTTAAGCATTAAGTTTAATCATGTACACCTCTTGTGAGGGTAATAAAGTCTTTTTACCCTAGTCTCATTCATCCTTCTAAACCCTTCATATCATTATATCATTTAATGAAGACATAACCAGCAGCCGACTACAACACCATACCACCAGCCGAACTGTCCAGACCCCCTCTCCGTCCTCCTCGACAACCAGATCTGAACTCTCGATAGCTCTCTCGTCTTCTTCTCGAAGACAGATCTGGACTCCCTGATTCACCACCGAAGACCAGATTTAAAATTTAAAGGTCGAACAATACAACGAGAAACGAAGGGGTGATGACGGTGGTCTGTATTTGGGTCGCCGGAAAATCGATGCAAACAGATGAAGAAGATGAAGTGGTGGTTGTTCGCAATAGTTCTGGTTAAATTGAAGATTTCAGATGAAAATGATAAAGATGAAGCGGGTCTGGCCTAATAGATGATTTATTTGCCCTTGTGAATAATGTAGATTCTATTAAATCCATAAATTTCCCGTCAATTTTGAAATTTAAAATAGCGATTGGAATTTTACTTCAACCAGATCTGTGAATGAAGAGTGGACTTTTGAAGTTTAAAATCACAATTGTTTAAATTTTAATTGAAACAAATCTCTTAAATCTATAAATTAATGGTGGACTTTTATTATGTTATTGAGTAAAATGATGGTGGAGGTGAGCTGTTTAGGCGGCAGAGGTGAATATTTGGTGTTGGTAGCAAGAGAGGTGAATATGGTTTTGCAGCGGGAATGAGGCAATGATGGAAGTGAAGGTGGGCGGCGGTGGTTGTGGTTGTGGGTGGTGGTGAATGGGAGAAATAGAAATGACTAAATTACCCTTAACTTATTATACTTAACATAAAATTTTAACCTGGTTAGTTCTAAAGGACGAAATGTGTAATAAGTTTTCCAAATAAAGGATTGTGACTGTAATTATTGAAGTTAAAGATCATCCATTGCAATCTGATACAAACATAAAGAACGAAAAATGTATTTCACCCTAAAGAAAAAGTGTCTAAGACATGAATATCGTAAAAACATGGAGTGAATCATAAAAGGTCCTATACAAAGACCGGTGGGGTCTTTAATAAAATCGATAGTGTATTAATTATGTTCATATAAACGTTATACTATTTACCAAATAGTAACCCTACTAAACAAAAAAAATGTGAATTTTTCTATTGCCTAGTGTGGATATTTGATAATATTTTTATATGTGACATCTTTGATGAAATACCTTAAGGCTTCCACTATTCCCATGTCACACCCTGACTTTTGCGGAAACGTGATTATGTATGACTTGCTTAATATCATTGCATTCAACCATAACAAACAACTATATGATAAAACCCAAGATATTCATCCATAGATAGTTTTAATACAGTAGAAACTTGATAAATTAATACTAGATTATTTAATAAACTCTCTAAGATAATATTTTTTGCCGGTCCCGACTCGGGGATATGGTGCTAAATTAATAATTCGCTAAAATTATAAGATAATACATTTTTGATAATTTGTTTAGACCCCATATAAAATATAAATTAATAATTCCTTATATATAGCATATTACATGAATGATTTATGAAGGTTTCTTGAAAAATGACTCAATTGTCTTTTGTTTTTTGTTGAAATCAATTTTCCCTTGAATCTCGTCTCTAATTTTCCTTAGCATGGTAAGAACTTCTGGTGTTGTTTTCTCATAGCTCAACAAGAAATTGTTCAATGTGATTGCCGCTTTAATAGCTTCGTTTCGCGAAGGGGGGCTCCATTGTAGAACTTTCATCATCTTCTTCATCGATATCATCTTTATTAATTCCAATAACGCTTTCAATAATTTCTTCATCAGTCAACAACTATAACGTTTGTGTTAACCTATTTTGATCTTGTATTTATATAGAAAATATTTTTAATGTCCATAAAGTGATACATTGAACACAAGAAACATAATAAGGTGGGAGATTGAATGTTTCTTTTAAATTGGGCCGTTCATTTGATATACATGCATTGTATACAATAATTAAGTGGAAGCTTGAAAGGTGTTTGTAAACTAAGTATTCTACTATAAATTATTAAAATATTAATTAATATATAAATTAATAATTATTAATTTATTGATTAATTAATAACTCTTTTAATTAATAAATTTTGGTGGTCCCAAGTGTATTATTTTATAGAGTTTCTACTGTACATTACAAATAACATTGTTTTAAAATCCAAACGCAGACTTTAAATCCATATTATAAGTCATTCAAATTGTTTAGAGTTTCATAAGGACTCGACAAAGGATACTACTAAAAGCTAGGCTTTGAACTATGTATCTTATCCAGGATAAGATACACAACCCAAACCCTTTGACACGGGATGACATCTTTTATTTCAAACAACCCTTGAAAACTTCCAACGCCCGCCAGATCCACATTTAGTTTCCTGAAATACATGTAGTTTGAAAACATCAACAAAAGTTGAGCGGGTTCATGTGTTTTGTATGTGTGCACGAATAAACCTTGTAATCATTGTAAGTATGTATGTATTTGTAAAATCCCGGTATGAAAGCAAACAAGGAAACGGATCAATTAATGGTTTGCAAGGCCATTAACATGAGTGCAACGGCGTAGGAAAGCTCAAACCTAGCAGATTTTGAACCAGGCTTCCGGCTGGAAGACATAGTCACCTCCTGGGCCAAATCGCGGTCCTCATGGGCGGGGCTCGCTACACCCAAATAGATCTATCACTCATGTCCCTCGGTCCTTATACGAGGATTAATGGTCTTAAGTGTGCGCCTACCCATTCACTTGATCTAACAGTTCATACCATATGTAATCTTTGTAAACATTTTGTAATATGTACTTCACCCCCGAAGTTATAAAACCGAAAACAGTTAAGAGAAAAGGGGGACATGAACTCATAATCTTGTGTCATCGATCAATCAACCCAAAGCTTCTCTAGAGTGCATGACTACCTACAAACGTACTACGGTTTATTAGACGGGCGGGTCGTGCCTTGACCTTAGTCTTATTTAGTGTCTTTGGGTTACATTACTTTGTGTTATCAATATTATTCCAAGTATATAATTATTTGTTAAAATAATAAATATTTTAACTTAAATTATATTTATTTAATTTTGAAATATTTGTTAAAATAATATATTTTAACTTGACACATTTATGTATTTGTATATGTATAACTTCCCAAGGATGGGTGTATTCATACTCGGATTGTTAAACTTGTATATTTTTGCCAAGTATCGGTGGCGTATTCCGGTGTATATCTATACGTACGAGGATACGTATTCTTATTGTGTTTATTAAGTATTCTTATACTTAATTTTTGTGTTAATTTTTCCGGAATAATATTTCTAATAAAAATATATATTCTCAAGATATATATTCTAAGAAAGCTTACATAGAAAAAATTATTTATAATTTTTCCTTTGGCAAAAATAATTGTACTTTCATTTAACCTCAAAATAATATATTTTCAAGTTTAACTTAGAAAATATATATAAATCTATTTTTCACCCGAAAATAATGTATTCTAAGTTTATTCAAGAAAATATATATTTTCTCCCAAAAATAATATATCATCTAATAATTCCCAGAAAACATATATATTTTTATTTACTCAAAAATAATATATTTTCCCTTGTCAAAAATATGATATATTTTTGTAATAATTGTAAGAATCATATTTTTGTTCTCTTGGTGTCCAAAATACCGTTTACCAAAATATACTTATGAATTAAATTCCGGAATATTTATGTAAGTTAGATTCCTTATTCGGTTTCTCCAATATTTTGGATATAAATTGTATATTTCTTTCTTGGAATTTTGGTAATATTTTGTATTGTAATTTCTTGGTATTTTGGTGAGTTATATTATTTCATGTACTAAAATAATATAACTAATACACATAATATACAAATATTCACACACATGGTGACATCTAAATATATATTTTCCTATATACATATTTAGTCACTTTTATTACAAAAACCAACCTCCAATATTTTGTAATTTTTGTAACAAAATGTATGGCAAACTTTATATAAAAATCATGGTTTAAAATATACTTGTAAATATTTGTTTAAAAATATTTTTCTAAGTGTTTAAATTTTTAGAAAAAATTTTCCATAGTATCCCCTTAAAAATGGAGGTTTCCATGCTTTCAAAGCATATCATTTTCTTTTATAAATCATCACAATCAACAATAAACCAAATAATACTTACCAATTTGCCAAAATCAAGCTATAATCACTACTTCATGAACTTGAAAATTTATAAAAATTTGTAGTAACTTACTACAGTAGAAACTCTATAAAATAATACACTTGGGACCACCAAAATTTATTAATTAAAAGAGTTATTAATTAGTCGATAAATTAATAATTATTAATTTATATATTAATTAATATTTTATTAATTTATAGTAGAATACTTAGTTTACAAACACCTTTCAAGCTTCCACTTAATTATTGTATACAACGAGGTTGTTCTCACCCGCGCGTTGCGGCGGGGCACCAACCTTTTATGCAAAGCAAAAAATATTAATAGCTAAGAACATATCGCATGTTTCGGTGGGAATCAATGTACGAACCTTACGATAAAGACCGGTTTTCTTCTAAGGTATTGTGTTATATCCATTATAAACCTACTTCAAATAACGTGCACTACAAAATAAAACGTCATGCATTTGCATAAAAACATTTGAATAGTAAATTTGTAAGAAAAACCTACAATTTAATTTAGTTGTTCGTTAGTACATACAGCACTTACAATGGATTTTGGGAAAATAAAATAAAATTGGATGAAGGGAAAAAAATAGACAATAGTAATATAATTAAAAACACGAAATATGGCTACTGTTTTTATTTTCAACTTTAAACATGAAATAAGTTGAATGTTAGATTATTTACATTTACGCTTTGTGTAATTACAACATGTTATTTTAAAAACAATTAAAAAATAAGACTTTGGGACAATAGGTCCTGGGTTCGTTTCCATAAGAGGATTTTTTCCATAATTATTGGGTTTTTCCTGAATTAGTGTATAGACATTATGTCTAGTGGAGATGGATATGATCGAGTGGTTCAACTGGTAGCACGATTATACTCCAGTGGTCCGTCAGCGATCCAAATTTGTCGTTAAAAAAAAAGAATACTAATACAAAAATAGATATTTTATAGAATAATAACATCAAACAATGAAATTCAAAATTAAACCCTCTCTTTCTATTCCTTCCCTTCTAACCGAACTTTAGAAAACGTTTTACATCGAAAACACCAACCGGCCCCTGTAATTGATCGTCTTCATCATCAAGAGACGATGAAGAAATAAACTAAATTGAACGTCTTCATCATCGAAAACACCTACCGGCCTCTGTAAATTAAATAAAGTTACTTACATGGTAGTTGATGAATTTCTGGGGATGGATGAAATGTTGAAGAAAAAATCATCTAAACCAAATCAGATTGCAAAACAGAAATGTTATAATATGAATAGAAAATTCTAGTATATATTCTTGGGGGATGGAGGAATGCATGATCAAGAATTAACAACGATGTGATCGTGTTTCAAGTAGGAAAATAAAAAAAACATAATAACCATAACAGATTTTATCAATTGAACAGAATATGAATCCCAACATAACCAAGAACCCTCCAAAATCCCAAGCCCCTCAATCTCTTTCCGTAAATAAAAAACAACCCACCATCCGCATCATGGTAACGATTCAAATTTTGTTATGTCGATACAATTAAACTGACGACGGTAATTTTTGCGGTGATGATGATGGTTAAATAGGGTGTGAAACGGTGCAAACGACCCAAACGGGTGTGGAGGAGATACGTCGGTCGGTTTGGTTATCTAACTGTAAAGTGACCTTGGTAGTTGAATGTATGTGTCGGTTCTATACCGGTGTGTCGACACCAGAAAGAGTTTGAAAATAAAAGGTGGCAGGTTCCATTTCGGTGTATTTTTGTTTGATCTATTACTAATATATATTGCTTAAATAATGAGGTATCAAATTGTTGATAAAGCGGAAGAAAATGACGGGGAAGAAAACGGTGGATTTTTTAGTTGCGACCGAAACCGGTGCCGGAAGCGGTTATGGTAACGGCATTGGTTAATGAACCGTTAAGTTGGCATTTGTATTATTATAAAATAAAATAACCTTTTCCCCATGTCGGTTCTTTGAATTTTAAATGAATCGGTGCAGATTAAGTGTTGCGATGGTTCATTTAAAGGCAAGCACCCTAAGTTAGTAATTGTATTAGGGTATAATGCATGTATATCAAATGAACGGCCCAATTTGAAAGAAACCTTCAATCTCCCACCTTATTATGCTTCTTGTGTTCAATTTATCATTTTATGGACATTAAAAATATTTTCTATATAAATACAAGATCAAAATAGGTTAACACAAACAAATCATACACACAACATGGCTTCCCATCTTCCAGAATTTGATCAAAGAGTTGGGTTATCGCAATGCAATGGATGTTGAAGATGTTCTGACTCACCCAGAAGAAAATGTAGTTGCACAGTTGTTGACTGATGAAGAAATTATTGAAAGCGTTATTGGAATTAATAAAGATGATATCGATGAAGAAGATGATGAAAGTTCTACAATGGAGCCCCCTTCGTGAAACGAAGCTATTAAAGCGGCAATCACATTGAACAATTTCTTGTTGAGCTATGAGAAAACAACACCAGAAGTTCTTACCATGCTAAGGAAAATTAGAGACGAGATTCAAGGGGAAATTGATTTCAACAAAAAACAAAAGACAATTGAGTCATTTTTCAAGAAACCTTCATAAATCATTCATGTAATATACTATATATAAGGAATTATTAATTTATATTTTATATGGGGTCTAAAGAAATTATCAAAAATGTATTATCTTATAATTTTAGCGAATTATTAATTTAGCACCCTATCCCCGAGTCGGGACCGGCAAAAAATATTATCTTAGAGAGTTTATTAAATAATCGAGTATTAATTTATTGAGTTTCTACTGTAGTGTGTTTAGTAAGCTTAGTTACCCTTTAAAGTGTGGTTGTTTATTTAAAAACATCATTTTTAAAGAATTTAGATCTTCACAACTTGTAAAATATTTTTCTAAAAATATTTCTTCTTGAATTTTTCTAGATAAATATATATTTCTACACTTTATTAACCACTAAAAATGTGGTTAGTTTCTTTAAGAACCAAGTTTATGTAAATCTTGTATTTTTAACTTGGTTTCTTGAAAAATCATTCTTAAAATCACATGTTTAGAAGACTTTATATTCACTTTGATCATCATACTTCAAGAAAACAATTTATACTTGAAGTTCATGCTTTACATGAGGATGATCACTTTGATCTACAACATAACCATCCTCTCATCTTGCTAGATCATGTCTTTAATCACTATCTAGCAAGATCATATGATGTTTAACATCATCAACATAAACAATCAACAATGAAGTAGCATAACAACACTTAACAACATGTATTCTTATGATTTTTAAGCTTATGTTTATGATTCATGATCATTAGTGTTCTTCATGTTAAGTTACTTGTATCATTCTTTAACCAACTAAATAAAATGTAAAATGGAGTGTAGATGATCTTACTCATAGCTCAAGGATAGGGATGATCTCAAGAAGAAGATGAGGTGGTTAAAAGCTTGTATGAGAGGTTCTTCAACTTCCAAGAGCTCATAGCTTCTTTGTAGTGCTTCTTACACCTTTGTATATGTATAGAATGGATGAATATTGATTGATGATGGTGGTGGTGTGTGGTGTGGGTTACGGCCTAGAGGAAGAGGGAGGAGAGAGTTGTGAAGTGTGGTGAGTTGTGAGAATGAATGGTTATGAACTTTGAGGTTTACTTCTAATCCACCAACACAAGTTTCTCTATTGTATAATATGTTATAAAAGAGGAAACATGATCTAATAAAATAACAAAATAAAATCCATATGTGGGGGCCACATCATGGCCGTGAATACTGGGGGGTATAGATTAGGGCTTAATGGTTAGTTAGATTTCTTTGTTAAAATCCAAGTGTTATAGTTAGGTGTTTAGTTATTAGAATGTTATATGGTGTATTATGATGTTCGGGGACCATAACTAGCTTGGAAATATTAAAACAATGCTTCTAGTGAAAATTTGGTATTCCGGGTAGTGTCCGGTTGTTCGGTTGGTTACTGGTTCGTTAAGGTGCTAAACAATGCAGTTTAGTGTGCTTTATCTTACCTTTCGTGATAGTTTTGATTCCCAACACTTAGGAAAGCATTCTGGACTATTTAATAATATTTCTGCATGATATTAAGTTGTTTAAATGCTGAATTTTGCTGAATTCTGCTGAATTCTGCAGTTTATGTGAGTTTTAGGCACTCTCCGACACTTAAACTATCACTAGGAAGACAGTTCTATGATCCTTACTTTCCTACACACTATACTAGTGTAACTCATGTTTTTGGCACATTCTGTGTCTTAATATCATGTCTGTCTATGTACTGAACTCCGTCAGCATTTTTCTAATTTGTCTGATAACTGCTAACTTTGTTTCGTGCATCATTTGAATCAATAAAGTTTGCATGAAATTATGATGACATTTTGCAATATTTGATGCACATGTATGTATGATAGCAATAATCAGAAAGCAGTTCATGTCATAAATTGTAAATCAGCAAAGTCATTAAGCACTAATTACTATCTAATAATTGTACGGATACATGCAAATTTGACAATTGTCACATTCTCCCCCTGTTAAGAAAATTTTGTCCTGAAATTTTAAGCTTTACAATTAGCTGCAGGGGAGTTGGGGAACAAATGTGGATATTTTGCTTTCATACGGTCTTCACGCTCCTAAGTAAACTCTGGGCCGTGACTTGCATTCCAACGAACCTTGATAAGCTTAACACTACTCCTCTGAGTCTTGTTAACCTTCCAATCTGTAACCTCAACGGGTTCTTCGGTAAAGTGGAGTGTATCGTCAATCTGTACTTCATCCGCAGGGATGACAACTGTCTCTTGAGTTGGACTTTTCTTCATATTAGATACATGAAATGCATCATGAACACCATTAAGTTCTTCTGGTAGCTCCAACTTGTACGCTACCATACCAACCCTTTCCAAAATTCTGAATGGCCTGATATATCGTGGGTTTAACTTACCACGCTTCCCAAAGCGTGCTACACCTTTCCAAGGTGAAACTTTCAACAAAACCATATCACCCACTTCGAATTCCAAGGGTTTCCGTCTTTGGTCCGCATAACTATCCTGTCGATCACGAGCCGCCTTGATGCGCTCTCGGATCTGTGTGATCTTATTAGTCATGTCCTGGACCAGTTCGAGACCAACCATCTGTCTATCACCTGCATCTGCCCAACATAACGGCGAGCGGCACTTACGTCCGTAGGGAGCCTCGAACGGTGCAGCTTGGATGCTTGTATGGTAGTTATTGTTATAGGAGAACTCAACCAAAGGCAGATGAGTATCCCAACTGCCACCCATATCTATTACACAAGCACGTAGCATATCTTCTAGCGTTTGAATCGTTCTTTCGCTCTGTCCGTCCATGTGCGGGTGAAAAGTTGTACTCAGATTCAACTAAGAACCAAAAGTTTCTTGAAAGGATTGCCAAATCCTTGACACAACCCGTCCATCTCTGTCAGATATAATCGAGATAAGCACTCCATGACGTGCAACTATCTCCCTTAGGTAAAGCTCAGCTAGCTTACCAGTGTTATCCTTCTCTCTAATCGGCAAGAAGTGCGCAGACTTTGTCAATCGGTCCACGATTACCCAAATCGTATCATGACCTCTGGGAGTTCTGGGCAACTTCATTATGAAATCCATAGAGATCTGTTCCCATTTCCACATGGGTATCTCTGGCTGTTGTAGAAGACCTGAAGGCTTCTGATACTCGGCCTTTACCTTGGCACAAGTTAAACACTTTCCAACATAGGTAGCAACATCACCTTTAAGTCTAGGCCACCAGTAGTAATCCTTTAAATCTTGGTACATCTTGTCCGATCCTGGATGGATCGAGTACCTCGATTTATGAGCTTCATCAAAAATAGATTCTCTAAGACCACCAAAAAGCGGAACCCAAATACGTCCCATAAAATACAAGGTTCCTTCCTCGTTGGGTACCAAATTTTTCTCCATTCCTAGGAGATATTCATCCTTGATGTTCTCTTTCTTAAGAGCTTCTTTCTGTGCAGCACGAATACGCAACATGAGGTCAGTCTGAATAATCATCTCTAAAGCCGTAACCCTTATGGGCTTGATCCTTTCCTTTCGGCTTAAGGCGTCTGCAACCACATTCGCCTTTCCTGAATGATATTTGATTTCGCAATCATAATCATTTAACAACTCAACCCAACGTCGCTGTCTCATGTTAAGCTCTTTCTGATCAAATATGTGCTGAAGGCTCTTGTGATCCGTAAAAATAGTACATCAAGTACCATACAGATAATGTCGCCAAATCTTCAAAGCAAACACCACTGCGCCTAACTCTAAATCATGCGTGGTGTAGTTCTTCTCTTGGACCTTTAATTGGCGAGAAGCATAAGTGCTAACCTTTTGGCATTGCATGAGCACGCAACCCAATCCCTGACGCGAGGCGTCACAATATACCACGAAATCGTCGGTGCCTTCGGGTAGGGATAATATAGGTGCATCGCAAAGCTTATTCTTAAGCAGCTGAAATGCTTCTTCTTGCTTGTTTCCCCATTCATACTTCCTATCCTTCTGAGTGAGGGAGGTCAGCGGTTTAGTTTTCTTGGAGAAATCCTCAATAAACCTGCGATAGTAGCCTGCTAAACCCAGAAGTTGTCGGATCTCGGTCGGCGTCTTCGGAATTTCCCAATTCTTAATCGCCTTGATCTTGGTGGGATCCATATGGATTCCATCCTTGTTTACCACGTGACCGAGGAACGGCAAGCCTGATTCATCAAATCCATAAATACTGCCGGCGCATTTGTCAACCCAAACGGCATCACTAGAAACTCGTAATGTCCATAACGAGTTTTGAAGGCAGTCTTCGGTATACTTTCTTCCTGAATCTGCAGCTGGTGATAACCCGATCGAAGATTGATCTTGGAATAATAACTGGATCCTTGAAGTTGATCGAATAAATCCTCAATCCTCGGCAAGGGATACCGATTCTTGATGGTTAACTTGTTCAGCTCCCGGTAGTCAATGCACATACGAAAACTACCGTCCTTCTTCTTGACAAGCAGCACTGGAGCTCCCCAAGGCGAGAAGCTTGGCCTTATAAATCCCTTATCCAGTAGCTCCTGAAGCCGCGCTGATAACTCTTGCATCTCTGAAGGCGCAAGTCGGTAAGGTGCCTCGGCTACAGGCACTGCGCCTGGAACCAAGTCAATATGGAACTTGACTTGTCGTTGAGGAGGTAATCCTGGCAAGTCTTCGGGGAAAACTTCAGGATATTCCCTCACCATAGGGATATCTTCGAGCTTTGGTTCTTCGACCTCTATGTCCACGACATGAGCTAAGAAGGCCACACATCCTTTACACAAAAACTTCCGTGCCTTCAAACAACTAATAATCCGTAGAGGCGTATCATGCTTCTCCCCGTGGATCACGATCGTCTCTTCATTCGCCATCGGGATGCGAATAATCTTCTCATGGCATACAATCTCAGCTCGATTACTCGACAACCAGTCCATCCCAACTACGACGTCGAAGCTTCCCAATTCAACTGGCAGAAGATCTAACGAAAACTCACGCTCTCCAAGCTCTATAACACAACCTCTAATCACTTCAATGGCTTCTACTAGCTTCCCATTAGCCAGTTTTATCAAGTATGGGATATCTAACTTACTTGCTACTAAACCAAGTATATTCTTAAACTCTAGAGATACGAAGCTATAGTCGGCACCGGTATCAAATAGCATAGATGCAAAATGTTGATTAATAAGGAACGTACCAGTGACTACATTCGGATCCTGGCGAGCTTCCCTAGCTCCAATGTTGAACACTCTTCCACGAGCTTGGTTATTCTTTGGGCAATCCTGCTTAAAGTGCCATACATCACCGCAACCAAAGCAACCTTGACCGCATCCGTTTCCAGTATCACCCTGATTGTTGTTATGGTTGCGTCCTTCTTGATTGTTGTTATTATTATTTCCCCCGCGGTTTCCATTTCCCGCCTGGTTTCCATTTCCATTCCGGTTTCCATTTCCTCCCTGATTTCTATTCTCATAACCGTTTCCACCATGGTTGCCATTACCATTTCCATTTCCATTTTCATTTCCTCATTGCCCACCGTTACCACATCCGTTCCCATACCAGCAGGTATCCTTAGAATGACCAACCCTTCCACATGTCTCACATTTCCCAATTCTGCATCGAACAGCATGATGAAACTGACATACATCACACTTAGGCAGAGTGCCCATGTACCCCTTCGCTTTGTTCTCAGCATTTGCAGCACCAGTCCTGACCTAGGCTGGTGGGTTAGCATC
The DNA here is from genome assembly GCA_030545235.1 of Helianthus tuberosus. Classification (NCBI taxonomy): domain Eukaryota; kingdom Viridiplantae; phylum Streptophyta; class Magnoliopsida; order Asterales; family Asteraceae; genus Helianthus; species Helianthus tuberosus. Next base: position 182,438,843 of record CM060395.1, on the reverse strand, counting down.
TCTCCGCTTGCTAGCACTGTTGTTGTTCCCTTGAGTACCCTTCTTGAAGTTTGAAAATTTCCTCTTGTTTTCTCCAGACGACTCTACATGAGTCTCTTTCTTCTTGGTCTCAGAAATTGAGAACTTTCCCAGACGAAGCGCTTCTTCAGTCAGTGCCACACTCAAGTCGATGGCCTCGGTAATGGTTGGAGGCTTGGATGTCGTCACCATGCTCAGTATCTGGGGCACCAATCCCCAAATGAAACGTTCGATCCTCTTGAACTCTGGCTCCACCAAGTATGGGACAACACGAGACAAATCATGAAATCTCTGAACATATTCTGCTATCTTAGGACCATCCATTTTCAAATTCCAGAATTCAGTTTCCAACTTCTGAATTTCTGCCCTCGAACAATACTTCTTCCGCATCAGCTCTTTCAACTCATCCCATGTCAGAGCATACGCTGCAACCTCAGCCAAAGTTTGAACCTGGAGGTTCCACCATGACAGAGCCCCATCTAGAAATAGTCCGGAAATGTACATGACTTGATGCTCTGGCGCACATTTACTCATCCGCAGGACAGAATCTGTCTTCTCAGCCCATCTCACAAAAGCTACGGCACCTCCAGTACCGTCGAAGTTCAAAGGCTTGCAGTCCAAAAATTGCTTGTAGGTACATCCTGTACACAAGCAACATCATTCACAGATAGCATTAGCAAAGCAGACTCGGAAATGTCCAAACGTATTGTAATGTGTCTTAGGTGACTTAAACATTACCGTTAGGTGGGTTATTCCCTAAGGTACCCCCGCTGTGTTCGAAGCGAAGGACCTCGTGGTGTGCGATGGCCTGTGAGATGTGTTCCTGTAATTCTGCCTCGGTCGTCGGTAGAGGATTGTTGGTGTCGGTGTTCCTTCGTGGCGGCATCTTTCTTCTAAGAAGAAGATCGGATAGGTCAGGTCGTTTTTATTATATAATTAAATAGTACGTATATATAATAGCATTCATCATAGCAAGCAATCATGCAAAAACACAATCATAGCATAAACATGTAAATCAATAACGTGTTTAGTGAGAACATGACGATTGAGCTTTCATTAATCATCGACCACAGTTACATTGTTTACACATCGTATCACATCAAAAGGGACACAAGGTCACACTACCCTCGTCCAATAAGTCTGTCAATATACAAAATCACATAGTCAAAAAAATGGTCTTCAAAAGGCTTCACAAATCTCGGCTCAATAGTGGTGCTCTCACCAAAAGTAATGCAATCTGCATAAAACCAAAAACCAACTATGCTGATGGTGGCGGTGGAGGAGGAAAAAAAGCAAGCTGCGAATATGCACAAGCTCCTCCTCGAGCTCGTATACATGACGTAGAAAATAACTGATCTGTTGCTCGACAGTAAAGAAACGAGCATCAAAACCTGGAAAAGAAGTATGAGGAGCAGGTGGATGTGCAAAAGGAGACGGTGATGAATGTGGAGGAACGAAAGTAGACTGACAGGGACACGGTGGGAGACACGGAGTCAACTGGAGCTCCAAGAATCTATGACTCATAATCTCAAACTGAAGTTGAAGCGATAAAAGCAACTCATCCCGTGTATAACCAACAAAATGAAAGGGATGATAGGGGTCTGAAATCGGCATAGAGTATGGTGGGAACCATCGGAATGGCTCATCAAGTGGCGAAGAAGTGAAGGGAGCAAACGGTGCAGACTGAGGGATCTGTGGAAAAGCTGCTGAAACATAAGGATCGTCACGCGGGTACTGACCTGAAGTACCTTCCCCTGGACGGGGTGCAGGGATGTCCTAAAGGATAATGATCAGTAAGTCGGTGCGATGGACATCAGACTCTACAGGAGGAAAATGAGCAACATCAACGGGTGAGGGTGGAGGAATAAATGGCTCAACAAAAGGAGGGTCAACAGGTGCAGGAACTGGGACAGGAATAAGAGGTGCAATGTCTGGTAAACCAAATGGAATATGGTCATGAGCGGGAATCGGCTCAGTGTCAACGGGTGCAACATCAGGCTGATCAAAAGGAGCAAGATCTCGCTCAGGGCCAGGCTCGGGGTCGTGTGGAGGAGATAGTGCAGCTGACATAGCAGTGTCATCGTCAGAATCAGTAGCGTAGCGCTGCAATCCAACTGCCTGTAAAGCTGAAGACGTCACAGACTCAAAGGAATCTGAGACCGAGTGCAAGCAGGAATCGAAGGATATCTCAACAACAGGAATCTTGGGTGGTGGGACAGCAACAATATCCTCATCTATCTCTCCATCACCCTGGGCATCAACAGGAGGACCATCAACAAATAAATCAACATCATCATCAAACAAATTGTCGAAAGGACAATCCTCGGGGGGAATGACCACGAGAGGAACAGGATCGAGGATCGGAGCCACGATGTGCTCACCATCGGGATGACCAATGATGAGATGATCATGGACTAGAATAGGAATGACAAAAGGATCCTCGTCAGGGACACCATCAGCAAGGGGTAAATCATCGCCAAAGTCGGGCAACGCTGACGGCTGGAAGTCGTCCTTGTCATCTGATAGCATGTCAGGATCACTCTCAGTGTCTGACGTAAGTATCTCCGGCTAAGGTGCAATCTCATCATCTGAGACGATAGCCATAGGGTCATCAACGTCTGATAATCCGCTCTCTGAAGAAGACATAATGCCTGTAATATAACAATCATAACATGTGCACATATATTAACCAGTAACACTTAGTATGCAATCAAGACAGTTATCACTCAATCATGTAGTCACGTTATCCTTCATGAAATCTTTTCTATCTTTCCTAGTCTACCCCAGACTAAACCACCAATGTGACCTTGCAATCGTGTTTCTTATCTTTTCTTTTGTAAAATGTTTGTTCCATGGATCTGGGCATTTCGTGTATGCAATGAAAACAAGTTGTAAAAATATTTTTGTGGGAGCCCTAATGATTGTAGTCTAGACTCGAGAAAGAATCCTAGTTCGCTACAATCGAAACTCTGATACCAAACTGTCACACCCTGACTTTTGCGGAAGCGTGATTATGTGTGACTTGCTTAATATCATTGCATTCAACCATAACAAACAACTATATGATAAAACTCAAGATGTTCATCCATAGATAGTTTTAATACATTAGAAATAACATTGTTTTAAAATCCAAACGCAGACTTCAAATCCATATTACAAGTCATTCAAATTGTTTAGAGTTCTATCAGGACTCGACAAAAGACACTACTAAAAGCTAGGCTTTGAACTATGTATCTTATCCAGGATAAGATACACAACCAAACCCTTTGACACAGGATGACATCTTTTATTTCAAACAACCCTTGAAAACTTCCAACGCCCGCCAGATCCACATTTAGTTTCCTGAAATACATGTAGTTTGAAAACATCAACAAAAGTTGAGCGAGTTCATGTGTTTTGTATGTGTGTATGAATAAACCTTCTAATCATTGTAAGTATGTATGTATTTGTAAAATCCCGGTATGAAAACAAACAAGGAAACAGATCAATTAATGGTTTGCAAGGCCATTAACATGTGTGCAACGGCGTAGGAAGGCTCAAACCTAGCAGATTTTGTACCGGGCTTCCGGCTGGAAAACATAGTCACCTCATGGGCCAAATCCAGGTCCTCATGGGCGGGGCTCGCTACACCCAAATAGATCTATCACTCATGTCCCTCGGTCCTTATACGAGGATTAATGGTCTTAAGTGTGTGTCTACCCATTCACATGATCTAACAGTTCATTCCTCAGCTAACCATACCATATGTAATCTTTGTAAACATTTTGTAACATGTACTTCACCCCCGAAGTTATAAACCGAAAACAGTTAAGAGAAAAGGGGGACATGAACTCACAATCTTGCGTCTTCAATCAATCAACCCAAAGCTTCTCTAGAGTGCACGACTACCTACAAACGTACTACGGTTTATTAGACGGGCGGGTCGTGCCTTGACCTTAGTCTTATTTAGTATATTTGGGTTACATTACTTTGTGTTATCAATATTATTCCAAGTATATATTTATTTGTTAAAATAATAAATATTTTAACTTAAATTATATTTATTTAATTTTGGAATATTTGTTAAAATAATATATTTTAACTTGACACATTTATGTATTTGTATATGTATAACTTCCCAAGGATGGGTGTATTCATACTCGGATTGTTAAACTTGTATATTTTTGCCAAGTATCGGTGGCGTATTCCGGTGTATATCTATACGTACGAGGATACGTATTCTTATTGTGTTTATTAAGTATTCTTATACTTAATTTTTGTGTTAATTTTTCCGGAATAATATTTCTAATAAAAATATATATTCTCAAGATATATATTCTAAGAAAGCTTACAAAGAAAAATTATTTATAATTTTTCATTTGGCAAAAATAATTGTACTTTCATTTAACCTCAAAATAATATATTTTCAAGTTTAACTTAGAATATATATATATATATATCTATTTTTTCATCCAAAAATAATGTATTCTAAGTTTATTCAAGAAAATATATATTTTCTCCCAAAAATAATATATCTTCTAATAATTCCCAGAAAACATATATATTTTTATTTACTCAAAAATAATATATTTTCCCTTGTAAAAAATATGATATATTTTTGTAATAATTGTAAGAATCATATTTTTGTTCTCTTGGTGTCCAAAATACCGTTTACCAAAATATACTTATGAATTAAATTCCGGAATATTTATGTAAGTTATATTCCTTATTCGGTTTCTCCAATATTTTGGATATAAATTGTATATTTGTTTCTTGGAATTTTGGTAATATTTTTTATTGTAATTTCTTGGTATTTTGGTGAGTTGTATTATTTCAAGTCCTAAAATAATATAACTAATACACATAATTTACAAATATTCACACACATGGTGACATCTAAATATATATTTTCCTAAATACATATTTAGTCACTTTTATTACAAAAACCAACCTCCAATATTTTGTAATTTTTGTAACAAAATGTATGGCAAACTTTATATAAAAATTATGGTTTAAAATATACTTGTAAATATTTGTTTAAAAATATTTTTCTAAGTGTTTAAATTTTTAGAAAAATTTTGCCATAGTTTCCCCTTAAAAATGGAGGTTTCCATGCTTTCAAAGTATATCATTTTCTTTTATAGATCATCACAATCAACAATAAACCAAATAATACTTACCAATTTTCCAAAATCAAGCTATAATCACTACTTCATGAACTTGAAAATTTATAAAAATTTGTATTAACTTACTAGTGTGTTTAGTAAGCTTAGTTACCCTTTAAAGTGTGGTTGTTTATTTAAAAACATCATTTTTGAAGAATTTAGATCTTCACAACTTGTAAAATATTTTTCTAAAAATATTTCTTCTTGAATTTTTCTTGATAAATATATATTTCTACACTTGATTAACCACTAAAAATATGGTTAGTTTCTTTAAGAACCAAGTTTATGTAAATCTTGTATTTTTAACTTGGTTTCTTGAAAAATCATTCTTAAAATCACATGTTTACAAGACTTTATATTCACTTTGATCATCATACTTCAAGAAAACAATTTTTACTTCAAGTTCATGCTTTACATGAGGATGATCACTTTGATCTACAACATAATCATCCTCTCATCTTGCTAGATCATGTCTTTAATCACTATCTAGCAAGATCATATGATGTTTAATTTCATCAACATAAACAATCAACAATCAAGTAGCATAACAACACTTAATAACATGTATTCTTATGATTTTTAAGCTTATGTTTATGATTCATGTTCATGATCATTAGTGTTCTTCATGTTAAGTTGCTTGTATCATTCTTTAACCAACTAAATAAGATGTAAAATGGAGTGTAGATGATCTTACTACTAGCTCAAGGCTAGGGATGATCTCAAGAAGAAGATGAGGTGGTTAAAAGCTTGTATGAGAGGTCCTTCAACTTCCAAGAGCTCCTAGCTTCTTTGTAGTGCTTCTTACACCTTTGTGTATGTAGAGAATGGATGAAGATTGATTGATGATGGTGGTGGTGTGTGGTGTGGGTTACGGCTGAGATGAAGAGGGAGGAAAGAGTTGTGAAGTATGGTGAGTTGTGAGAATGAATGGTTATGAACTTTGAGGTTTACTTATAATCCACCAACACAAGTTTCTCTATTGTTTAATATGTTATAAAAGAGGAAACATGATCTAATAAAATAACAAAATAAAATCTATATGTGGGGGCCACATAATGACCGTGAATAGGTGGGGGTATAGATTAGGGCTTAATGGTTAGTTAGATTTCTTAGTTAAAATCCAAGTGTTATAGTTAGGTGTTTAGTTATTAGGATGTTATATGGTGTGTTATGATGTTCGGGGATCATAACTAGCTTGGAAATGTTAAAACAATGCTTCTAGTGAAAATTTGGTGTTTCGGGTAGTGTCCGGTTGTTCGGTTGGTTACTGGTTCGTTAAGGTGCTAAACTATGTAGTTTAGTGTGCTTTATGTTACCTTTCGTCACAGTTTTGATTCCCGACACTTAGGAAAGCATTATGGACCATTTAATCATATTTCTGCATGATATTAAGTTGTTTAAATGCTGAATTTTGCTGAATTATGCAGAATTCTGCAGTTTATGTGAGTTTTAGGCACTTCCGGCACTTAAACTATCACTAGGAAGGCAGTTATATGATCCTTACTTTCCTACACACTATACTAGTGTAACTCTTGGTTTTTGGCACATTCTGTGTCTCAATACCATGTCTGTCTATGTACTAAACTCCGTCAGCATTTTTCTGATTTGTATGATAACCGTGCTAACTTTGTTTCGTGCATCATTTGAATCAATAAAGTTTGCATGAAATGATGATATGACATTTTCCAATATCTGATGCACATGTATGTATGATAACAATAATCAGAAAGCAGTTCATGTCAAAAATTGTAAATCAGCACAGTCATTAAGCACTAATTACTGTCTAATAATTGTACGGATACATGCAAATTTGACAATTGTCACATCCCACACTCTCTAAATTTTATTCACACATTCTTTTTCACTCTACATCTCTCTATATATGTCTATGTATGTATAGAAAGAAATAGATGAGAGGGGTGTGTGAATATTAACTTCCGATCTTAGTTTAAAAAAATGTATAGAACCTTAGGGTGAGGATCAAATAGGAAGTTTATTTTGGCTAGGAAGGATAGGAAGCAATAGGATTATAACATGTGGCAAAATTTAAAATAAAGAGAAAGGGTATTTTAGTCATTCGTATCCTTTCTTCTTCCTTCTTCTCCCCAGTAACTTCAAAACCTACCATTTTCAAAACCCACCATCTTCAACCTTTTCTTCACTTACAATCTCAATAATCACTACATTATAGTGCAATTTTCGTCATCAATAAACAATTCAAACACCCGATCAACGTGTTCTTCAGCTTTTTTTAAGAAACCCCAGTTTAATTTCATTCAAAATCTCGTTTTTTTCTTGTGATTTTGAAGATAATCACTCGATCCGTTTGATTCGGTCGCTGATAAGTGTTTCTATCATTCAAATTTCGTCAATCGTTGAGAAATCGGCTTCGATCCATGTAAGAAATTCTTTAATTTCATTTTTACGATCTGTGTTTTTTATTTAGTCATTGCGTTTTACGATCTTGGCCGGGGTCCGGGGGCAGCGCCCCTGGTAGCAGGGTCCAAGGGGCAGCAGCATTCCTGGTTCAGACAATTCACAGACAAAACTATTGTCCTGGTTCAAACAATTCACAGACAAAACTATTGTCCTGGTTCAATGCGTTTTAGAGAGAACACTTTCTTTGGTGTTTTTATGCCATTGCGTTTTAGAGTAAGACATTTTTATGTGTTTTCTGGCCATTGCGTTTTAGAAAAACACATTTTTGAAGTGTTTTTAGTCATTGCGTTTTAGGTAAAACACATTTTTAGGTGTTTTCAGTCAATTGCGTTTTAGAGAGAACACTTTCTTTTGTTTTTTTAGGCTATTGCGTTTTAGAAATGAGACATTTTTAAGTGTTTTCTGGCCATTGCGTTTTATAAATAAGACATTTCTTTGTGTTTTTTATGCATTGCGTTTTAGGTAAAAACACATTTTTATGTGTTTTCAGTCCATTGCGTTTTAGAAAACAGACATTTTAAGTGTTTTCTGGCCATTGCGTTTTAGAAATAAGACATTTGTTTGTGTTTTTGATGCATTGCGTTTTAGGTAAAATGCATTTTTATGTGTTTTCAGTTCATTGCGTTTTAGAAAGTACACTTTCTTTTGTGTTTTTAAGCTATTGCGTTTTAGAAATAAGACATTTCTTTGTGTTTTCTGGCCATTGCGTTTTACAAATAAGACATTTCTTTGTGTTTTTTGTGCATTGCGATTTAGAAAAATGTCATTTTTTAGGTTTTTTTCCATTGCGTTTTACGCAACTGGGTTTTTTCCATTGCATTTTACGCAACTGGGTTTTCGAAAATATAGCAATAGTATACTCGTTTTAAAGATAAAAAAAACGCTCGTTTTTGGTGCAATTTTTATAAAAAAATAATGTCGTATGAAAGAGTTATTAATGTTTAAAAAATGGGGAGAATTAGAGGAGAGAGAAATTATTGCCTTGGATTGGATTGACTAGAATACCCCTAGACAAACCCACACGCCTCCTTTTTTCCTTCAATTTCACTCATTTAATCTTAGCCCTTGATTATAAATGGATGGTCAAGGTTACTTCCTAGGCTTCCTACCCAAATAAACTTTCTATTTATATCCTAACCCTAGAACCTTATACCCTAAACTTGCATATGATATACACACTTATCTTCTATCTTCTATGCCTAATAAATAAGTAACTCTTAGTGTCATGTGTCATAATTTTGTGAGCTACGTTAAAGATTTTCCGCTTATTTTACTAGCTTTCAAACCCTATTTTTTTTTTTACTTATGGGCCTTTCAAATTTACAAGTTTTCATTACAATTATTTAATTTTTTTTATTTAAATCATGTAATATACAGGTTTCTAATATACATAAAATAAATATAATATTAACTGAGTTGATATAGAAATACAATTTAGAAAAAAATCGTGGGTTATAAGGATTCATGGTTATATGTTGGGTGAATAATATATTAAGTTAAAGAGTAAATTACGGTTTTGGACTCTATCGTTTATAGCTTATTGTAATATTTTACAAATTTGAAATGTCCTGCAAATTACACACCAAGGTTTCTATTTATTGCAATTTCACTCCACCATTACTTACTTCATCTACCTTCTAGTTAAATCTTGGTCACATAAGAAGCATGTGATGGACAAATTCGTAATGAGCCATCAAAATTCCACTCCACCATCTGGATTCTTGAGATGCTATATATTTATATAAAATTAGCAGATATTTATATAAAATTACAAATTTGTCCATCACATGTCTCTGATATGACTATGATTTTACTAGAAGATGGATGAAGTTAGTATAACGGAGTGAAATTGTAATAAATAGAAACACTCGTGTGTAATTTACGATACATTTCAATTTTATAAAATATTGTGTTAAGCTATAAACTATAGGGATCAAAAATGCAATTTACTTTAAGTTAAAAAAAAAGAAAAAAAAAACCTTATTTGGGGTTGAGGTGAGGGGAGACAAACTACAAACAAAGACTTGGTCAAAAGAATCCTTTGGAGTGGGTCCCGACCGGCAAAATAAATTCAAAAGATATTTTATTTTAAAACAATCTAAAGCACGTACATTTATTCATTTTTAAATTAATAATAATGTTTTTTTTATAGAATCGGAAAAAACTGACACTTGGTTTTACAAATTAAATAATCTCTCTCTCCCTCTATCCATTTTAATAATTCAAATTTTCACATGTTGGCCGTTAATAATCTCAGTTTTATTCTCTCCAACGATCCCAACTTATAAGAATTTGACCCCCATCGATCATTTTCAAACTTCAGGTGCACTTAAGTCAATTTAGGAGGTTGCATGTGCACATAAATCTATTGAGGATGTCAAATTCTTATATGTTATAAAAGGACCAATGAGGGCCAAATTCTTACAAGTTGGGATCATTGGAAGATATTTTTAAAGTTGTGGTTATTATCGGTCAACAGGTGAAAATTAGGATTATTAAAATCCAAAAACTCTTAATTAAATAATCTTTCTCTCCCTCTCTATCCATTTAAGGGGTTGTTTGTTTAGCTCTTAATGAGGCTTTTAATGGTTCCGACCTCTTAATGGTTCAGACTGTTTGTTTCGCGAGCAGATGTCTGAATGGTTCAGACATTTGCCTCTGAATGGTTAAAGTGCTGTTTGTTTTTTCAGAGGTAAAATGTCTGCAGTCTGCGGATCACATCTGCAGACATCTGCAGCTGAAGAGGTGGACCAAACCTCTGCATCCTGCAAGAAGAAGACTGTTTGTTTTTTAACTTCTGTTGAAATAAACTGAAATATAAATAAATTTACGAAGAAATTAGTTTGCTCTTTTACGTATATCAAAATACGCATTCCTTTGTCAGAAATACAATATTTATAAAACATAACTAAAGATAAAAAAAAACAAACATTTTTTTAGTTTTTCTTCTTGTTCTCACAAAACTATAACAACAATAAACACATCAAATACTAATAATGTTGTTTAAACATCTAGTTAACAAAAGGCATAATCACATGAATCATGAAAAACGTTGGATGCTTGAAATAAAAATATGTAACAAGCTTGCCTACATTTGGGTCCTAAAGTAACAGAAATAGGATCAGCAATTTTATCAACTCCAGCAACTAAACTCTCCTTGCATTTTTATCAAAACAAACCCTCTTTGCTCCTCCTTTGACCACCATCAATCTTTTCGTCAAACTCTGATTCCTCCTCCATACCACCCCACAAAATCTTTGTTTTCCACACACTTGCTTCAGAATTGAACACAAATGCACAAATTAAATCCACGGCCCTTATGGGTTCTACGATAATGGTCAAGTAATCGACTTTATTGAAGAATAAATAAAACCCATTGATGTAATCTTTTTTATGGATTTTAGAAAGTGGGAATATAGAAAGAAGAGACAACATACATGAATTGAAGAAGTTGCAGGACGGATGAACATCGGAGGAGAAGATAAGAGAGACGATGACATATGTGGATTCGTTGCTAATAAAGATCGAAGCTTTTCTTACTGCATTAGTGGCCGGCGAAGTTGCAGAGGCTGACGACGTTTACAGCAGTGGATGGTAGATGTGTTGTCGGCGGTGAAGGCGGAGATGGGAGAGGTGATGTCGGGCAACCGGAGGTGGGCGAGGGGAGATGTGGTGGTCGGCTGAGATGAGAGGAGCAAGTGATAGGGTTCCAATGTTTTGAGAGAAGAGGAAGAAAAGAGGTCTAGAAGAGGGGAGTCTATATCAGCCTGAGGAAAATGAAATCACTTCCAAAAAACAAACACACTGCAGACTCAAATGTCTGCGCGTGGTCTGCGTGGGGAAGACATAAGAGGTCCAGAAGTACTTTTAACAAAAAACAAACACCCCCTAAGTATTATACTGAGTCTGAATGGTTAAGACCTCTAATCTGAATTGGTCAGACATTTGCCTATGAACGATTAAGTATTATACTGGTTCTTAATGGTTCAGACATCTTACTGGTTCAGCACTTAATGATTCAAAAATCTTACTAATTCAGCACTTAACCATTCAGAAGTTGACAAACAGCCTCTAACTCTATATAACCCCTTGTAATCAACTATATAAATGGTCTTATTAATATCATATTATAGTTTTTATCACAAAAAAGTAATCTAAGACCATGCGTAGTCGTTGGGGATGAATAATGCTCCACCCTAGGGCGTTTTGCGCCACGTGACAGCCCAGTCAGCAATGGGGCATTATTGGGCGTTTTTACAAAAGGGGAGCAGTGGGGATGTGGGGATTGTGAGGCATTATGTTTGTAATAAAATAAAAAAAACATTTAAAAAATCTTATTGGCAAAAAAATAGAAGCTCAAATGTGATTGGCCAAGAAATCCCCCCACCAGTGTGATTTATAACACGCCATAACAAAAAAAAAAGGCCAAACACGCCCATGCGTAATGGCTAGTCAGCGAGATTGGGCGTGATTGAGCACAAAAAACACCCTTTTGGGCAGCCACTACGGATGGTCTAAGTTTTATTCTTTTAATATTAAATGATAGCTAAATAGTAACACCTATGATCCTTAGACCAAGGGGTATGGGGCTCGTCCCCGGGCCGTCCCCCCCTTTTTGGGCTGTCGCACACCGCCCCTTGTGGCCCGTCTCGGCACTTCCGTCGGGATAGAGACGTTGGAGACGGGGCGATTTTTTGAATTGGTGGGCCCCCCTAACGGTAACTTTCAATATTTATAAAAAAGAAAAAATCACCCCACCACTATAAATTAAACCACTTTTAACCCCACTTTTTTTACCAAATACTTCCACTTTTCTTCCAATTTTAAAAAAAATCCTCTCCCAACCTTAAAAAAATTATGGATCCCAACAACCCAAATAATCCCAACTCAAGTTCACACCCGTTTTCGTCACCCGGCTACACACCCGTAATGAACAACTCTTTTGCGGGTTACCAACAAATGCCCAACGCTTTCAACCAACGAAACCAATACCCGTTCAACCCAATGCAAATGCAACAACCCAACATGTCGTTCAACCAAATGCCATATCAAATGCAGCAACTAATGCAAAACCCGCTAAATATGCCATATCAACCACCGCCACAAGCACATCCAACACAAATCGAGGAACAAGATGATGACGTAAAGGTTGTGCCAGAAACGCAACCTAAACCTTCAAAAAAGAAAAATAAAAAGGGAAAGGGTAAAAAAGATGACGCCAAACAACAACAATGGTCAAAAATTGAGGAAGAGGCGTTGGCGAAGGCATATATTAACTCTTCAACGTCTCCTATAGTCGGTAAAATATTATTATTATTATAAAGTTATTTTTTGTACAATATATTATTATTGTTATTAAATATTATTTGTACATTATATTATTATTGTTATTAAATATTTATTTGTACACTATATTTTTCTAACAAAATATTATTATTATTGTTACTAACTTGTAGGTAACAATCAACAAAGCGATGGGTTTTGGCAAGAAGCCCTTGATATATTCCACGCGCTTATGGAACAAGGCGAGTACAGAACCATTGATTCTATCAGCTCCAAGTGGCGCAAGATGAATACGGTGATCCAACGCTTTTGTGGGTTTTATAACACAACGCTCGCCAACAAACCGAGTGGGTGGAACCACGAAAATGTTTTCAATGAAGCGTTGCGTTTATACGAAAATGAGAATAAAACTTCTTTCCCACATGTCCGTGCTTCGCAAATTGTAAAGGATCAGCCAAAATGGAAGGGAACTCGAAATGAGGTTGCAAGCGCGAAACGAGCAACGAAACGGTCTAAAACTTCCGAGTCAGGAAGTTATAGCGTTGGAGGCTCAACCGGTCGTTGCCAAATAAATATCAACGACAAGCCCGACTATGAGGAGGAGCCAATTGAAGATGAAGACCGTCCCCCAGGAAGGGACAAAAGTAAAAAGATAGCGGCTGAAAAAAGGAAACAAGCCGCAACAGGAAGTGGTGGTGGTTCGAAGTTGGAAGGTATTATGGCCGAGTTGAAAGCATTCAACCAAACCTTTACCGAGACGCAAATCGAGAAGGTAAAGGTGAAAAAACAACTAGCCGAGGAGAAGCAAAGGAAGCAAGAAGAAGTGCAGCAGTTGGAGGAATGGAAAATAATGACCACCGACCTTAGCGAGTATCCACCGGAAGACCGTCCCATTTTACAAATGATGAAGGAAAAAATTAGGAAAAAATTAAGTGGGGGAGTGTAGTTTTTTTTAAATGTAACTTTAGGTTTTTTTTAAGTGTGGTTTTTTTTATTTAAATGTAACTTTAGGTGGTTGTTTTTTTAGGTTTTATTTAAATGTAACTTTTTTATTTTTATTTACTTTGTTTTCATTAATTAATTAAATCAAATAAATAATAATAAAAAAATGAAGGAGGAGCATCCACCACACCCTTGGGTAGTCCCCAAGGGGATGCTCCTCCACCAATGCTTAGTTGGCGCCTATGTGGCGGGTAGTCCTTTTAGGGACTATCCTCCCATACCCTTTGGTCTTATTATTGTCGTACATTAAAGTTTCTGTTTTGTTATCTTCGCAAGCCAATGAAGGTTGGGATGGTGACGCTCCATTGTTACGTTTATTTGACACATGTCAATTGACAATTGTTGTAATACATGAGTTCATTATCTGGAAAGGTATATAAAGGAGGGAGAGTATGAACTCTAACCTTGACCAACCAATATTTTACATATCAAATTTGGCTCAAAGTACCCATTAGCTAGTAAAGACTGACGGTGCCTACTCATTCATAAACTATTTATTTTTTTTAATTTAAAAAAAGTTAAATGCCCAAACCAATCAAAATTCATCCACCAATCTCAAGATCAACAACATCCTTAAACAAATTCTACCCTTGCACGGATAAACCTACTAGCTTAACCAACCCGTCTTGCCTGCCCTTAGAAGCGACGACAGTGTTCTGGCACTAGCTCAAACCCGAATGCCCCTACCCGTGGATTGCCCCCTTGAGCTACAACAAAAAAACTACAAATCAGCATCTCTATATATATATATATATATATATATATATGAGTAAACTGCAATTTTACCCCCTGGGGTTTAGGGCAATTGGCATGTCTACCCCCCTAAGGAAATAAATGCAATTTTACCCCCCACTGTTTGGGGTTATGTCGCAACTTTACCCCCCTGGACCATCTTTCCGTCACATATCATCGTTTTCTTTTAATGGTCAAAGGGCAAATATGTAAAATCACCATTGTCTTAAGCTATTACCCTTCGCTTCAGCTGCAACCTCAGAAAATTCCCATTCCATCACTTTGAAACCCTCAACACAACCTACCTCTAAATTCAAGAGCTGCTCATTGGCGATCTTCAAGAATTACATTGGATTAGAACTCTGTTACGAGCATGGATCTTCGATTGTGGAAGCTACGAGCTGAAGACCAGTATTTCGAACCAGATGAAATGTACCGTAAGTGACATGCAAGCTCACAGGGTCTGAATTAGGTAAAATTTGAACCTTTTTCTGTGTTAATTTGTTATTGTTGTTTGTTTACAGGTCAAACCCAATCTCAATTTACCATAAAATTTCACCATGGAGGTAATTTTGTAGAAAACCCAAATAGGAATTACTTTGGTGGGAAGATGAACTACATTGATCATGTAGATTTTCGAGTGTTGAATACTGATGTTTTAGAGGAGATGGTTAAGAAATTAGGATACAATGATGGTCTGTTTTTCTGCATTCATTATAAGGAACCGTACTGTTCGTTGGATTTTGGTCTTAGGACATTAAAATGTGATGTTGACTTAGAGCCTATCTTTGATCATGTGCGTCAAGGAGTCCACATTATAGACATGTATGTTGAACACCAGAGGTCAACAATCTTGATTGGGTCAAGTGAAGTTCCTGTTGATAGAACATGTAAAGCAATTGTTCCAGCATCATTTACAATAAATAATCAGAATCATAGTATGAATGAAGATCAGGAAAAAATTGAAGATCATGATGAAGAGAGTGAAGGATGTGATCAAGAAAGTGATCCTGATTATGAGTATATTGAGGAAGATAATTTGGTTTATGAAATAGAGGTGGATATGCAGAGGTTCAGGGCTAATGTTGAATTTACTAGGGAAGAACTGGATGGTTCAACTGATGGGGATCATGATGATGAGAGAAGCGAAGAAGGTCATCTGCCTGTAGACCTGGAGGACTTTGAAAGTCGGTCTGATGACAATTCAAGCCTTAGAGATAAGGTTGCCAGGAAGATAAGGAGGAGAAACAAGGGTGCTTTAAAAGGTCCAAATGATCTGCCATTCTTTGTTGGTCAGCTTATTAATGACAAGAAAAAGATGAATCAGATGGTGAAAGATTATGCTCTTAAGGCAAGGAGGGATGTGTTTATTCTAAAAAAATGAATTGTTAAGGTATAGGGTAGTATGTTTTGGAAGTAATCCACCACTACTTGGTCCTGTAAAAAAGAAGGGGGATGAAGGGCAAAATAGTAAATGCACCAAAGTAGGACAAAAATACAAACACCTTAAAAGGCATATCAAGCCCACCTGTCCTTGGGCAGTTCACATCTCAAGAAATACAGACAAGGATAAGTGGTGTGTGAAGACCATTCATAATCAACATAATTGTTTGACAACAAGGGTCGTTTCTTTGTACACAATGAGTTCGATTGCCAAAGAGATCCAACCTATGATTGAAAGCAATCCAGACATGCCAATTCATGCAATCCAAAGTCAACTGCTTCAGAAGCATCAACTAGAAATATCACTACATAAGGTCTTCAGAGCCAAGAGGATAGCAACTACGAGGATCTATGGTGATTACCAAGAACAGTATGGTCTGCTAAGGTCATACTGTGATGAACTTCTAAAAGCCAACCCAGGTAGTACAATTAAAATTGATGTGGAGCCATGTGGGAACTCAGGTAGTCCTACAAGGCAGTTTCTAAGGGTTTATGTTTGTTTTGCCTCTATGATGAGAGGATTTAAGATGATTGGAAGACCATTGCTGGGTGTGGATGGTTGTTTCATGAAAGGTCCATTTCCTGGACAGATCTTGAGTGTTGTTGGTATAGATGGGAACAATAGCATATATCCAATTTGTTATGCCCCTGTTGAGGCAGAAACAACCCAAAGCTGGAAATGGTTTTTGCAACTGTTGAGAGATAACCTAGGGTGTACGGCTGAGTCTTGTTTCACCTTCATCAGTGACAGACAAAAGGTAATGACTTCTTAAGTGTTAATTAATAACTTGCAAATAACTTTGGTTGTAAAATATTAGGATTAATTGCATTTTGTATCACAGGGTCTGATTCCAGCTATGCTAGCTGTTTTTTCTAATGGTGAGCACAAATTTTGTTTGAGGCACATCCATGAGAACATGAAATCCAAGTGGCGTGGAGATCTTTACAAGAATTTGCTTTGGTCAGCCGGAAGGAAGACATCTATTCCATATTTTAACAAAGCTATGGAAGAAATTAAGACAACAGAACGAGCTATGTATGACTGGCTGAATGAGATCCCATACACAACTTGGTCAAGAGCATATTTTTCTGGAAGAGCTAAATGTGACATGTTGCTGAACAACATATGTGAGGTTTTTAACAGACAAATCATAGGAGCAAGGGACAAGCCGATTATCACATGCCTAGAATTCATTAGGGAGTACATGACCAAGAGGATAATGAATGTCAAGAAATTGCAAGCAAAGTGTATGGGGCCACTGACACCTCATGCCATTGAGGTCTTCGATGAGATCAAGAAACAGGCTGCTGAAATGTCTATTTTAATGGTTGATTCAGACAAGTATCAAGTAACAGGTCCAAGATCATAGTGTGTTGTGAATGTTAAACATAAAACTTGTGCATGCAGGAAGTGGGATTTGACAGGGATGCCTTGCAAACATGCAGTTGCAGCCATATGGGATATGTCAAGGAATAGCATTGATGCTGGCATACTAGAAGAGTGGGTTTCTGATGTGTATTGGCTGTTAACATGGAAGAAAGTTTATGACAATGTGATAGACCCAATCAATGGGCCGGACATGTGGACTCCTTCACAGTGTCCAACAACACTCATCCCACCAAAGCATCATACACAAGTTGGACGGCCAAAGAAGAAACGAAGGAAGGCATTTGGTGAAAAAGAGCTTGAGCAGGAGTTCGACAAAGGAGGTAAAATGACCAGAAAGGGAACCAGCATCAAGTGTGGTAAATGTGGGAACATGGTCACAATGTCAGGAGCTGCAAAGGACAAGGGGTGAACAATCCACTGCTTCACAGGAATCACACACTACCACTTAAGGTGCACCAGTTTACAATCTTTAGACTATGTTTGTTTGTTTGTCAAGTTTGTTCAAGACAATGTTAGGTTTGTAACTTTAGAGTATGTATGTTTGTTTGTTCAAGACAATGTTTGGTTTGTCAAGTTTGTTCAAGACAATGTTTGGTTTGGAATCTTTATGAGTGACGGATGGTTATGTTGTCATGGCTGCTTTATGTTTGGTTTGTATATGGCTTGTATTTTGGTTTACAATGTTTTGTTTACATATGGCTACTTTATTTTGGTTTACAATGTTTGGTTTACAATCTTTATGTTTGGTTTGTATATGGCTGCTTTAGTACAAATAATGTGTTCAAACAGAATTTTGACAGAAAGTTATTCGATTACATTACAACATTTAGTACAAATAAGAGGTCCAAAATACAAACATACAACCAAACAAATCTAGCCTATTTCCAGTGACAATCATCCAAACAAGTCCAATCCGAATCAGAACCATGCTCCCCTTCATATGGTTCAAAGTACCAATCATCCTCTTCATCCCAATATGTGTAATCCCATGCATGTTCCAGCACATCAGGGTCATAATCCTTTGTCGGATCTCCGAATATCTTTTCATAATCAGTTTCTTGCTCCATGTAAGGTCTGAGTATCTCAGAGTCTTGATCCTCAAAGTATACATAACCGTCTGGTTCTTCGGCTACAACGACGTCTTCATCCTTAGCAATATCTTTCTCATTCTCAACTATATCATTCTCTTTGTCAGCAATACCTACAGAATTACAAGCAGGCTACCAAAACAAACATATAAGAACTTGAAAAGGACCATTGCATAAACTTGAAAACTCATAACTCAAATACAGTTAGAGTCAAAATACACAAACTAATCCAATTTCTCCACATTTAAGTACTTAAGCAAAAAAAGTAGAACAATTAAGAGCCAAGTAATCCCTAAGTACATCTTCAGTTTGAACACATCGCCATTCTTGTACCGAGCCAACTGGTCTTTGCACTTAGCCAACTCATCCTTATCTTTAATGCTTTGAATTAAAGCAGGCATTACCTCTCGACAAATCGGACATCCCTGTTCTTCACCAACATCAGCCCATCTGAGGAATCCACATCCTCCAACCTATTATCGGACATCATAAGCAAGAGTTTCAAACAAACTTGAGTTTCAATAAGCATGAAACAGAAGAAACTTACACATCGAAGATACCATCGACCAGGATTAGCTTTGGATTCTGATTGTTTCACCACTGTTTTCCCACCACAAGGACAGATGATGTCTGAATCTTGAGTTTTGCCCTTGAATCGTAGCACAGAGGAAGAAGATGAAGACATGTTCAGGACCAAGTAGTTTGAGGGCAGTGAATTGAGGGCATTGAATTGAGGGTAGTGAATTAAGGGATTCAAGATTGAATTGGGGGTCGATTGAAGAAGAACAGTGTTTAGGGCAGTCTATTGAGGGTTTAAGCTTTTAATGGGGAAGATGAAGGGTACTTTGGACATTTCCATACAGACTAACGGTAATAATAACGTTGAAATGGTCCGGGGGGTAAAGTTGCGACATAACCCCAAACAGTGGAGGGTAAAATTGCATTTATTTCCTTAGGGGGGTAGACATGCCAATTGCCCTAAACCCCAGGGGGTAAAATTGCAGTTTACTCTCTCTCTCTCTCTATATATATATATACATATATATATATATATATATATATATATATATATATGTGTGTGTGTGTGTGTGTGTGTGGAGAGTTCAGATGAGAAGAAATATTTTGTAAGAATAAAAAAGAAGAAATTTCAACCAATAATAATGTTTCATTTTACTTTATTTAATTTTTGTATTTAATATTAGTGTAAGGGTATATTGGTAAACTTAGATGGATTATTAATTGGTAGTCTTCCTTTTTAATAGCTAACTTCATTAAATTTGTAACTTATTTTAAAAAAAACTTATTTTTTCAAAATATATATATAACTTAAAGTGTAGCATAAATTAAGAGGTGTGTAGGATGAATTACGAGCTGTGTAGGATAAATTTCAAAACGACTAGGATAAATTTTGATGTGTGTAAGCAAAAATCTAAGTGTGGAGGATGATAGTGTTTATGACTAATTAATTAGCCAAAGATAATAATAAATGAGTTGAGAGAAAAAATATTTAATGTTTTATATTTGTATCCTTTGTTCTTTTTCTTCTTAATTTAATTTTCTTCTCAAATGAACTTTCCTCATATATATATATATATAGGACAAAGATCCGTTAGGAACCACCATTTATTGCGAGAACCAATGTGAACACAACCAAAAATACCAAAAAATAGCTAAAAAACACGCAAATTTTTTTTAATATTTTTTATAAAAAAATCGCTACTTTTAGTAGCAAAAAAAAAATTCTGGCTACTAAAAGTAGCGATTTTAACTTAAAAAATATTAAAAAAAAAATTTGTGTGTTTTTTTGATTTTTTTGGGGTTTAGTTTTTAGCATTTTAGCTTAGGAGGGGGGTTAGGTTTTTTTGGGGGGTTTTAGTTTTTAGCATTTAGCTTGGGGGGGGGGGTAGGTTTTTTTTGGTGGGGGGGGGGGGGGGGGGAAGGGTTAGGTTTTTTTAGCTATTTTAGGTTGTGTTCACATTGGTTCTCGCGGTTATCGCAATAAAGGTGGTTCTCGCATGAACCTTACCATATATATATATATATAAACACAAACTTAAGGAAGAAGTCAATGCTCTATGTGAAATTGTTAAGAAATTTTAAGAAAGCAAAACCAATCAAAAAGTAAAAAAAAATGAGAAAACCTAAATTTTTAAAGGAAGACATGTAGAGGATAAAAAGGGTTGTTGCTGGGCAGGGATGACCACGGTATCCGTTCGGTACTAAAAAACGGGAAAAGTGGGTACCGGTACCGATATTTACCGGTGTTTTACCCGTAAATACGGTACTGAAAAACGGGGAAAGTGGGTACCAATACCGAATATACCCGATACGGTTCGGTACCGGTTTGGTACCAGTTCGGTACCAGTTCGATACCAATACCCAGTCTCCAAATATGAGAATTCGTTTTAGTTTTCCTTAATAATATGGGATAGGGTATGAGGATCGGGAATGGAATGGGATGGTGTGGTGTTTTTAGGTGATTTCCTTAAATTTAAGGATGGGGAATGGGTTTGGACTACTCTTAAATCCTATGATCACCAAACACAAAACTAAACCCGGTAAGAGTTATGACAAAATCCAAGTATAATAATCAACTAAGTGTTGATTGATCAAACGGATAGAAACATGTTGTAAAAGAAGTCTGGATTTGGACCTCAGTGGCTTCAAACGATCGACTAGATCTTATTGTACTTTTTTAATTGAGTATATATGGAGGGAATGATTCTATTGTTTCTTGTTGGGAAGAAGTAGGGGAAAGGCTTGATGGCATCGATGGCGAAGGGGGAAGGGACAGGGGTGATAGGGTTTGAGAAACTAACAAGAGAGAATTAAGGAGGCTAACTTCTGAATGAATCAGAATTAGCGTACATGCATCACTAAATAAACAATCAAACTTCAAAGTTACAAAAGACACCCTAGAAAATACGACTAAGGCCATAACGGTCCTTCACACACAAACGAAATTAAGGAAACATAACAAATAAACGGAAATAACAACTGGATCGTATCAAGACTTCCTCCTCAGCACTTTTTGACCTCAAAAAGTACTTCAAGAAACCTTGTCTTCATCATCTTCCGTTGCTTGTTTTTCATCATCTACCACTTCAAGTATGTAAAGTTGTTTTTTCTTACACTTGTGCCCCGGAACGAACCTTTCGGTACACCAGAAACATTCCCCCTTTGCCCTTTTTTGCTCAAGTTCATCACTCGTCAAACGCCTCGATCTAAGGACTCCCGGTGTAGAACTTGATGGCTCGGTTGTCGGACTTGGCAGCAAGGGTAGTTTTGAACCATTAACGGGAGGTGTTATTTTGACATCTTCGGGTTGCAGCCCATCCTCCACAGCGTTGAAGCGCTTCATCAAGCATGTGTTGTTAATAGTTTGAATTCTTGCTAACCCATACGCCTCACGTAGTGTTTGAGGTTTGAACATCTTTACCGGCCCTTTTATTTCCGGCTTCAAACCCTTCAAATATAGGCTAACCGCATAAAGTTCGCTAATGGTAACCTTGTTAAGCAAACGATCGAAACCTAAATTATATTCTTGTAGACCCTTGGCGTCATCAGTAAGTTGAACGAGAGATGCAATCTCTTCCATAGGGTCTTCAAACATTGCATCAGAAAAACGGGCAGATATCGCACGAACATAGTCCGCCCATGGGACCTCAGCAACCGTGGCATTACGGGTTTTCAAATAGGCACGGTGCCATTGGAGGGCATCGCCTTCCAAGTGAACCGCGGCACAACGTACTTTCGAGTCATCGGGGGTGTCATCCATCGAAAAAAAATGTTCGCAGCGATAGACCCACCCCTCAACATCGTCCCCCGAAAATTTAGGGAAGTCGATCTTACCGATACGGAATGGTTTGGATGTTCGTGAGTCACCATCTGGGCCGGAGAAGGACCCGAAGGAACTACCCGACGACTGCACGGCTTTATCACGCACTGCCTTCAAAATCTCTTCCTGCTGCTTTGAAGATTGTTCATGTTGCTTCATCAGGGCCGCTAACGCAGCTTGGATGTCGCTGATTGCCTTACCATGGGACTTGAGGGTGTTGTCGATTTCATTATTGCGGGTGTTAGTCATGGCGGCGGCAAGGAATTCCGATGAGGAATCGGACTGGAGCTCTGATACCCTTGATAGGGTTTGAGAAACTAACAAGAGAGAATTAAGGAGGCTAACTTCTGAATGAATCAGAATTAGCGTACATGCATCACTAAATAAACAATCAAACTTCAAAGTTACAAAAGACACCCTAGAAAATACGACTAAGGCCATAACGGTCCTTCACACACAAACGAAATTAAGGAAACATAACAAATAAACGGAAATAACAACTGGATCGTATCAAGGGGCGATTAAGGTGGTGTTTAAAGGGAAGAATGAAAAATTAGGGGGTAGGGTGGGGGTGTGAAAGTGAAAATTTTTGACCTTACCACAAGAACAATATGTGTAACCAACCATATTCTTATATTAGAACTTGGTTGTGGGAAACATTACTCCATTACAAGATGAAAAGCTTATTTATCGAACGATTAAAATGTTAAATAATAACCACTACAATGGATATGAGTTGCAACATTTGCTGTCATCTTTAGAACTTAAGCATTATTAAGTCATTAAACATCTCAACAATATGTAACCCCCACTCCCCTCGTATGACCACCACATCAACTCCCATAAGGTTATGTCTATTGGTGAGCCAATCCAACCTATTATTAAAAAACTAATACTTTTGTCTTTCACCTACACAACCCAACCTTACTCGATTTTTAACACACATTCACAACTCATCCCAACCTAAAAATATATGTTTTTAAACGAACTTTGTTTTTAATAAAATGTATATCGGGGTGTTAAAAAAAAATTAAGAAATACCGTGTATTTAGTTTCTTTAAGTTTGAATATTATAAGTTATTTGAGTAACTAATTATTGAAGGAATTAGTTTGGGTTGCAACCTAGATTTGTTTCACCAACCTAGTTGCCAACTTAGGTTGGTGTGAATTTCTTTTTTAGTTTTTTTTAATTACTTAAACTTTTGTCTTATTGGTGACGAACCCAACTCTAGATCGCCGGTGGACATAGCCTAAATAATAGATAATTGTATATAATTTCCTATTATATACATAATAGATAATTGTATATAATAGGAAATTATATGTTATTATTGTCATGAATATCTCCTCCACAATATGAGGAGATTTGTTTGTAACCTATATATATTCCTTATGTTTAATGAGAAGGCAAGGAAGTTTTGAATTATTTCATGGTATCAGAGCTAATATTCGATCCCTAACCCTAAAATTGCCGATTTTTTTCTTCTCCTCACCTCCTTCCCTGCGCCGTAACAGCCTTCTCCCTATTCATCATGTCTTCTTCTACCACTCCTCACCCTGCAGTCACTGTAACATCTATCAAGAACCTTATCCCTGTCACGTTGGACATCGAAACCGGGCACTACACCACCTGGTCCGAGATGTTCAAAATACAATGTAAAGCTCATCTTGTCTATCATCATCTTCAACCAAAATCGGCCACTCAGACTTCATCATCATCCGATACCAGTAAAGACAAAGACAAGACCGCTCCTACCGAAACATGGGAGCGTCTTGATTCCATTGTTTTACAATGGATCTACAGCACCATATCTACCGACCTACTTCATACTGTTCTCAAACCTGATACAACCGCCTACGACGCCTGGACCACTATCGCAAATATATTCCAAGACAACAAGGCCACCCGGACGATCGATCTTAACAACAAGTTTGCCAATACTCATCTGGATCAGTTTCCGAACATGTCCGCATATTGTCAGGCACTGAAGGTGATTTTCGACCAATTAACAAACCTCGGTTCCCCCGTTACCGATGAACAACTGGTGCTGCAACTATTATCCGGTCTTACCGAACAATACGAGAACACTGCATCTGTTATTCAACAGATGAAGCCCCTCCCAGATTTCTACGATACCCGTTCGCGGTTATGCATGGCCGAATCCCGCAAATTAAATCAGATCCGCCACTCAGCTCAGTCAGTCGGGGCTGCTCTCACCGCATCAGTCGATAATCAACAAAAAGACTCTCGTGAAAGGTTCGACTCAACAACTGGACAGCGACCGGATAACTATGAGCGAGGTCGCGGCCGTGGCCGTGGCCGCGGCCGGGGTAGAGGTCGCCAGGGTGGCAGTTGGGGCGGCAGGACTAATTTCGGAGGTCAATATAATGGCGGCAACATCAATTTTCCTGGAAACAGTCCAACAGCCGGTTACTTCCCATGGCTATGTTATGCACCATGGGCCGGCCCAACTCAAACAACATCCCCTCAAGCTCCTTGGGCCTCCTGGACTCACTCACCTCCTTGCCCTTACCCAACCATGAATAAGTCAAATAATAGTTCGGCGGGTATTCTCGGCCCTCGACCAGGTCAGTCCGCTACTGCCACTCACATGCCCACGGATATCCATCAAGCTATGCATGCAATGTCGCTTCACGACCCCTCTTGGGCTATGGATACGGGTGCCACAGGTCATATGACTTCTAACTCTCACCTTTCGTCTGTTTTTAATGAAAGCATTAATAAAAATATTATCGTGGGCAATGGTCAAACCATTCCCGTGCATGGACAAGGCAACCTTACCCTACCCCCTCCCCTACCACCATTCAAATTAAATAATGTTCTTTACGCCCCATCACTAATTAAAAATTTACTTTCCGTTCGTCGCTTTACTACCGATAATAAATTATCCATTGAATTTGACCCGTATGGTTTTTTGGTGAAGGATCTCAAGACTCGGACCCCTATCCTACGATGCAATAGCTCGGAAGGACTCTACACTTTTGATCCATCGCAAGTCACCAAGATCATCTCCCCCACTGCTCTCACTGCTATTTCTCAAGACACATGGCATCAACGTCTCGGTC
Source organism: Helianthus tuberosus (assembly GCA_030545235.1). Lineage (NCBI taxonomy): Eukaryota > Viridiplantae > Streptophyta > Magnoliopsida > Asterales > Asteraceae > Helianthus > Helianthus tuberosus. Next base: position 182,413,379 of record CM060395.1, on the reverse strand, counting down.
ATCCGGGATCTTCTTTATTGCATTCACTCAAAAATTCTAGTTTTATTTCTTGTGGCACTTTGAAAAATAATATTTGTCAATCTTGTGTTTTTGGTAAACATATTCGGTTACCTTTCTCTGATTCTAATAATGTTACTCACATGCCTTTTGATATTATACACAGTGATCTTTGGACTTCACCAGTACTTAGTACGGGGGGTCATCGTTATTACATACTCTTTTTAGATGATTTTTCTAACTTTCTATGGACCTACCCCCTCACCACTAAATCGAATGTTTTCTCCATCTTCACCACCTTTTACAACATGATCAACACTCAATTTGAAAGAAAAATCAAACAAATTCAATGCGATAATGGAACGGAATATAACAATAATGCGTTTCACCAATTTTGCAAATTAAACGGCATGCAATTTCGTTTCTCTTGTCCATATACCTCTTCTCAGAACGGAAAAGCCGAAAGCAAAATACGTTCTATAAATAACATTATCCGTACTTTGCTTGCCCATTCTTCTTTACCCAACACATATTGGCATCATGCCTTGGAAGTGTCCACCTACTTACACAACATTCTCCCTAGCAAAATTCTTTCTCGTATTTCTCCAACTCAGAAACTATATAAAACCATACCCTCATACTCCCACCTTCGTGTTTTTGGTTGCCTATTGATGCGTGTGAAGTGTTATATATATTAGGTGTATATTTTAAGCCCCTTTAACACTTATTTTAGCCAAGTTTTAAATTTATAAAACACGATATTTTACTAACACTAAACACACATATGGGCAAGTGCACCCATCGTGAGCGTAGTATAGCGTTGGTAAGATACCGAGGTCGTCCAAGGACACAAGAGCTTTTAGTACCGGTTTATCCTCAACGTCTAATCAAAATAAAAAGTTTAGAAAAATGTTTTAGACTAAGAAAAATAAAAACTAACTAAAATGCTGAAAAAAAAAATAAAAAAAAACAGATAGACAAGATGAATCACTTGGTTCCGACTCGTATCTAGTATAACCTTTGATTATTTCCGCACTTTTGCACATAATTAAGAGATTATCTTAGTTATTGTAGTAGGCCCCTATTTTGAAGGTGACGTTACCCTCACCCTAGTAGTTTGAGTCAGCAAGGATACAATCCTAAAAGGGTGGATTATTGGAAGATAATTAATTAAGTTATTAATGCAAATTATGGTAGGCCCCTCTTTTAGAGGTGACGTTACCCTCGACTAAGTAGTCTGAGTCAGCAGGGATACAGTCCTAAATAGCCGGGTTATAGTATTAATAGTAGTTAACTTATGAGGGGATCAAAGAGTTTGGACCCCCGCCATCCAATACCGTGAAGCATTGAAGGAGGTCCTACTAAATTTGACCCAGGTCCATTGCAGGACCTCTAAACGCTGAACAATGGCAAGACCTTTACCAAACCGTTCCCTTAACCCCCGACCAGGTAGCCAACATACCTCCATATAGACCGTGGAGATATGAATGGTGAAAATCTTTTATTTTATATAGACAGTAAAATAATGCCAAGACACCACGGACAAACGATAAGGAAAGATCACCTTCAACATAAGTAACTAGTTATTAAAGTCATTAATACAAAACCAAATAAAAAGTGCAAAAGATTAGAAATAAAAAGTATTATACTAGACACTTTGTCTTCACCAAGTGATGTAAGAGACTTAGGCAAACATGGCCTTGATTGTCAAGAACTCTTACGATCAATCTTGGATCCCGAGACGACTCACACACTCTATGATGGACAATGGATGATGGTGGTGGATGATGGTGTTGTGATGGTGGTGGGTGGTGGATGAAGTGTGAGAGAGGTGGTGTGCCAAGGGATGAGTTGAAATGAAACCAAGCACTCCTATTTATAGGCTGAACAGAAGGCTGGGCACGGCCCCGTGTCTGCTGGACCCGCCCCCGTGCCTGTCTGACATTCTCTCTCTTCATTAATTGTAATTCGCAATTACAATTAATGCGCCTGCTGTACTTTCGCCACACCCCCGTGTTCACTGGCCACGGCCCCGTGGTGGGCAATAGAAGCTTCTATAGGTTTGTCTTTTCTGCTGCTTCTTGGGCACGGCCCCGTGCTGGCTGAGCACGGGGCGTGTTCAGTCTTCTGCCTTCTCTATTTTGCTTGGGAAGATGCCGTTGAGGGGTCGGGCAGTCCACTTATGTTCCTTTTCTTGTATTTATGTTAGATTTAGCTGTCTTTTTGCTTCTTTTGTGAATTTGAGCTCATTTAATCCTGAAAATACAAAAGGAAGACAAAAACACTCTTTTTCCAACATTAGTACTTAAAAAGGGTTAGTTTTATGCCTCATTTGATGTAATTTATATGTTGCATTTTACACACATCAAATACCCCCACACTTGAACTTTTGCTTGTCCTCAAGCAAAACTCTTTAATATGTGGCTTACACTCCAAATGGAATGGGTAGAAGAGAAGGTTTTGGGCTTGTCGTAGAGTGTCGGGAATCCAAGATCTTTTTGGGTTTTATTTTTATCTATTTACAATCCTATTCGTTATGATTTGTTTAGAACGTTTCATAGGAGAAATTACTTATTTGGGCATAACATGCCTTTTTAAAATTCCATTTATATACAAGTTCACATACCTCACGGGAGAAATCACTCACACTCGGCCGAAGGTGTATTTTTAGTGAATCACTCGAGAGCGGCATGGAACTTATTCCTACCATAAGCTTGCCAAGCAATCAATCCTCCTCCTTTTTAACTTTTATACATTTGTAAATATCAAGAGGACTTTGTGGGTGAGGGGTTAGGCTTGGGTTAAATGTAGGTGGTTGGGTTAGTGGTTAGTGGTTAGAAGAAAAAGGGCGAAAAGCGTAACAAGTGTCGGTTTTCGTAGGACTTTCTATTTTTGTAACTTTTATTTTGATAAAGCTATTATTCAAACAAAGTTATTTTTGATGAACTTTGTTTGTTTATTTTCTTTTGCTTTATCATCAACGCAATTTTTTTTTTCACGATCATACGAAAAACCGAACTTGTTACTAAAACAAAGGGTAAAAAAAATGAAAAAGGTTTTTGGTGGGTAAAAAGGGTGTTTGGTTTGGGTTATGAAATGAAAGGGTTTAGGCTCAAAGGGGCTAACTAGGGGGATTTTTGGGTAGGTGGTAAAAGAAAAAGAAAAATAATGGTGTAGAAGAAAAAATGGTTAGTCCTAATGCCTCCATCATTTACTTACTCGGGTTTAAGTTGATAAGGACCGGGAATGTATCGTCATGGCAAGTTCTAGAGTCGTAAGAACCAAACGGCTATTCACACAAGAAACGAAAAATGAGCAATTAGTTTAATGATATGTAATTGTATGCTCAATAAAGGTTCAAAACTCACTTTTGTGGGAATGGGTTTTTATGTGATCAAGTATATATAATCAAATTTTAACTAAGTTTGCCATGCCTTTTCATAATTTTCTTATGTTGGTTCTTTTTTATCACGACGCTATCGGTTGTAAATTCGTAAAAATATAACCTTTTTGAGAACTTGAATTTCCCGAGTTAAACCTAGACAAGTAAAAAAAAATGAAATTTTTGAAAAAATTTGGGGTGATTAGCGGTTCCAATAGAGTTTTGTGTAAGGCTTGTATTTAGGACTTGCAAAATTTCAAGGTTTAGCATTCCCCCCCACACTTAAATTACACATTGTCCTCAATGTGTCCCAAAAATAAATTTTTAGGTTGATTAAATGTGTAAAAAGGTGTAAAAAGCAAAAAAAATTTGTGTTACTGGGCGCTGAACACGGCCCCGTGGTGTCCGGGCACGGCCCCGTGTTCAAGTGCCAGTAACAAAATTGAAACAAGAGAAACAGAAGTCTGGACACGGGGGTGTGTTGGGTGAACACGGCCCGTGTCCAGTTACCTGAACTGGGCATTTTTCTGCAGGGGGTTCAGCACGGGGCCGTGTTGGTTGGCCACGGCCCGTGTTGAACCTTCTGTAATGGAGAGATTGATGTCGGGTTGCCTTGTTCTTGTGCATGGGATCATTTTTCTCGTTCCTCCTTTCACCCTTTACCACCATGAGTGTGTTTTATTCATTTTGAACCATCCAAACTTTAAAAACCATCATTTCATTGCATTCATAGAGAGACCTTACATAGTCCTAAATTAAGATAAAACAAAAACTTCACTAAATAGGTCAGGAGGTACACGAGGTTATCATAAAGAGTTCTACTATTTTAAGAAAATTTCGAGAGTAGTTTCCCGATATAGTAGGACTTTTAGCCGAAGGATTTCTTCCCTAAACGTTGTTTAAAGCCATTCTTCGATTTCCCTAGGAAGGAAGAATGCGGCTTCATTTTCCTCAGCAACTGATAGCTGAGGGGGAACATTCACCGGGACTCCTTGCACCACCCTTTGCGGAGGCTCTTGGTGCATGGCGTACCATTCGGCCGGAATGATGACTTCGGGCACCACGTTCCACGCCCTCTGGGTTATTATAGGTACCAAAGGCGGGGAGGCGAGAAGGTTTAACCTCTGGTGCAAGAGGTTTACCTCTCGGAGACAGCCCTCCAGCCCCACTGTTAGATGGTTGATACGGTCTACCAATGCTTCCTCCACTCCCGTCATTTCGTCAATAGCCTCCCTTAGGGCGTAAACATAGTTTACAAGAGAGTCTTCTGCTGTCGATGATCTCCTCCCTTGTCGGTTACTTCTTGAAGATGATCCGCTTGTTCTGCTTGCCATTTTCTGTGAAAGAAACCGAAGAAAGCTAAATTTTTACAAAACAGTGCCTCGGACACGGCCCCGTGTTCGCTAAGCACGACCCCGTGTCCATTTGTCTGCAGGATTTTAGGCTAAGGAGTCTTGGAGTTTTAAATTATTTTCATGATTTCTAGCTGGGTTTTAAGCTTAGATAATTTAAAATAAAGTTATACAACTAACTTTAAACAAGAATCCTTAGCAAATAATCTTACAAACTTCACATAGAGGGTTGGAATCATGGGATTTCCAAGCTTCTATGGAGGAAATGTTGAAAAATTATGAAAGAAGAGGAAATGAATAAAAGTGGAAGGGACAAGATGGTCCTTGGGAACCTTCTTTTAGCACTTACCTAGGATGGTATGAGTGAAGATCCCAGGAATCTCTGTCTATTGAAGTGGTCAAAAATGAGCAGGAATCAGGCTGCATTTAAAGAAAACGACAGCGCACTGGACACGGCCCCGTGTTGGCTGGACACGGCCCCGTGTGCAGAGGAAATCCTGACACATTTTGTCCGTATTCTGACAAAATCAGCAAAGAATCTTTTAGGTGAGCACGGGGGCGTGTTGACCTGGACACGGCCCCGTGTCTGGAGGCTGTCTTATGGAGTTTTGTTACTTCTAAGGATCTCGTCGATATCGGGTGGTTCCTTACTAGTTGGAACAACCCCAAAGTGCCTAAGATACCTTAATTGTCCTAGACTAAGGCGAGAACGCAAGAGGTTGTCGGTGAGGGTAATTCCTATTTTCATTCTAGGTGGACAAGTCCAACCCTTTCCCGGGCTCTCGTTAAAGAAGGTGTATGCCGAATCGCTCAGGTCTATGTATGCACCGAACGAAGTCGATGGAGAGTCCTTCACGGCACAATCGGCACAGGGACGACTATCGTCCAAGTCTTTGCTAGGTAGGAAGGTATTTTTGGGAGCAACGAGGTTGTCGGAATGCGGTTCCAACATTTCTTCATGGTCATCGTCTTGGGGCGGATCAATAAAGTCCTTCCTAAGCTCTTTTAACCAATTTAGAATTAGCTCTTCTAGTTGAAATAACTCGTCAAGGAGCATTTCCCCTAGAATATCTGGCTGGGCGCATTCGAGGGAGAGATAGTGCTTATTTTTACTTTCGCCCCTCTTAAGGTTATAAGGAATCGGTGGGTCTATGTAGTGGGGCCTATAATTTAGAAAGTAACATTCTAATTCTTTATGTTCGCCTCCACATAATTGACACCACGTACCATAAGAGTGCCGAAAGTAAAAACAATTACTATCACTCATGTTTATGTCAGAAATTACCAACCGCCGGGATCTAACGGTTCTGTTTTCAGTAAGTGAATCTTGGGCACGGGGGCGTGTTGAGTGAGCACGGCCCCGTGTTCAGCTTACTGTCTGACTTAAAACAGGATTGCCAGTTCCAATGATTTAGCACGGGGGCGTGTTCAGCGGGCACGGCCCGTGCTGAGCTCTGCAGAAGCTGAAAAACTAAGAAAATCCTAAAAAATTAAAAAGAAAAATAAAAATATGATTAGGCCGTTGATTCCTAACTTTCTTAAAATCCTTGTGTCCCCGGCAGCGGCGCCAAAAACTTGATGCGTGTGAAGTGTTATATATATTAGGTGTATATTAAAACTAACCTTTTTGGCAAGCTTATGGTAGGCCCCGCTTTTGGCGATGAAGTTACCCTCGGCTAAGTAGTCTGAGTCAGCAGGGATACATTCCTAAATAGCCGGGTTATAGTATTAATAGTAGTTAACTTATGAGGGGATCAAAGAGTTTGGACCCCCGCCATCCAATACCGTGAAGCATTGAAGGAGGTCCTACTAAATTTGACCCAGGTCCATTGCAGGACCTCTAAACGCTGAACAATGGCAAGACCTTTACCAAACCGTTCCCTTAACCCCCGACCAGGTAGCCAACATACCTCCATATAGACCGTGGAGATATGAATGGTGAAAATCTTTTATTTTATATAGACAGTAAAATAATGCCAAGACACCACGGACAAACGATAAGGAAAGAACACCTTCAACATAAGTAACTAGTTATTAAAGTCATTAATACAAAACCAAATAAAAAGTGCAAAAGATTAGAAATAAAAAGTATTATACTAGACACTTTGTCTTCACCAAGTGATGTAAGAGACTTAGGCAAACATGGCCTTGATTGTCAAGAACTCTTACGATCAATCTTGGATCCCGAGACGACTCACACACTCTATGATGGACAATGGATGATGGTGGTGGATGATGGTGTTGTGATGGTGGTGGGTGGTGGATGAAGTGTGAGAGAGGTGGTGTGCCAAGGGATCCAAGATTGATCGTAAGAGTTCTTGACAATCAAGGCCATGGAACTTATTCCTACCATAAGCTTGCCAAGCAATCAATCCTCCCCGGCAACGGCGCCAAAAACTTGATGCGTGTGAAGTGTTATATATATTAGGTGTATATTTTAAGCCCCTTTAACACTTATTTTTAGGCAAGTTTTAAATTTATAAAACACGATATTTACTAACACTAAACACACATATGGGCAAGTGCACCCATCGTGAGCGTAGTATAGCGTTGGTAAGATACCGAGGTCGTCCAAGGACACAAGAGCTTTTAGTACCGGTTTATCCTCAACGTCTAATCAAAATAAAAAGTTTAAAAAAATGTTTTAGACTAAGAAAAATAAAAACTAACTAAAATGCTGAAAATAAAAATAAAAGAAAAAACAGATAGACAAGATGAATCACTTGGTTCCGACTCGTATCTAGTACAACCTTTGATTAGTTCCGCACTTTTGCACATAATTAAGAGATTATCTTAGTTATTGTAGTAGGCCCCTCTTTTGAAGGTGACGTTACCCTCACCCCAGTAGTTTGAGTCAGCAAGGATACAATCCTAAAAGGGTGGATTATTGGAAGATAATTAATTAAGTTATTAATGCAAATTATGGTAGGCCCCTCTTTTGGAGGTGACGTTACCCTCGACTAAGTAGTCTGAGTCAGCAGGGATACAGTCCTAAATAGCCGGGTTATAGTATTAATAGTAGTTAACTTATGAGGGGATCAAAGAGTTTGGACCCCCGCCATCCAATACCGTGAAGCATTGAAGGAGGTCCTACTAAATTTGACCCAGGTCCATTGCAGGACCTCAAAACGCTGAACAATGGCAAGACCTTTACCAAACTGTTCCCTTAACCCCCGACCAGGTAGCCAACATACCTCCATATAGACCGTGGAGATATGAATGGTGAAAATCTTTTATTTTATATAGACAGTAAAATAATGCCAAGACACCACGGACAAACGATAAGGAAAGATCACCTTCAACATAAGTAACTAGTTATTAAAGTCATTAATACAAAACCAAATAAAAAGTGCAAAAGATTAGAAATAAAAAGTATTATACTAGACACTTTGTCTTCACCAAGTGATGTAAGAGACTTAGGCATACATGGCCTTGATTGTCAAGAACTCTTACGATCAATCTTGGATCCCGAGACGACTCACACACTCTATGATGGACAATGGATGATGGTGGTGGATGATGGTGTTGTGATGGTGGTGGGTGGTGGATGAAGTGTGAGAGAGGTGGTGTGCCAATGGATGAGTTGAAATGAAACCAAGCACTCCTATTTATAGGCTGAACAGAAGGCTGGGCACGGCCCCGTGTCCGCTGGACACGCCCCCGTGCCTGTCTGACATTCTCTCTCTTCATTAATTGTAATTCGCAATTACAATTAATGCGCCTGCTGTACTTTCGCCACGCCCCCGTGTTCACTGGCCACGGCCCCGTGGTGGGCAATAGAAGCTTCTATAGGTTTGTCTTTTCTGCTGCTTCTTGGGCACGGCCCCGTGCTGGCTAAGCACGGGGCGTGTTCAGTCTTCTGCCTTCTCTATTTTGCTTGGGAAGATGCCGTTGAGGGGTCGGGCAGTCCACTTATGTTCCTTTTCTTGTATTTATGTTAGATTTAGCTGTCTTTTTGCTTCTTTTGTGAATTTGAGCTCATTTAATCCTGAAAATACAAAAGGAAGACAAAAACACTCTTTTTCCAACATTAGTACTTAAAAAGGGTTAGTTTTATGCCTCATTTGATGTAATTTATATGTTGCATTTTACACACATCAAATACCCCCACACTTGAACTTTTGCTTGTCCTCAAGCAAAACTCTTTAATATGTGGCTTACACTCCAAATGGAATGGGTAGAAGAGAAGGTTTTGGGCTTGTCGTAGAGTGTCGGGAATCCAAGATCTTTTTGGGTTTTATTTTTATCTATTTACAATCCGATTCGTTATGATTTGTTTAGAACGTTTCATAGGAGAAATTACTTATTTGGGCATAACATGCCTTTTTAAAATTCCATTTATATACAAGTTCACATACCTCACGGGAGAAATCACTCACACTCGGCCGAAGGTGTATTTTTAGTGAATCACTCGAGAGCGGCATGGAACTTATTCCTACCATAAGCTTGCCAAGCAATCAATCCTCCTCCTTTTTAACTTTTATACCTTTGTAAATATCAAATGAGGCATAAAACTAACCCTTTTTTGTACATATTAAAGAGTTTTGTAATTGCGTGATTTCTCCCGTACTATCCAAGTTTTAACACTTATTTGTAATTGCGTGATTTCTACCATAAGCTTGCCAAGCAATCAACCCTTTTTTGTACATATTAACACTTATTTTAGCCAAGTTTTAAATTTATAAAACACGATATTTTACTAACACTAAACACACATATGGGCAAGTGCACCCATCGTGAGCGTAGTATAGCGTTGGTAAGATACCGAGGTCGTCCAAGGACACAAGAGCTTTTAGTACCGGTTTATCCTCAACGTCTAATCAAAATAAAAAGTTTAGAAAAATGTTTTAGACTAAGAAAAATAAAAACTAACTAAAATGCTGAAAATAAAAATAAGAAAAACAGATAGACAAGATGAATCACTTGGTTCCGACTCGTATCTAGTATAACCTTTGATTATTTCCGCACTTTTGCACATAATTAAGAGATTATCTTAGTTATTGTAGTAGGCCCCTCTTTTGAAGGTGACGTTACCCTCACCCCAGTAGTTTGAGTCAGCAAGGATACAATCCTAAAAGGGTGGATTATTGGAAGATAATTAATTAAGTTATTAATGCAAATTATGGTAGGCCCCTCTTTTGGAGGTGACGTTACCCTCGACTAAGTATTCTGAGTCAGCAGGGATACAGTCCTAAATAGCCGGGTTATAGTATTAATAGTAGTTAACTTATGAGGGGATCAAAGAGTTTGGACCCCCGCCATCCAATACCGTGAAGCATTGAAGGAGGTCCTACTAAATTTGACCCAGGTCCATTGCAGGACCTCTAAACGCTGAACAATGGCAAGACCTTTACCAAACCGTTCCCTTAACCCCCGACCAGGTAGCCAACATACCTCCATATAGACCGTGGAGATATGAATGGTGAAAATCTTTTATTTTATATAGACAGTAAAATAATGCCAAGAAACCACGGACAAACGATAAGGAAAGATCACCTTCAACATAAGTAACTAGTTATTAAAGTCATTAATACAAAACCAAATAAAAAGTGCAAAAGATTAGAAATAAAAAGTATTATACTAGACACTTTGTCTTCACCAAGTGATGTAAGAGACTTAGGCAAACATGGCCTTGATTGTCAAGAACTCTTACGATCAATCTTGGATCCCGAGACGACTCACACACTCTATGATGGACAATGGATGATGGTGGTGGATGATGGTGTTGTGATGGTGGTGGGTGGTGGATGAAGTGTGAGAGAGGTGGTGTGCCAAGGGATGAGTTGAAATGAAACCAAGCACTCCTATTTATAGGCTGAACAGAAGGCTGGGCACGGCCCCGTGTCCGCTGGACACGCCCCCGTGCCTGTCTGACATTCTCTCTCTTCATTAATTGTAATTCGCAATTACAATTAATGCGCCTGCTGTACTTTCGCCACGCCCCCGTGTTCACTGGCCACGTCCCCGTGGTGGGCAATAGAAGCTTCTATAGGTTTGTCTTTTCTGCTGCTTCTTGGGCACGGCCCCGTGCTGGCTGAGCACGGGGCGTGTTCAGTCTTCTGCCTTCTCTATTTTGCTTGGGAAGATGCCGTTGAGGGGTCGGGTAGTCCACTTATGTTCCTTTTCTTGTATTTATGTTAGATTTAGCTGTCTTTTTGCTTCTTTTGTGAATTTGAGCTCATTTAATCCTGAAAATACAAAAGGAAGACAAAAACACTCTTTTTCCAACATTAGTACTTAAAAAGGGTTAGTTTTATGCCTCATTTGATGTAATTTATATGTTGCATTTTACACGCATCATCTATGCTACCCTCTCATACCTCACACTACTATCAATAAACTACAATACCGTTCTATGCCATGTGTCTTCCTCGGCTACCCCCTAATCATCGAGGTTACAAGTGCCTTGATCTCTCTACTCGCAAAATTATTCTTAACCGACACGTGATTTTTTATGAAACTGTTTTCCCTTTTGCCAACAATCCTAAACCTTCCCCAAATACATATGACTTCCTTACAGATTCTGTTCACCCTTTGCATTTGTTTTCCCACCAAACCCCCCACTCTAACACCCCTGTTTCTCATACTCAACATCCGGCCCAACTTACCTCCCCTACTCACATCTCGGCCCACTACAAATCCCCTGACCTACCTCTTATCCCTCCACCTACTCTACACCCTTTACTAACCACCCCTCCTAACACACGGTCCACTCCCATAAGTCCACCTCACCCATTACCTCTCGGCCCAGACTCCCCCCCCCCCACGGCCCAACTGTTTCTTCATCCTTCGACCAATATTCTCCTTCAACCAGCCCATCACCCAACTCTCCTTCAGCTTACGGTCACTCGCCCATATCCGAACCCTCTCCTCAATCATCCTTTACCCCACCCTCTCCCACCCCACCACGACCACCCCCTCCCCCACCCACTCGTACAATCCGTACCCGATCTATGGACGGTATACACAAACCAAAACAGGTTTTTAACCTTCATTCATCGTCCATTACCCCTATTCCTAAAAACCCAAAGGATGCTTTGTCCAGCACAGATTGGTATTCTGCCATGACCACGGAATTTAATGCTCTTATTAAAAATAAGACCTGGGTGTTAGTTCCGAGGCAACCTCATATGCATGTTTTACGTAGTATGTGGCTATTCCGACACAAATTTCGGTCGGACGGTACGTTGGAGAGGTATAAGGCTCGTCTTGTGTGTGATGGGAACAATCAACAGATTGGGGTAGATTGTGGTGAGACATTTAGTCCTGTTGTCAAACCAACTACGATACGTACTGTTTTATCTCTGGCTTTGTCTCAATCCTGGCCAATTCATCAACTAGATGTTACCAATGCCTTTCTTCATGGTAACCTTAACGAGACCGTCTATATGTATCAACCTATGGGGTTCCGGCATCGACATTATCCTGATCATGTATGCCTTCTACAAAAATCTCTTTATGGTTTAAAACAGGCTCCACGCGCGTGGTACCAACGCTTCACTGATTTTGTTCTCTCCTTGGGATTTAAACAAAGTAAGTGTGACAATTCACTGTTCACATACCAGCACAACGGCCAGACTGCCTACCTTCTTATCTACGTTGATGACATCATTCTCACGACATCGACAGACTCCCTTCGTGTTCAGCTGATGTCTCGTCTCGCAGCTGAATTTGCAATGAAGGATCTCGGTCCTTTAAGTCATTTTCTGGGCCTTCACGTCACCCGACAAGGTAACAAGATGTTTCTTTCTCAACAGGCATACGCTAAAGAAATTATAGACAGGGCTGGCATGTCATCATGCAAACCTGCTGCCACTCCAGTTGATACCAAACCCAAACTTGGTTTGACATCGGGTCCTGATTACGAAGATCCGACGTTGTATCGGAGTCTTGCGGGAGCTCTTCAATACCTAACATTCACACGACCCGATATATGCTATGCAGTTCAACAGATATGCATGTACATGCATGCACCGAAAGTGGATCATTGGAATGCTCTCAAACGAATTATTCGGTATCTTCAAGGTACTTCTTCTCACGGCTTAACCATCGGTGCATCTACCGACTTCTCGTTACGAGCATACACTGACGCCGACTGGGCGGGGTGTCTGGACACAAGGCGGTCTACTTCCGGTTATTGCGTCTTCTTATGCTCTAACATTATCTCCTGGTCGTCTAAACGTCAATCAGTTATTTATCGGTCCAGTGCAGAAGCCGAATATCGAGGGGTCGCCAACGTAGTTGCGGAAATTTGTTGGCTTCGCAATCTTTTGCTGGAATTACACAGGCCATTAACCACGGCTAGTCTGGTGTATTGTGACAATATCAGTGCGATATATCTATCCGGGAACCCTGTTCAGCATCAACGTACGAAACACATAGAGTTGGATATTCATTTCATGCGTGACCTGGTCCAGCGTGGCTCTATTCGGATTCTACATGTTCCTACGCGTTTTCAAGTCGCTGACATATTCACCAAAGGTTTACCTAAAGTCTTATTTGACGATTTTCGATCCAACCTCAGCATTCGGCCTCCTCTCGCTTCGACTGCGGGGGTGTAATAGATAATTGTATATAATAGGAAATTATATGTTATTATTGTCATGAAAATCTCCTCCACAATATGAGGAGATTTGTTTGTAACATATATATATTCCTTATGTTTAATGAGAAGGCAAGGAAGTTTTGAATTATTTCACTAAAGACACAATAGAATGGTTGCTAACATCTCATTTTGCCTTGTTTACCCATGAATGGGCACGAGCGACCAGAAAGAACGAGAAAAATACAAGTTAAAGCATCTATGGTGAGGAGGAGCTTTTGAGAGGGAAGGGGCTAAGAAGATGACATGGGATCGTTATGAGAGTTGAGGAGTCATTTTAACTATTTTTATAAAAGAATAGAGAACAAGGATATTTTAGACATTGTGAATGATAGAGAATGTAAGAGGACGGATCACTATTGTGTATGATAGAGAATGTATGAGGACGGATCACTATTGTGTATGATACATGTTACATTGGAGAGTTCAAATCAGAATAAATTTTTTGTAAGAAGAAAAAAGAAAAAAATCAACCAATAAGAATGTTTTATTTTACTTTATTTAATATAAGTATTTAATGTTACTATAAGGGTACATTGGTAAATCTACATCGATCACTAATTTGTAGACTTCCTTTTTATTAGCTAACTACATTAAATTTTTTGTAACTTAACTTCAAAATATGTATTTTTTTCAAAAAAAAAAAAATTAAGGTGTAGGGTAAATTACAAGGTGTATAGGATAAATTACGAGTTATGTAGGATAAATTTCAACGTGTAAGATAAATTTCGAAATATGTAGGATAACTTTTGATGTGTGTAGGCAAAAAAAGTTAGTGTGAATGATGATAGTCTTTATGACTAATTAATTCGTCAAAAATTATAATAAATGAGACAAGTGAAGAAACTATTTAACGTTTTACAAAATTACCCTTTGTTCTTTTTCTTCTCAATTAAATTTTCTTCTCAAATGAACCTTCCACTACATCACTTTATATATAGGGTCAGAATTTAGAGAAAACGGGGGAACGTGTGAGAACAGTGAGAACGATTATGGATCGTCAGATCAAAACAATCTATGGACTAGATTGGCGCGGTGGCGTTATCGTAAATAACACCAATTCTACTAAGTGGACGCGCTTCATTAAGGGTAAAAGGGTCTTTTACCGCTCAAATTCAAAACGCCAACAAAAATGATAACACGCCATTCAAAACAAATAAAACGCCATTAAATACAAAACGCCAAAAATTAGTGATAAAACGCGTTAGAGATTATAGGAAGAGGAAACAACACAGTAACTGAAATTCAATTATTAACATTTATTAGAAGAAATTCCCTCATAAATTACACGCCAAAAACATCATTATATAAACGACGTTAAACATCGCTTCCATAATCACTTCAATCTATCTTTCTGCGAAAACATCTTTTACCAAAACGCAAAAAATGGCAACCATCGTTTGGTGGAGATACACTCTGGCAATCAGGCGATTCGTCCTACGGTTTGACAACAGAAGGATGGTGTATGTTAGGACAATCAAAGCATTTTTGAAGATGGAAGAAGAGGTACAGAGGGGTATCTTATCGCTTGGCATCGCTCTGGATAACGAATGTCATGAAACACATAAGCTTATGAAAACATTAACAAGGAAACTTGGACCAATCAAAGCAGATGGAAAATCGGACCCAGTCATGACATCATGGCGTTTTGATGAGGAAAAAACATGGTGACCGTTATATATGACAGCGGAGAGAAGGAAGACTACCTGCTTGAAAACATCATGACAAAGCAGGGGATTGGGTTCATGGAAGAATTGCACAACGCCACTTGTTTGAACACAAACATGGACTCAAAAATGGCGTTGATGCAGGACATGTTCAAATTGAGGCTTCAGAATCTTCAACAACAAGAAGCCGATGAAATTGAAGGTGGTGACAAGGATGAAAGTCTAGATGAAGACTCCGATGAAGAAGACAACGGAAGTGATGGACACTTCTCGGATAAAGTACCTTCTGACGAGGAGTTTTAATTTTTTTTTTGGTTTTCTTCTGTGTAATCTTTTTTTTTCTTAAGATAATTAAATGATATATTTCTCCATTTAGTTCCAAAACGCCAAAAAAATACTACAATAAGTTATTGCTTACAAAACGCCAAAAATAATAAAAAAATATTTTTTCCTGTTTAATATTTTCTCTATTATTGTATTTTGTCATCTTGGTCTACATAACGTCATTTAAAAAAACGCCAAACTTGGAAGATGGGACATCTATCACCCTAGAACTGATAAAGCTGAACAAAACAGTAAATACACACAATAACTGAAAAGGCGGTTACTTTATTACTATAATTTATTATAATAAAAATCCCGCCTAAACGACGCGCCAAAAAACTCCTATAAGAGAGATGTCTCTACATAATGAATTGATTACACCCAGAAAACAAACGCCATGTTCCCTAGAAATCACTCACTTTAAACGCCAAAAAAAAGTTAAAAAGACAACACATGGTAAAGCTTTCACTGAATAGATTCTTCTCTGAGGTGGGTATCTCTATAAGCTTTTGCTGAATGAGATGTACAAATATTCAAGAAAAAAATACTGATGACAGTGATATGTCATCATGTGAGCTTTGTTCTTGATGAATATGTGCATGGCATGAAGGGATCAATACCAGTGTAAAATGCTATTTTGGACTCCATTATTATAAATAGAATTCAAGCAGGAGTTGATCTTCAATGACACGTCACCAAACAAGAATATCACACCAAAACACAGGATGCCTGTTGTTATGGGTAAAATTCTGAGCCCATATCCTGGGAAATATCTTGAGTTATATCTTGATTGTATGATATCTGCTTATATCCGGGATGCTCATTCAGGATATTGGTAACATCCTGAATGGTATCCTCAGGATTACTAACGGGTTGTGTGCAGGAGTACGCGTCCAGATAGAGCAACGTTCACGAAGACCCTTTCTCCGGGAGACTCGGTCCAAGTCGTTCAAATGAAGACGTTGAAGCCGCATTACTCGGTCTACAACATTCACAATGGAATATTCGGAGCATCCCATATTTGTAGGGATATTTGTTTGCATTTCGTTACTATAAATAGATGGGTATATCAGATCGAATAGGACATCACAGCTACACTCACTACACTCTCACACTTGTTCTCTCGCAATCTTTACTTTCATACAAAGCATTGTAACACTTAGTGATCTGGTCAATATCCTGCACTGTATCCTGACGTTTGAAGCAATAAGAAGAACTAGGCAGCTGCGATTGTCAGTTCCCGAGGTTTTATGCCGGCGATCTAGATTGATCAAGGGCTTTCCTCGTACATCTCGTGTCGTTACCTTTACTTTTTGCTCATAGTTTGATCGCAGATACAGCTCAATATCCTGAGCCGTATCCTGAAAACTGTTTTCACAAACAATATAACCAGCGTATTTCCAACTCACTTTTTAGCACACTACCTCACTTAACTAATTTGATCACTAAATTGCTTCGGTAACTTTTGACCAAAACAATTTGGCGCCCACCGTGGGGCAAGTGGTGCTATCTTTACTAAAAATCTTTGTAAAATCGTTAATCGGTTTTCTGTTTTCAAAACTTTTTGCCACATTGTCCACAATGGCCTCATGATCAAACATGAGCTCCTCCACTGTGTCTGCTACAACTTCTGCTACTACTGGTTCGGTGCTTCCACCACCTCCTCCAAGGATGCCAGCTTCTTCACAACCTTAGGATATTATCCCTACTCGGAGTGTTCAGGGATCTGCTCCCGTTTTAGCCTCTAATGATGAAATTCTAACCTTATTTGGAAGTGTGCAGGAACAAATGAGGCAGCAACAGGAAACTAACCAAATGCTGTTAAGAGAAATACAACTCTTAAAAGCTAGCTCAAGCAGATCCGCTGAGGATATTGTTACTCCTTTACAACCCAGAACTTTGAACTTCAGTTCGGCAGTGTATACTGAGGATAATAGGGGGAATATTGTGCCTAGTCATTCCCAGAATCATACTCCTGAAATACCCTCCTCGATCAGGATGTCAACTGTGAGGAGCTCAGGATATGCTTTAGGATATGGCCAGAATCCTCAGACTGGTAACATGTCAAATAATAATAATCTTGCTACTAACAATAGTGGATCTTTGCAGGATGCAGGTATGACGTCAACATTTACTAGGGAGCTTCAGAAATTGAAGGACATGATATCCAGTGTACCTGGAGTGGTCCAGCCAATTCCGGAAGTGTCCCAATACAGCCACAGGATATCTCGTTTTGCATATCCTATCTGTGATGCTGAGATTCCGAAAAGATTTCAAACCCCCAACATGAAGCTCTACGACGGGACTACGGATCCTGAAGAGCATATTGCCCAGTATATGGAAATAATGGAGATTAATCCTATCCCTCCAGAGCTCAAGGAAGCATGCTTGTGCAAAGGCTTTGGTTCTACTTTAATAGGATCAGCCTTGAAGTGGCTCTTAAATGTTCCTCCACATTCGATTCCATCTTTTGCTCACCTAGTGAATTTATTTAATAGTCAATTTTCTTGTAGTCGGAGTTTTGAAAAACTAACAAGTGATCTCTACAGGATAACTCAAGGACCTCAGGAATCCCTAAGGGATTATGTGAACAAATTCAGCAGGGAATCCTTGGATATCCCGCACCTTGATGTTGCCACAGCGGTCCAAGCATTCAAGATGGGGCTACAAAAGGATTCCCAATTTTATCAGGATCTTGTGATGAATCCTTGCAGGAATTTGGACGAGGCTCGAAACAGGGCCTTGAGATATATCAGGCTGGAAGATGATAAGAAGATGCAAGAAAGGATGAACTTATCCACTACCTACGAATCAACTAATAGGAAGTCAGAATCCTCATTTAAACCATATCGCTCTAAGCCATATGGTAGAAATGACAACAAGAAAGTGAATGCTGTTGAAGATGAGGATCCTGAAGAATATCCTGAATTATCTGAATATTGCTTTTCTGTTAACATTCCTGAATTAATGTATGCTATGCAGGGTTTAGGAGACAAAGCTAGGTGGCCTCGAAAGAATCAACAAAAAGCTTATTGGAAGGATAAATCCAAATGGTGTGCCTTCCACGAAGATTTTGGTCATATGACTGAGGATTGCATTGCTCTACGAAAAGAGATAAGTTATCTTCTGAGCAAAGGATATCTGAAGGATCTCCTAGGAAGAAAGAAGAATAAGGGTCAGGATACTGAGAAGGATCCTGAACGAGCGGTATCACCTCCTGCGGATGCCAAGATAATTAAATTTATTTCAGGAGGATCCGACATCTGCGGGACTTCGTATTCTGCGGCCAAGAGGCATGCAAAGGAGGCTAAGACTGAAAGGGGAGACAAACCAGCCAGGATGACCACCCTTACAACTGACAAAGTGATCACTTTCGACAGTGATGACCGGGATACTGTGCAGGATCCTCACCATGATGCTCTCGTAATAACATTGTATGTTGCTAACTGTTATGGGTCATTTTCTGAGTATACATATCCTGACTAATATCCCGCTTTTTATTGTTTATTTGTGACCAGGATACTGGACGAGGGTATTGCTAACATCTTGGGCGATATCCTAAGTCTGAGTGAATTAAACACGTGCAGGTTAATGGCTGTAAGTTACTAACGGTCATCAGGACTTCTTCTCCTCAAGACTCGGACGTATTTGTTATGAAGAAGCCGTTGAACCCGAAAGACTTGGTCCTCAACGTTCAAGTGGGAATATTCGCTGGATCCCAGAAGTTTAGGATAGTTTGTTACATTATCTTTACTATAAATAGATGGGGGCGGATCAGTTTAAGGCACACAATTTACACTTACACTCTCGAACACTTTCACTCTCTAGCTCGTTGCAAACACCACACTTGTATTCAAATTTCATTGTAACACATAGTCGATCCGCACCACATCCTGCACTGTATCCTGATATTTGAAGCAATAGAAGAATAAGGCAGCTGCGATTGTCAGCTCCCGAGGTTTTATGCCGGCGATTTAGATTGATGAAGGGCTTTCCTCGTACATCACGTGTCCACCTTTACATTTTTGCTCATTGTCTGATCATAGATACAGCTCCATATCCTGAGCCGTATCCTGAATACTGATTTTCTAAATAACTTAACAAGCGAATTTTCAATACACTTTCTAGCACACTACCTCACTTAACTAATTTGATCACTAAATTGCTTAGGTAATTTTTGACCAAAACAATTTGGCACCCACCGTGGGGCAAGTGGTGCTCTCTTTACTAAAAATTTTTGCGAAATCGCTAATCGGCTTTCTATTTTCAAAACTTTTTGCCACATTGTCCATAATGGCCTCAAGATCAAACATGAGTTCCTCTACTGTGTCTGCTATGACTTCTGCTACTACTGGTTCGGTGCTTCCACCACCTCCTCCAAGGATGCCAGCCTCTTCACGACCTCAGGATATTATCCCTACTCGCAGTGTTCAGGAATCTGCTCCCGTTCTAGCTTCTAATGATGAAATTCTTACTTTATTTGGAAGTGTGCAGGAACAAATGAGGCAACAACCGGAAACAAACTAAATGCTTTTAAGGGAAATACAACTCCTGAAGTCTGGCTCGAGCAGATCTGCTGAGGATAATGTCACTCCATTACATCCCAGAGCGTTGAACTTTAGTTCAGCTGTGTATACCGAGGATAACAGGGGGAATATTGTGCCCAGCCTTCCTCAGAATCATACTCCTGAAATACCCTCCTCGGTCAGGATGTCAACCATGAGGAGCTCAGGATATGCTTCAGGATATGGGCAAAATCCTCCAACGGGTAACGTGTCAAATAATAATAATACTCATGCTACTAACAATAGTGGATCTTTGCAGGATACAGGTGTAACATCAGCACTTACTAGGGAACTTCAGAAGTTGAAGGACATGATATCTAGTGTACCTGGGGTGGTCCAGCCGATCCCGAAAGTGTCCCAAGACAGCCACAAGATATCTCGTTTTGCATATCCTATCTGTGATGCTGAGATCCCAAAGAGATTCCAAACCCCCAACATGAAGCTTTATGATGGGACTACGGATCCTGAAGAGCATATTGCTCAGTATAGGGAGAGAATGGAGATTAACCCTATCCCTCCGGAGCTCAAGGAAGCGTGCTTGTGCAAGGGATTTGGTTCTACTCTAACAGGATCAGCCTTAAAATGGCTGTTAAACGTTCCTCCTCACTCAATTACTTCGTTTGCTCATTTGGTTAATTTATTTAACAGTCAATTTTCTTGTAGTCGGAATTTTGAGAAACTAACCAGTGATCTTTACAGGATAACTCAAGGGCCTCAGGAATGCTTGAGGGATTATGTGAACAAATTCAGTCGAGAATCCTTGGATATCCCACATCTTGATGTTGCAACAGCTGTGCAAGCTTTTAAGATGGGATTACAAAAGGATTCTCAGTTTTATCAGGATCTTGTAATGAATCCCTGCAGGAATCTCGACGAAGCTCGTAACAGGGCTTTGAGATATATCCGTCTGGAAGATGACAGGAAGATGCAAGAAAGGATGAACTCATCTAACACTTATGAGTCAACTAACAGGAAGTCAGAATCCTCATTCAAATCATATCGGCCTAAGCCATATGGTAGAAATGAAAACAAGAGAGTGAATGCTGTCGAAGATGAGGATCCTGAAGAGTATCCTGAGTTGTCTGAATATTGCTTTTCTGTTAACATTCCTGAATTGATGTATGCCATGCAGGGTCTAGGAGACAAGGCTAGGTGGCCTCGAAAGAATCAACAAAAGGCTGACTGGAAAGATAAGTCAAAATGGTGTGCTTTCCACGAAGATTTCGGACATGTAACTGAGGATTGCATTGCTCTAAGGAAAGAAATAAGCTATCTTCTAAGCAAGGGATATCTGAAAGATCTCTTAGGAAGAAAGAAGAATAAGGATCAGGATACCAAGAAGGATCCTGAGCGGGCAGCATCACCTCCTGCGGATGCCAAGATAATCAACTTCATTTCGGGAGGATCCGACATTTGTGGAACTTCGTATTCGGCAACAAAGAGACATGCAAAGGAAGCTAAGCCCGAAAGGGGAGACAAACCTGTCAGGATGACTACCCTTACGACTGACAAAGTGATCACTTTTGATGCTGATGACAGGGATACTGTCCAGGATCCTCACCATGATGCTCTGGTAATAACGTTATATGTGGCTAACCATTTTGTACGCAGGATATTGGTTGATAATGGCAGATCCGTCAACATAATCCTACTAGAAACTCTGAAGAGAATGAATGTATCTCCAATGGATATCACTTCAAAGTCTACCGTGCTTGTTGGGTTCAGTGGAGAGGCTAGAAACACAGTGGGAGAGATAAAGTTGCCAGTATACGTTGAAGGATTCAACTCGATACAACGTTTCTGTGTGATGGATTCTCTATCCTGCTATAACATCATACTGGGAAGACCGTGGATTCACGATATGAAGGTTGTGCCATCAACATATCACCAATGCATCAAGATACCTACCCCTTGGGGAGTTGTCAAAGTTGATAGTGATCAGCAGGAAGCGAAAGAATGCTACTCATCCTCGATGAAATCCTCAACCAAACCTAGTGCAGCATAGCAATTAAAGACGCGGGCCCAGGATATCGTGGAGGATCCGGAGCAGGATGTGAAGAAAATTATTCTGGACCAGGATAATCCCGATATTTCGGTGCTCGTAGGGACCAATATCCCTCAGGATATTGAAGAACAATTAATTAACTTTTTGAAATGCAGGATGTCAACGTTTGCATGGAAGCATGAGGATATGACAGGCATATCCAAAGACATTATTACTCACAAGCTTGGAATTGATAAATCATTCAAGCCTGTTCAGCAAAAAAGAAGGAAGTTTG
This sequence comes from Helianthus tuberosus, assembly GCA_030545235.1. Lineage (NCBI taxonomy): Eukaryota > Viridiplantae > Streptophyta > Magnoliopsida > Asterales > Asteraceae > Helianthus > Helianthus tuberosus. The sequence continues at coordinate 182,391,211 of CM060395.1, read as the reverse complement.
CTCCTGAGCGGAACACGATTATCCAGGAGGAAGTTGAGAGATTATTAAAGTCCAGGATGATCAGAGAGGTTAAGTTCCCGAGGTGGCTAGCAAACGTGGTTGTGGTACAGAAGAAAAATGGGAAATGGAGAGTTTGTGTAGACTACACAGACTTGAACAAAGCTTGTCCTAAAGACCCATTTCCTCTTCCCCACATTGATGCAATGGTAGATGCCACTGCCGGGCATGAAATGCTGACCTTCATGGACGCATCCTCAGGATTTCAACAGATCCAAATGGAGCCTTCTGACCAGGAGGATACTGCCTTCATGACACCAACAGGTATTTATTGTTATACAGCTATGCCTTTTGGTTTGAAAAATGCAGGTGCAACATACCAAAGATTGGTAAACATGATGTTCAAAGACAAACTGGGGGACACCATGGAGGTATATATCGATGATATGGTGGTGAAATCTAAAAAGGCTGAGGATCACCTCCAGGATATCAAGGGAGCATTTGATATCCTGGATCAATACAACATGAAGCTGAATCCTGCTAAATGCCATTTCGGAGTGGGGGCAGGAAAGTTTCTTGGATATATGGTGACAAAAAGGGGGATAGAAGCAAGCCCAGAGCAGATCAAAGCTATCCTGGATATAAAATCACCCTCAAATATGAAGGACGTACAAAGATTGACAGGCCGAGTAGCAGCCTTAAACAGGTTTATCTTGAGATCCTCAGAGAAGTGCAAAGATTTTTATGATATCCTGAAGAAGAACAAAAGATTCGAATGGGGGGAGAAGCATGAAGCAGCCTTGCAGGATTTGAAACGATATCTCTCAACCGCACCTCTATTGATGAAGCCTGAAAATGGTTAACCACTATCCCTATACCTTGCTGTATCAGGGAATGCTGTAAGTGCCGTTCTTATAAAAGACCATGAAGGTCAGCAATATCATGTTTATTATGTTAGTAAAAGTTTGTTAGATGCTGAAACTAGGTATTCTCATTTAGAAAAATTAATATTAGCTCTAGTCATGGCATCAACGAAACTTAGACATTACTTTGAGACACATAGGATTCATGTTAAAACAAATTATCCTGTCAAAAATGTGCTTAGGAAACCAGAGATGTCAGGCAGGATGGCCAAGTGGTCAGTAAAGTTAAGTGCTTATGATTTAGTATATGAACCTAGAAATGCCATAAAGTCTCAAGCTTTAGCTGACTTTGTGGCTGATTTCAGTAGTGATATTCAGGATGAGGTAGACCTAGAAGTTCAACAGTTAGGAGAATCCTCAGGATCCTGGACATTATATACTGACGGTGCATCTAATGTAAGAGGAGTAGGATTAGGAATACTACTAAAATCGCCACAGGGGGACATATTACCCCAGGCTATTAGGTGTGAATTTCCTGCTACTAATAATGAGGCAGAATATGAAGCTTTAATTGCAGGATTAGAATTGGCTAAGAGTATGAGTATAAAAAAGTTGCAAGTATATGTTGACTCTTTGTTAATTACTAACCATTTTAATGGATCCTATGCAGTTAAGGGTGAGAAATTAATCGGATATCTCGATATTCTCAAAAAATTAGCAGGATATTTCGATATTTTTATACTTGAACAGGTACCAAGGGAGGATAATGTTGTAGCGGATGCCTTAGCAAATTTGGGATCATCGATCAGGATACCTGAAGGGACCCAAATACCAATATTACATGTCTTATATCCTGCAACGAATCCTCAGGATAAAGAAGTAGCGGGTATTCAGGATCCTGGAGCAGAGCATCCTGAAGAGGATCCTAAATCCTGGACGGTTCCAATCATGAGATATCTCAAAGAAGGACACATCCCTAGAAATGAAAATCCCAAGGCATTTAGGATGAAGGTATCATGATTCACTATTATAAATAATATTTTATACAGGAAATCTCTTGCAGGACCGTATTTGAGGTGCTTGGAGGATCCTGAAGCCAAAGAAGTACTTCAGGATATACATGAAGGGGATTGTGGCAACCATACTGGGGGCAGGTCGTTATTCTCAAAAGTATTAAGGACAGGATATTATTGGCCAACAATGATAAAAGATGCCGCAGAATATGCTCGAAGATGTGACGCATGTCAAAGACATAGTAACATACTGCATCAACCTGCTGAACCATTATATCCTATTGTTTCCCCTTGGCCATTTATGAAGTGGGGTATGGATATAGTGGGAAAGCTACCAAAAGCTCCGGGAGGAAAAGTCTTTATGCTAGCAATGACGGATTATTTCTCTAAGTGGGTTGAAGCCGAAGCATTTGTTCAAGTTAGAGACCAAGAAGTGGTATCCTTCATAAAAAGGAATATCCTGACCAGATTCGGAGTACCAGCCGAGATAATCTGTGACAATGGTTCTCAGTTTATTAGCAAGAGAACTACTGACTTTTGCAAGAGTTGGGGAATCAAAATGATAACATCTACTCCAGTACATCCTCAAGCGAATGGACAAGCAGAATCCTCAAACAAGATAATTGTCAATAACTTAAAGAAAAGGCTTGGGGCCAAAAAAGGAAGATGGGCAGAAGAATTACCCTTTGTTTTGTGGGCTGATAGGACAACGGTAAAGAATGCAACAGGCCAAACCCCATTTTCCTTGGTATTTGGAGCAGAAGCGATGATTCCAACGGAAATGACAATACCTACTGCAAGATCTACCCTAAGTGATCCTGAGCAGAATCCTGGAGCCTTGAGTCAGGATTTAGACACTATAGATGAGAAGAGAGATGAGGCAAGGCTAAGGATGGCAGCATATCAACAGAGAATATCCAGGGCATATAACAAGAATATTAGGACCAGAAGATTTAAGGTTGGAGATTGGGTGTTAAGAAAGGCTTTTCAGAATACTACTAATCCTGCCGATGGCAAGTTAGCTCCAAAATGGGAAGGACCATACGAAGTTGAATCAGAAGCAGGGAAAGGAGCATACAGACTCAAGAATATGGAGGGGGATATGCTACCGAGATCTTGGAATGCTATACACCTTAAGCTCTATTTCAAGTGAGTTTAGAATTTAATTTCTAACTCAGGATGGTATGAATTCTACCTTTTTTAAATATGTTTGGTTTAATTTGTTCTTTGTAACCCAATACTGACTTAAGCATCGGAGGGGTGTTAGCCAAGCTAACACCCACCTTAGTTTACAATTGTTTTTCAGGATATGTTTCAGGATATAGCTCCAGGATATGTACTCAAGATAACTCGAAAGATTAGAGGATTGGCCCCCTCTCTCACGTTTAAGGGATACTGATCCCTTCACAGGTTTAAAGGTATTCACCTTTCTTCCGAATTGGGTTTAAACACCCCACCTGGAGTGCAAGTTATTCAGGGATAGTTCAAGGTGGCGGGACCAGTCCATGTAAAAGTGGCTGACAATTTCGTTACTGTTGGCTATATCCTGAATCCTAAAGGTATATGAGGATTGATCACCCTCTCTCACGAAAGGGTATTTTCATACTCTCTAAGGTTTAAAGGTTTTCACCTTTCTAAGTCTTGGAGTTTATACACTCCCGCCTGTAGCGCATGAAAATTTGGGATTTTCCCCAGGATACAAGGGATTTATCTCAAGTACATCCTTGGGTTTTGCCCTTGGGACGTAAAAAATTGCCTATACAATGGAGACTAACATTCAGAAGATTTCTAAAGTATTTGAAGACATTGTACACAGGGGACATTCCTGCCAAGATGGTGATGTAAAGCTAAAAGGATGAGGCTCGGAACTAATGCACTAAGTACCTCGCACAGGGGACATCTTCATTAAAGAAGTTGCAAAGACATTGAGGCTTGGTAATAGGGTTATATACTACTCCGGGTATGATCTTTCCTTTGTAAACATCGTCTAAGTTTTTAGTAACATTATGTTAAGTATCCTGATATATATTCTCAAAGTCCTTTTAAGGATATTTGGTAAAGGTGTTTGAAACTAGTATTAGTTTGGAACTTTGATCATTTAATTATTATTGAAAACTGGGTTTGGAAAAATAGATTGTTTTTCAAGAGCTTTTTGCAAAGTTGAACGAGCATTTGGGGGTCCTACCTAATAAAAAAGTTTTTGTAACATATTGTTGAGCATATTGATCAGGATATTTTCATACGATGACAATACAAAATTTTTACAAAGTTAAGAGTTACACTAAGTAATGCGAGACAACAGCAAATAAGTCAAAAGATAGTTATATTATTAACAAGTCAAAAGTTGTGCTTTTGGTTTCACCTCAAACCGAGGCCCATCCGCCAAAAGCACAATTAGTTTTTACCATACTTGTGTAACGGTTGCAGGATATATCTCAAAACAGGACCTGTCCACCTACAACCGTTATCGCATTCAAAACGAGTTATACTAATTGATGACCAAGGGCTTCGTCCTAAAACCTAGGACCCATCCACCTTTGGTCATCACATTGTTCTAGTGCAGGAAATGTAAATTGTTCGAAGACAGGAAAAGTAAATTGTTTATGCAACCACAACCATGAAATTTAAAAGTGGGCTCCGGCCTTGGCATGTATATCCATCATCGCCCACTCTGCTGCCTAAGGGGCAGCACCCTCTTGAACGGCAACCTCCTTCCCAGCGTTCGCACCAGCATCAGCCTCAGGATTCTTCTCGGCATCATCACCAGCATTGGCCGCTTCCTCTGCCGCCTTAGAAGGCTCTTCACCAGTATGTTTTGCAGGATGAGCAACGGGATGACCTCCGAGACCCTGTAGTTTCTCCTCCCAAGCCTTTACATTCCAGGAGGGGCATTCAAAACCCAAATCCATGGCCTCATAAGCCATCCTTATCCTGGCTTGGAGAAGAGAGACGACCACGGATGCTTTGAGGCTATCCCGATATGAACTCATATTCTGCTGATATTGGAGAAGGGCGGCATCTAGCTTGGCTTGAGCATCCTCATTAGCTTTGTGAAGGGCAGCTTGGTGTTCCTGAGTCATTGCCTTGTATTTGTCTTCATAATGCTGGGATTTGGCAGCCGCAATGGTTCCTTGGTCAGCTATGGTGGCCTCAGCTTTCTCCAGCTTGATCTCCAACATCTTGTTAAGCCCGCAAGCGTCTTCATACAAGTGCATAAGACGATCCAGACCCTATCGATAAAGACACAGGTATTGATGTAAAAAATAAGCAGGATAAGGACTAACATACTTGTGCAGGATATCGAAAAGAAAATTCTACCTGTTTGAGGAATGAGGTGGCTTCGTTGAACCCATGATTCTCGAGAGAGAATGTTTCAGAAACAGCTGGGGAGTCCGTCTCCTTTCTCTTCCGAGAGCTGGATGCCCGGGTCCTGGATGCCGGAGGGCCTTTGGGAGCAGAAACAGTCTTCGAGGAGGTAGGCTTTGGTGTAGCAGACGGCTTTGGCTTGGATTCTTGTTTGATGGGTTCGAGGCTGGAGTAGCAATCCAACTCGTCAAGTTCGAAACCTTCAAGGTTGACGACTGGTACTACACAAGGGAAGATATTCTTAAACTCATCATACTTTTGAAAAGTAATTAATATATGTTGAGAATGTGCTTACCAGACATTTCTGAGCTTGATTTCTGGCTTGAATCTGTAAGAGACAGGGAGAAAGTTCTTTCACTGGCAGGAAGACGGTAGATTTCCTTGATCTTGGATTCGGATTCTGCACTGGGAGGCACTAAATCTCTGAAATTCGCTGCATAAAAACATCAGGATATAAGTCCGGGATACAGTTTGAAGATATAATTGGGGATATTCCTAAAACCCTAAATCCTACCCTTGGTTAACCATTTAACCGGTAGATCGAAACCCTTATCAATAGAATCTCTTTTTACGAAAAAGAATTTTCGTCGCCATCGATCCTCGTTCTTGGAGGCCTTAAGTACCAAAGGGTTCTTGGAGGTAGAAAACAGAAGAAAACGATGATCGCCATGGGATCTCAACCGGTATGCTATAGGGAGGTCTTCAATAAACAGGTTGGGAAAATGACAAGACTTGATTTGATCCAGCACTATCAAGACTCGCCAAACCATCGGCATAACCTGGGCGTAACTAAGGCCAGTGAGGTCGAAAAAGCTAGAGATAAAGGGTGGAAACGGGTACCGGAGTCCAAGAGAGAAGGGGTAAGCGAAAAAACAAACCCACTCGTCGGATGAAGTGTCCGATCGGGCTTCCCGGTCGAAAGGGCGAAAGACTGTTCCGGTGGGGAAGGCACCGGAATCTTTAAGAGCAGCGATGTCGGCATTGTTGAAACAGCAGACTTCTTTTGGTGGGTTGCGAATAAGGTTTTGACTTACGAGGGCTGAGGCCGGTCGGTCCGATCGGGATTTCATTCGTGGTGCCATGAAAAGTATTGAGCAAACTAAAAGAGATTCAAGAAAGAAGGATAGAAAGGAAAATACCTGATGTCCGCTTGAAGATAAGGATAACCGTAATAAGGAGTCCCTCGGTTAATATAGGATGAATATAGGGGGTAAAGAGTAAATAATGCTTTAGAAGTTGCACCGCTGCCATTTCAAGGGTCTAGTCGTATTAATTGCCTTAAGTTATGAGGTGAAACTTTTGAAATATATCCGTTGGATTGGTATCCCAACCGATATATTTGGGGACAATTGTTATGGGTCATTTTCTGAGTATACATATCCTGACTAATATCCCGCTTTTTATTGTTTGTTTGTGACCAGGATACTGGACGAGGGTATTGCTAACATCTTGGGCGATATCCTAAGTCTGAGTGAATTAAACACATGCAGGTTAATGGCTGTAAGTTACAAACGGTCATCAGGACTTCTTCTCCTCAAGACTCGGACGTATTTGTTATGAAGAAGCCGTTGAACCCGAAAGACTTGGTCCTCAACGTTCAAGTGGGAATATTCGCTGGATCCCGGAAGTTTAGGATAGTTTGTTACATTATCTTTACTATAAATAGATGGGGGCGGATCAGTTTAAGGCACACAATTTACACTTACACTCTCGAACACTTTCACTCTCTAGCTCGTTGCAAACACCACACTTGTATTCAAATTTCATTGTAACACATAGTCGATCCGCACCACATCCTGCACTGTATCCTGATATTTGAAGCAATAGAAGAACAAGGCAGCTGCGATTGTCAGCTCCCGAGGTTTTATGCCGGCGATCTAGATTGATCAAGGGCTTTCCTCGTACATCACGTGTCCACCTTTACATTTTTGCTCATTGTCTGATCATAGATACAGCTCCATATCCTGAGCCGTATCCTGAATACTGATTTTCTAAATAACTTAACAAGCGTATTTTCAATACACTTTCTAGCACACTACCTCACTTAACTAACTTGATCACTAAATTGCTTAGGTAATTTTTGACCAAAACACTAACCATTTTGTACGCAGGATATTGATGGACAACGGTAGCCCTGTCAATATAATTCAGCTGGAAACATTGAAAAGGATGAATGTATCTCCGATGGACATTACTTCGAAGTCCACTGTGCTCGTTGGTTTCAGTGGAGAAGCTAGGAATACCGTGGGAGAAATAAAGTTACCAATATATGTTGAAGGGTTCAACTCGATACAACGTTTCTGTGTGATGGACTCCTTATCCTGCTATAACATCATACTGGGCAGGCCATGGATCCATGATATGAAGGCTGTTCCATCAACTTATCATCAATGCATCAAGATCCCTACCCCTTGGGGGTCGTCAAGGTTGATAGTGATCAGCAGGAGGCGAAAGAATGTTACTCATCCTCGATGAAATCCTCAACCAAACATAGTGCAGCATAATAATTAAAGATGCGGGCCCAGGATATCGTGGATGCTTCGGAGCAGGATATGAAGAAAATTATCCTGGATCGGGATAATCCAGATACCTCGGTGCTCGTAGGAACCAATATCCCTCAGGATATTGAAGATCAATTAACTAACTTTTTAAAATGCAGGATGTCAACATTTGCGTGGAAGCATGAGGATATGACAGGTATATCCAAAGACATTATCACTCACAAGCTCGAAAATGACAGGTCGTTCAAGCCTGTACAGCAAAAGAGAAGGAAGTTCGCTCCTGAACGAAATACAATTATCCAAGAGGAAGTTGAGAGATTATTGAAGTCCAAGATGATCAGAGAAGTCAAATTTCCCAAATGGCTAGCAAATGTGGTCGTGGTTCAAAAGAAGAATGGGAAATGGAGAGTTTGTGTAGATTACACAGACTTGAATAAGGCTTGTCCCAAAGACCCATTTCCTCTTCCTCATATTGATGCAATGGTGGATGCTACCGCCAGGCACGAGATGTTAACCTTCATGGATGCATCCTTAGGATTTCAGCAGATTCAAATGGAGCCTTCGGACCAAGAGGATACTGCCTTCATGACACCAACAGGTATTTATTGTTATACTGCTATGCCTTTCGGTTTGAAAAATGCAGGTGCGACATACCATAGATTGGTGAACATGATGTTCAAAGATAAACTGGGAGACACAATGGAGGTATACATCGACGATATGGTGGTAAAATCTAAAAAGGCTGAGGATCACCTCCAGGATATTAAGGGAGCATTTGATATCCTGGATCAATATAACATGAAGCTAAATCCTGCCAAGTGCCATTTCGGAGTGGGGGCAGGAAAGTTTCTAGGATATATGGTGACCAAAAGAGGAATAGAGGCGAGCCCGGAGCAGATTAAAGCCATCTTGGATATCAAATCGCCCTCAAACATGAAGGATGTTCAACGATTAACAGGACGAGTTGCAGCATTGAACAGATTTATCTCAAGATCCTCGGAGAAATGTAAAGAGTTTTATGATATCCTGAAGAAGAACAAGAAGTTCGAATGGGGTGAGAAGCATGAAGCGGCCCTGTAGGATTTAAAGCAATATCTTTCAACTGCACCCCTATTGATGAAGCCTGAGAATGGTGAACCACTGTCCCTATACCTCGCAGTATCAGGGAATGCTGTAAGTGTCGTCCTTGTAAAGGATCATGAAGGTCAGCAATATCCTGTTTATTATGTTAGTAAAAGTTTGTTAGATGCAGAAACTAGATATTCTCATTTAGAAAAGTTGATACTAGCACTAGTTATGGCATCAACAAAGCTTAGACATTACTTTGAAACACACAGAATTCATGTTAAGACCAATTATCCTGTTAAGAATGTGCTTAGGAAACCCGAGATGTCAGGCAGGATGGCCAAGTGGTCAGTAAAGTTAAGTGCTTACGACTTAGTATACGAACCTAGAAATGCCATAAAATCACAAGCTCTAGCTGACTTTGTGGCTGATTTTAGTAGTGACGTTCAGGATGAGGTAGACCTAGAAGTACAACAATTAGGAGAATCCTCATGATCCTGGACATTGTATACCGATGGAGCATCTAATGTTAGAGGAGTAGGATTGGGAATACTACTAAAATCACCACATGGGGACATATTACCCCAGGCTATTAGATGTGAATTTCCTGCTACTAATAATGAAGCAGAGTATGAGGCTTTAATTGCAGGATTAGAACTAGCTAAAAATATGAATATCAAGAATTTGCAAGTATATGTTGACTCCTTGTTAATTACTAATCATTTTAATGGATCCTATGCAGTTAAGGGTGAGAAATTAATCGAATACCTCGATATTCTCAAAAAATTAGCAGGATATTTCGATGTTTTTACACTTGAACAGGTACCAAGGGAAGATAATGCTGAAGCAGATGCCTTAGCAAACCTGGGATCATCGGTCACGATACCAGAAGGAACCCAAATACCAGTACTACATATCTTGTATCATGCAACGAATCCTCAGGATAAAGAAGTAATAAGTATCCAGGATCATGTTGCTGAATATCCTGAGGAGGATTCTAAATCCTGGACGGCTCCAATCATAAGATATCTCAAAGAAGGACACATCCCTAGAGACGAAAATCCTAAGGCATTTAGGATGAAGGTATCACGATTCACCATTATAAATAATATTTTGTATAAGAAATCTCTTGCAGGACCATATCTAAGGTGCTTGGAGGATCCCGAAACTAAAGAAGTACTTCAGGATATACATGATGGGGATTGTGGTAACCATACTGGGGGCAGGTCATTATTCTCAAAGGTGTTGAGAACAGGATACTATTGGCCAACGATGAGGAAAGATGCTACAGAATATGCTCGAAGATGTGATGCATGTCAAAGGCACAGTAACATACTACACCAACCAGCTGAACCACTATATCCTATAGTATCCCCTTGGCCGTTCATGAAATGGGGGATGGACATAGTAGGGAAATTACCAAAAGCTCCAGGAGGAAAAGTTTTTATGTTGGCAATGACTGATTATTTCTCTAAGTGGGTGGAGGCTGAAGCATTTGTTCAAGTCAGAGACCAAGAAGTAGTATCCTTCATAAAGAGGAATATACTGACCAGATTTGGAGTACCAGCCGAAATAATCTGTGACAATGGTTCTCAGTTTATAAGCAAAAGAACTACTGACTTTTGCAAGAGTTGGGGAATCAAAATGATCACGTCTACCCCGGTACATCCTCAAGCAAATGGGCAAGCTGAATCCTCAAATAAGATAATTGTCAACAACTTGAAGAAGAGATTAGGAGCCAAGAAAGGCAGATGGGCAGAAGAACTACCATTTGTTTTATGGGCCGATAGAACAACGGTAAAGAATGCAACTGGCCAGACACCATTCTCCTTGGTATTCGGAGCAGAAGCAGTGATCCCAACAGAGATGGTGATACCTACTGCGAGATCTATCCTCCAGAATTCTGAGCAGAATCCTGAAGCTTTGTGCCAAGATTTGGACACCATAGACGAGACAAGAGATGCAGCAAGACTAAGGATGGCAGCATATCAACAAAGGATATCCAGAGCATACAACAAGAATATAAGGACTAGAAGGTTCAAAGTTGGAGATTGGGTGTTAAGAAAGGCTTTTCAAAATACCACTAATCCTGCCGATGGAAAACTGGCTCCGAAATGGGAAGGACCATATGAGGTTGAATCAGAATCAGGAAAAGGAGCATACCGACTCAGGAGCATGGAAGGGGAAATGCTACCAAGATCCTGGAATGCTATACACTTAAAGCTCTATTTCAAGTAAGAATAGAATTTAATTTCTATCCCAGAATGGTATGTATCCAATCTCTCTTAAATATATTTGAATTCGTTTATTATCTTAAACCCAATACTGACTTAGGCATCGGAGGGGTGTTAGCCAAGCTAACACCCACCTTAGTTTAAGGTTGTTTTGCAGAATATGTGTCAGGATATAGCTTCAGGATATACGCTCAGGATATTTCGGAAGATTAGAGGATTGGCCCCCTCTCTCACGTTTAAGGGATCCTGATCCCTTCAAAGGTTTAAAGGTATTCACCTTTCTTTCGAGTTGGGTTTGAACACCCCGCCTGGAGCGCAAGTCATCTGGGGATAGTTCAAGGTAACGGGACCCATTCATGTAAAAGTGGCTGACAATTTCGTTACTATTGGCTATATCCTGGATTCTAAAGGTATATGAGGATTGATCACCCTCTCTCACGAAAGGTGATGCGTGTGAAGTGTTATATATATTAGGTGTATATTTTAAGCCCCTTTAACACTTATTTTTAGCCAAGTTTTAAATTTATAAAACACGATATTTCACTAACACTAAACACACATATGGGCAAGTGCACCCATCGTGAGCGTAGTATAGTGTTGGTAAGATACCGAGGTCGTCCAAGGACACAAGAGCTTTTAGTACCGGTTTATCCTCAACGTCTAATCAAAATAAAAGGTTAGAAAAGTGTTTTAAGCTAAGAAAAAAATAAAAACTAACTAAAATGCTGAAAATAAAATAAAAAGAAAAACAGATAGACAAGATGAATCACTTGGTTCCGACTTGTATCTAGTGTAACCTTTGATTATTTCCGCACTTTTGCACTTATTTAAGAGATTATCTTAGTTATTGTAGTAGGCCCCTCTTTTGAAGGTGACGTTACCCTCACCCCAGTAGTTTGAGTCAGCAAGGATACAATCCTAAAAGGGTGGATTATTGGAAGATAATTAATTAAGTTATTAATGCAAATTATGGTAGGCCCCTCTTTTGGAGGTGACGTTACCCTCGACTAAGTAGTCTGAGTCAGCAGGGATACAGTCCTAAATAGCCGGGTTATAGTATTAATAGTAGTTCACTTATGAGGGGGTCAAAGAGTTTGGACCCCCGCCATCCAATACCGTTAAGTATTGAAGGAGGTCCTACTAAATTTGACCCAGGTCCATTGCAGGACCTCTAAACGCTGAACAATGGCAAGACCTTTACCAAACCGTTCCCTTAACCCCCGACCAGGTAGACAACATACCTCCATATAGACTGTGGAGATATGAATGGTGAAATTTTTTATTTTATATAGACAGTAAAATAATGCCAAGACACCACGGACAAACGATAAGGAAAGATCACCTTCAACATAAGCAACTAGTTATTAAAGTCATTAATACAAAACCAAGTAAAAAGTGCAAAAGATTAGAAATAAAAAGTATTACACTAGACACTTTGTCTTCACCAAGTGATGTAAGAGACTTAGGCAAACATGGCCTTGATTGTCAAGAACTCTTACGATCAATCTTGTATCCCGAGACGACTCACACACTCTACGATGGACAATGGATGATGGTGGTGGATGATGGTGTTATGGTGGTGGTGGGTGGTGGGTGAAGTGTGAGAGAGGTGGTGTGCCAAGGGATGGTTTGAGCTTAAGCCAAGAACTCCTATTTATAGGCTAAACAGAAGCTCGGGCACGGCCCCGTGTCCAGTGGGCACGGCCCCGTGTCCACATCCTTCTCTGTCTTCATTTAATGCAGCTTTGTCTTATTAGTTGACCACGCTCCCGTGTCCGCTGAGCACGACCCCGTGTGCAGAAGAATCTTTGTACTATGAAGATTTGCCTAGATTGTGCGAATCTTATAGTTGACCATGGCCCCGTGTCCGCTGAGCACGGCCCCGTGGTGGGCAATAGAAGCTTCTACCACTTTGTCTTTTCTGCTGACACTTGGGCATGCCCCCGTGCTGGCTGAGCACGGGGCGTGTTCAGTCTTCTGTTATCTTGTTTTGCTTGGGAAGATGCTGTCGTGGGGTCGGGCATGTCAAGTCTTGTTCCTTTTCTCGTATTTATGTTAGATTTTGATGTCTTTTTGCTTCTTTTGTTAATTTGAGCTCATTTAATCCTGAAAATACAAAAGGAAGACAAAAGCACACTTTTTCCAACATTAGTACTAAAAAGGGTTAGTTTTATGCCTCAATTGATGTAATTTATATGTTGCATTTTGCACACATCAAATACCCCCACACTTGAATCTTTGCTTGTCCTCAAGCAAAACTCTTTAATATGTGGCTATTACACTCCCAAATGGAATGGGTAGAAAAGAAGGTTTTTGGGCTTGTCATTGAGTGTCGGGATTTCCAAGATTCTTTATTTAGCTTTATTTTTATTTATTTACAATCCTATTCGTCATGATTTATTTAAAACTTCTCATAAGATAAATTACTTATTAGGGCATAATCATGCCTTTGTAAAATTTTATTTATATACAAATTCACATACCTCACGGGGATCACTCAACACTCGGCCGAAAATGTATTTTTGTGGATCACTCGAGAGCGGCATGGAACTTACTCCTACCATAGGCTTGCCAAGCAATTATTCCTCCTCCTTTTTAACTTATATACCTTTGTAAATATCAAGAGGACTTTTTGGGTGAAGGGTTAGGCTTGGGTTAAAGGTAGGGGTTGGGTTAGTGGTTAGTGGTTAGTAGAAAAAGGCGAAAAGCGTAACAAGTGTCGGTTTTCGTAAGACTTTCTATTTTTGTAACTTTTATTTTGATGAAGTTATTATTCAAACAAAGTTATTTTTGATGAACTTGTTTGTTTATTTTCTTTTGCTTCATCATCAACACAATTTTTTTTTTTTTTGAAAAGTCATACTAAAAACCGAACTTGTTACTAAAACAAAGGGTTAAAAATGAAAAAGGTTTTGGTGGGTAAAAGGGTGTTTGGTTTGGGTTATGAAATGAAAAGGTTTAGGCTCAAAGGGGCTAACTAGGGGGATTTTGGGTAGGTGGTAAAAAAAAAGAAAAATAATGGTGTAGAAATAAAAAGGGTTAGTCCTAATGCCTCCATCATTTACTTACTCGGATTTAAGTTGGTAAGGACCGGGAATGTATCGTCATGGCAAGTTCTAGAGTCGTAAGAACCAAGCGGCTATTCACACAAGAAACGAAAAATGAGCATTTAGTCTAATGATATGTAATTGTATGCTCAATAAAGGCTCAAAACTCACTTTTGTGGGAATGGGTTTTTATGTGATCAAGTATATATAATTAAATTTTAACTAAGCTTGTCATGCTTTTTCATAATTTTCTTATGTTGGTTCTTTTTATCACGACGCTATTGGTTGTAAATTTGTTAAAATATAACCTTTTTGAGAACTTGAATTTCCCAAGTTAAACCTAGACAAGTAAAAAAAAATAAAAATTTTTGAAAAAATTTGGGGTGATTTGCGGTTCCAATAGAGTTTTGTGTAAGGCTTGTATTTAGGACTTGCAAGATTCAAGGTTTTAGCATCCCCCCCACACTTAAATTACACATTGTCCTCAATGTGTCCCAAAAATAAGTTTTTAGGTTGATTGAATGTGTAAAAAGGTGTAAAAAGCAAAAATTTTGTGTTACTGGGCGCTGAACACGGCCCCGTGTTGTCCGGGCACGGCCCCGTGTTCAAGTGTCAGTAACAAAATTAAAACAAGAGAAACAGAAGCCTGGACACGGGGGCGTGTTGGGTGAACACGGCCCGTGTCCAGTTACCTGAACTGGGTCTTTTTCTGTAGACTGTGCAGCACGGGGCCGTGTTGGGTGGACACGGCCCGTGCCGAGCTTACTGTAAACGAAGAATTTAGTCGGACGGTTCTGTTTTCCTGCATGGGGTGCTGGTTCAAGTTCCCCTTGTATCCTTTGCCATCTCAAGTGTGTTTTATTCATTTCAACACCACCCAAACACCAAATTAACTAAAACCATCATTCATTGAATCATTAGAGAATTACATACTAGTCCTAAAATAAATAAAGCAGAAAATAAAAGTTAAAAGTCCTAATATTAAGTAGGTCAAGTGAGCCGTAAAATCTTCCTAAGGAGTTCTACTTCTACAATAAGAACCAAAATTCCGGAAATAGACTTCCGGTCTAGAAGCCTTGTAGAACCCTAAGCCGAACGGTGTCCCTTAGATGTTGCTAGAGCCATTCTTCGATCTCCCTCGGGAGAAGGGAGGCGGCTTCATGTTCCTCGACATCTTGTGGAGGAGGAGCGACACCAATCGGAACCCCTTGTAGTATGTCTCGAGGAGGCTCCTGATGTAGGGCGTACCATTCAGCTGGAATGATGACTTCTGGCACCACATTCCATGCCCTTTGGGTGATAATCGGTACCAAAGGAGGAGAGGCGAGAATGTTCAACCTTTGGTGCAAAAGGCTGACCTCCCGGAGACAACCTTCTAGTCCCACCGTCAAATGATTAATGCGGTCGACCAATGCCTCTTCCACACTTGTTACTTCATCAAGGGCTTCTCTTAAGGCGTAAACATAGTTTACAAGAGAATCCTCAACCATAGATGATCTTCTCCCCTGCCGGTTGTTTCTGGAATGCGACGAAGAGTTTCCGCTTGTTCTGCTTGTCATTCTGAGAAAACACACCGAAAAGAGTTCAATTTTATGGATCCAGTACCTCAGACACGGCCCCGTGTTCAGCGAACACGGCCCCGTGTTCAGATATCTGCAGGATTTATGAACAAGGAATCTTGGGGTTTCAAATTGTTTTTATGAATTTTGAAGCATTTTTGAACTTAAACAACTTAAAACATTGTTATAGAACTTATTTTTAACAAGATTCCATGAACGAAAATCTAACAAACATCTCATTAAGGCTTGAAATTATGGAAGGTTCAAGCTTTAATGGAAGTATGAGGAAAATTGAAGAAGATGAAAGTGGATAAAAGAGGAAAAGACAAGAAGATAGTTGAGAAACTTCTTTTAGAAAATACCTAGGATGGTATGTGAGAATATTCCTCAAATCTCTGTCTTTGGAATGGTTCAAATGTGCAGGATTCTTGGCTGCATTTATAGAAAACGACAGTACGTTGCACACTGCCCCGTGTCGGCTGGACACGGCCCCGTGTGCAGATGGAATCCTGACACATTTTTGTCCGCATTCTGACAAAATCAGAAGGGAATCTTTGGGTGGACACGGGGGCGTGCTGACCTGGACACGGCCCCGTGTCTAGAAGCTGTCTTAAGGAATTAGTCTATTTTTAAAGAACTTTTCCGAATCGGGCGGTTCCTTACTGGATGGCACAACCCCAAAGTGCCTAAGATACCTTAATTGTTCTAGACTAAGACGAGAACGCAAGAGGTTGTCGGTGAGGGTAATTCCTATGCTATATGTAGGTGGACAAGTCCAACCCTTTTCCGGGCTCTCGTTAAAGAAGGTGTATGTCGAATCGCTCAGGTCTATGTATGTATCAAACGAAGTTGATGAGGAGTCCTTCACGGCACAATCGACACAGGGACGACTATCGCTCAAGTCCTCGCTAGAGTTAGAAGTATCGTTGGGAACAACGAAGTTGTTTGAATGCGTTTCCGACCCTTCTTCTTGGTTATCGTCTTGGAAAAGATTATTGTAATCTTTCCTAAGTTCTTTTAACCAATTAATAATTAGATCTTCTAGTTGAAATAATTCATCGAGAAGCATTTCTCCTAGAATATCTGGTTGGGCGCATTCGAGGGAGAGATAGGGATTATTTTTACTTTCGCCCATCTTAAGGATACCAGGAAATGATGGGTCTATATAGTGGGGTTTATAATTTAGAAAAAAACATTCTAATTCTTTATTGTTACCACCACATAATAGACACCACATAGTACCATAAGAGTGCCGAAAGTAAAAAGTATCAGTATCACTCATGTTTGTGTCAGAAATTACCAACCGTCGGGATCTTACGGTTCTGTTTTCAGTAACTGAAACTTGGGCACGGGGGCGTGCTGAGTGGGCACGGCCCCGTGTTCAGCTTACTTTCTGACTTAAAACAGGATTGCCAGTTCCAATGATTGGGCACGGGGCGTGTTCAGCGGGCACGGCCCGTGCTGAGTTCTGCAGAAGCTAAAAAATTAAGAAAAATCCTAAAAAAACGAAAAATAAGAAAAACGATTAGGCCGTTGATTCCTAACTTTCTTAAAATCCTTGTGTCCCCGGCAACGGCGCCAAAAACTTGATGCGTGTGAAGTGTTATATATATTAGGTCTATATTTTAAGCCCCTTTAACACTTATTTTTAGCCAAGTTTTAAATTTATAAAACACGATATTTCACTAACACTAAACACACATATGGGCAAGTGCACCCATTGTGAGCGTAGTATAGTGTTGGTAAGATACCGAGGTCGTCCAAGGACACAAGAGCTTTTAGTACCGGTTTATCCTCAACGTCTAATCAAAATAAAAAGTTAGAAAAGTGTTTTAAGCTAAGAAAAAAATAAAAACTAACTAAAATGCTGAAAATAAAATAAAAAGAAAAACAGATAGACAAGATGAATCACTTGGTTCCGACTTGTATCTAGTGTAACCTTTGATTATTTCCGCACTTTTGCACTTATTTAAGAGATTATCTTAGTTATTGTAGTAGGCCCCTCTTTTGAAGGTGACGTTACCCTCACCCCAGTAGTTTGAGTCAGCAAGGATACAATCCTAAAAGGGTGGATTATTGGAAGATAATTAATTAAGTTATTAATGCAAATTATGGTAGGCCCCTCTTTTGGAGGTGACGTTACCCTCGACTAAGTAGTCTGAGTCAGCAGGGATACAGTCCTAAATAGCCGGGTTATAGTATTAATAGTAGTTCACTTATGAGGGGGTCAAAGAGTTTGGACCCCCGCCATCCAATACCGTTAAGTATTGAAGGAGGTCCTACTAAATTTGACCCAGGTCCATTACAGGACCTCTAAACGCTGAACAATGGCAAGACCTTTACCAAACCGTTCCCTTAACCCCCGACCAGGTAGCCAACATACCTCCATATAGACCGTGGAGATATGAATGGTGAAAATCTTTTATTTTATATAGACAGTAAAATAATGCCAAGACACCACGGACAAACGATAAGGAAAGATCAACTTCAACATAAGCAACTAGTTATTAAAGTCATTAATACAAAACCAAGTAAAAAGTGCAAAAGATTAGAAATAAAAAGTATTACACTAGACACTTTGTCTTCACCAAGTGATGTAAGAGACTTAGGCAAACATGGCCTTGATTGTCAAGAACTCTTACGATCAATCTTGGATCCCGAGACGACTCACACACTCTACGATGGACAATGGATGATGGTGGTGGATGATGGTGTTATGGTGGTGGTGGGTGGTGGCTGAAGTGTGAGAGAGGTGGTGTGCCAAGGGATGGTTTGAGCTTAAGCCAAGCACTCCTATTTATAGGCTGAACAGAAGCTCGGGCATGGCCCCGTGTCCAGTGGGCACGGCCCCGTGTCCACATCCTTCTTTGTCTTCATTTAATGTAGCTTTGTCTTATTAGTTGACCACGCCCCCGTGTCCGCTGAGCACGACCCCGTGTGCAGAAGAATCTTTGTACTATGAAGATTTGCCTAGATTGTGCGAATCTTATAGTTGACCACGGCCCCGTGTCCGCTGAGCACGGCCCCGTGGTGGGCAATAGAAGCTTCTACCACTTTGTCTTTTCTGCTGACACTTGGGCACGCCCCCATGCTGGCTGAGCACGGGGCGTGTTCAGTCTTCTGTTATCTTGTTTTGCTTGGAAAGATGCTATCGTGGGGTCGGGCATGTCACGTCTTGTTCCTTTTCTTGTATTTATGTTAGATTTTGATGTCTTTTTGCTTCTTTTGTTAATTTGAGCTCATTTAATCCTGAAAATACAAAAGGAAGACAAAAGCACACTTTTTCCGACATTAGTACTTAAAAAGGGTTAGTTTTATGCCTCAATTGATGTAATTTATATGTTGCATTTTGCACACATCAAAAGGGTATTTTCATACCCTCTAAGGTTTAAAGGTTTTCACATTTCTAAGACTTGGAGTTTATACACTCTCGCCTGTAGCGCATGAAAATCAGGGTTTATCCCCAGCATATTAAGGGTCTATCCCCAGCATATTAAGGGTCTATCCCCAGCATATTAAAGGTCTATCCCCGGCATATTAAGGGTTAATGCCCAGGATGTCGAGTGTTTACCCCTGGATATTCAGGATCTATTTAGTAAAGCTAAAGTATGACTATATCTACATTCCTATGTTAAACACAGGGGACATATATCATACAATTTAAAGGATGGATCCAAGTTTGTAAGTGTGCACTGGGGACATTCCTATGGTGGAAAATTGGAAGTGATTCCTTAGGGAATTCCTGGTATGATCTCTCCTTTTTATTTGGATAACTTACAGATTGTGTGTCAGTATCCTGATCAGGATATCTTTCAGGATACATTTACAATGTGTTCCCAAGAATGTTCAAACGAAATTATTTTTACAAGTAAAATTCATATAGTGAAAATATAACAACAGAAATAAAGCTAGAAAAGGGTTATGTTATTAACGTACCAAAAGTTGTGCTCTTGGTTTCACCTCAAACCAAGGACCATCCACCAAGAGCACAATTAGTTCCTTACCATATTTACCTAACAGTTGAAGGTTTTGTCTCAAACTGAGACCCGTTCACCTCCAACTGTTATATTGTTCAAAACACAAAACATACTAACATTGATGACCAAGGGCTTCGACCTGAAACTCAGGATCCCCCCACCTTTGGCCATCATATTGTTTAGATGCAGGAAAGTAAAGTGAAGAAAAAGTAAATTGTTTTAGGGTTACAGACCAACGATCAAATTTAAAAAAGTGGGCTCCGGCCTTGGCATGTATATCCATCATTGCCCACCTGAATGCCCTCACACAGCGGCATCTTCTCCAACCTTCTCTGACTTCTCAGCTTCAGCATCCTGAGCAGCATCCTCACCAGCATCCATCCCAGCATCCGCTCCAGCATCCTTCTTGTCTCCAGCCTTGTCTGCCACCTCTGCCGACCTAGAGGATTCGCCAGCTTCAGCAGGAAGGGGCACATCTTTGCCTCCAAGCTCCTTCAGCTTTGCCACCCAGGATTCGACCGGCCAGGATGGGCACTCAAGACCTGTCTCCTTTGCCTCATAGGCCATCTTAATACGAGCTTGTAGCAGGGAGACGATGGCAGAAGCTTTGATTCCTTCCCGGAAAGAAACCATGGCCTGTTCATGTTCCATTTGGACAGTGGCCAGCTTGATCTCAGCATCCTGGGTCACTTTCTTCAGCTTGTCCTCATAATGCCGAGTCTCCACTTCAGCTATGGCACCTTGGTCGGCAACAGTGGTTTCAAGCTGTT
The DNA here is from genome assembly GCA_030545235.1 of Helianthus tuberosus. Classification (NCBI taxonomy): domain Eukaryota; kingdom Viridiplantae; phylum Streptophyta; class Magnoliopsida; order Asterales; family Asteraceae; genus Helianthus; species Helianthus tuberosus. The sequence goes on along the minus strand of CM060395.1, from coordinate 182,370,819 downwards.
TAATCCTGGCTTCATAGAGTGCAGCAGTACCACAGGCATCGTTGTAAAGGTGGAGCAGATGCTGGAGGCCCTGTAAGTCAAAATTCAGGAATAAATCAATATTCGCTAACTTGGATATCCTGTCAGGATATTCTATCAGGATATATGTGCAGGATGTAGGGTCAGAATATTACCTTGTTAAGGAAGGATGTCATCGGTTCCAAGGAATCAGTGAAGCTGAGCTCATCATAAGAGAATCCTTCGGAGCCTGGAGCACTAACTTCGGAGTTCTTCCTCTTCTTTGCGGTGGAAGCATGAGTCCTTGGATTAGCTTTCGGAGCTGGGAGCGGCTTAGAGCTGGTGGCAGCAGGGGTCTCTTTCTTGACCATGACTGGAGTGGGGTAACTGTCAAGCTCATCAAGATCAAGGAAGACTGGAACTTTGTTGGAATCTGCATACAGGGAGTAAAAATTTCTCCTAAGTAAATCAAATGAAAATATGTATGCAGGATATCGTGCAGGATCCTTACCAGACATGTTTGCACTAGAAAGAGGGCTTGGAGATGGTGGAGATGGGTTAAAACTTCTTTCAGCCTCGGGAAGGAGTCTGATAGCGTCAATCCTCTTCTGTGAATCTGCAAGGGGAGGTGCAAGCTTCCTAAAATCAGCTGCATACAAAACAGTAAAAAGAAAGTTGATCAGCTCAGGATATGGAACAGCATAAGAGGCAAGATCATCCTTAAACCCTAAGTCCTACCCTTTTTCAACCACTTCACCGGATATTCCGTTCCACCAGGGATTGAGTCTCTTTTTACAAAGAAGAACTTGGATTGCCATTTCTCCTCGTTCCTGGTGGCACGAAGTATCAACGGCTCGCCGGAGGTGGAGTAAAACAAAAATCTACAGGATTCGTGGCATCTAAGCCGGTAAGCTAGGGGGAGGTCATGAACAGAAAGATCAGGAATGTGATTCTTCTTGATCTGGTCAAGAACGGACAAAACACGCCAAAGCATCGGCATTGTTTGGCTAAAAGAAATTTTTGTAATGTTAAAAAACTCGGTGATAAAGTCTGGAAAGGGGAACCGTAACCCTAAGGTGAAAGGAAAGGCACTAAAGCACAACCATTCATCGGAAACCATGTCCGACCGGATTTCCAAGTCAAACGGCCGGAATACCGTCCCTTTCGGGAAGATACCGGAGGATTTGAGGGCCGACAAATGGGCGCTATCAAAGGTACATATTGCTTTCTCCGGATCCTGGAGAAGATTCTGTTGTATGAATGTGGGGGCGGAGTCTCCGGAACTCGATCTTGTTTGCATTGTCATATTCTCGCCTGAATGCTGAACCGAAAGAGAGAAGAAGATGGAAAAGAGAGAGAGGTTTTTACCTTTTTTCACTTCGGTCAAGAATAAATGGGATAAGGATGAGAAGTTATAGGGTGGTGGTGAGTAAATATAGGCTGAGCAGTTGCAAATGGTCACATCATGGGTCTAATCTCTTAAATTGCCTCGGTCTCCGGAAAAAAAATATAACCGTTAGTGCCAGGATACTAAACGGTAACATTTTTTGGGGACAATTGTTATGGGTAAAATTCTGAGCCCATATCCTGGGAAATATCTTGAGTTATATCTTGATTTTATGATATCTGCTTATATCCGGGATGCTCATTCAGGATATTGGTAACATCCTGAATGGTATCCTCAGGATTACTAACGGGTTGTGTGCAGGAGTACGCGTCCAGATAGAGCAATGTTCTCCGGGAGACTCGGTCCAAGTCGTTCAAATGAAGACGTTGAAGCCGCATTACTCGGTCTACAACGTTCACAATGGAATATTCGGAGCATCCCATATTTGTAGGGATATTTGTTTGTATTTCATTACTATAAATAGATGGGTATATCAGATCGAATAGCACATCACAGCTACACTCACTACACTCTCACACTTGTTCTCTCGCAATCTTTACTTTTACACAAAGCATTGTAACACTTAGCGATTTGGTCAATATCCTGCACTGTATCCTGACGTTTGAAGCAATAAGAAGAACTAGGCAGCTGCGATTGTCAGCTCCCGAGGTTTTATGCCGGCGATCTAGATTGATCAAGGGCTTTCCTCGTACATCTCGTGTCGTTGTGGGAGGAGTCGTTGTGGGACATGGACTGTTGTGTGCCATCTTTTGGTTTTGAACTTAATGCTTCCGCTGATAACTTAGACTTTGCTAAATTGATTTGTCGCCAATTATATTGTTTGGTTTGGATTTTATCTATATATTTATATTGTTCAATATGATTGGTGGCTGGATCCTGGTCAGTCACGATCCCTGTGGTGATACTCCGCTTGTGGATTTTGGGGGTGTGACAATGCCACTAACAAGCTTCGTCTAAAAAGACGGACGTTATGTAGGAAAGTTGGCATCTAGCTAAGGTATTCAAAGGTTCAAAACGCCAAAAAATAAATTCAAGAAGAAGAGGCTGATGACAGTGAAGATTTGGATGAGAAATTAGATTTCCATTTTTTATTTTTATTTTTTTCATTTTCTATTGTTTTGTTATCTAACTATCTATTGTTTGTTATCTAATTTCTACTAATAAAATACATTATTATATAAAACGCCAAAAACTATAAACACCAAAATGCTAATAGTATGAAAACTATGAGAACGGATGCTGGCAAAGCACCTTGTTAATGTATCAAACGCCAAAAAAAATTGACTAAACGCCATAAAAAACATTTGGTCTTATTGTAATCTTATGAAAGTATTAATGAATCGTAATGAATTATTAACAACGCCACGAACGCCAAAAAATTGACCAGGGAAACGCTATAACGCCAAAAAAATTATATATGTGACAAAAAAAACAAATAATTCAACGTGACAGATCTAAGAAACAATAAAACGCCAAGTAGTTAATGAATATAATTAACGCCAAAATAATATTAGACGCCAAAAATGAAGCAGCATGTTACGCAAAATTGGGAAATAAAAAGAAGATTGAAAAGACAAAAAAATCCCTCACGCCCTGATCATATCCCGCGCCACATGTTGGGCCAGGATGCGTTCTCACCGTTCTCACACTTTAGGGCGTTTTTCTCCTGATCCCGTACCTATATATATATATATATAGGGTTATGTTCATTAGTGAACAACCCCATTGTTTGTGAACTACTCTTAGTGATTCATTTATTTCTTATTAATGCATAATCAGTTAGATGTTGCTATAATTAAGCTTATTTAAATCGTCTTTTGATTTATTCAAAGATTCTAGTCTTCATTTTGAGACAACGTTTTCGAAAATTAATTAAAAATCATTCATAGCAACATAACATGATCGACAATTGTTTTTATATTTCCTTCGTTCCAAAACAGATCCGTAATCATACACAAGTGTATAAATTGATTTGTTTCATAAATATTGTTGTTTTATGTGTTCCACTTGGTTTTACACATATGTATCACGTAGCTTTTCTATTAATCGTTGATACATATGTATACACTTGTTTGGTTTTAATTAATTTTTCAATTTTATATGAATTTACTCGTGTGCATGCATAGTATACTATATGTTGTTAATATACACAAATGTAATCATTTCTGAATATAATACACAGATGTATAAAAGTCTGTACACATGTGTATAAACTAACAGCTGTGTACTTTGTATAAACTGATAGTTTGCGAGATTGTACACATGTATATCTTGTATAAATTGATACTAGCAATACTGTACACATGTGTATAAACTAACGGTTGTGTATCTTGTATAAACGGAAACTAGCGAGAGTTTAGGGATTTTTCATTATATTGTTTAAACAATGCAATTTACAAATGACAAAAATACCCTTATGTCATTTATTTTAAAAGGAAGTTATAACATTATCATTACAATCTTGTCATTGATAAAAAGCTCTAGATCTTCTAAATGAATGGCCAGGATTTGTTTACTTGATTCATAAATAAACTAGTGTTCACTCTCGAACCTCACCTTATATATATATAGAGAGAGGAGGGGGGGTCAGTTAACGTACAAAATGACTTAACATACATTGCTTACGCGATTGTTTTCCGACGTGCGAATTTTTGTTTCAAACATATGATTTGTGATTTTGGACACCCCATGCGATTTCACCATACATAACATGCGATTTCATCCCCCATATAAACCACAGGCGATTCCCAGATTTTATGAATGCGTTTTTTTAATAGCGTGCGATTTCCAATCGCGCACATAATGTACGTTAAGGCCATTGTACGATACACTTTTTCTATATATATATATATATATATATAGAAACGGGATCAGGAGAAAACGCTCAAAAGTGTGAGAACGGTGAGAACGCATCCTGGCCCAACACGTGTCACGCGGCATAGAGAAGGGCAGAGGGGCTTTTTTGTCCTTTTATCTTCTCCTTTTCTAGTTCCGCTTTTCACAATATTGTTTTATTTTTGGCGTTTAAGATTTTTGGTGTTAACCAAATTCAACAATTAATGGCGTTTAATGGTTTCGTTGTATTAACATTTTGGCGTTTATGGCGTTTATGACATTTTTCAAATCGTATGTCATTGGAACCCCAGGGAGGTCAGGAAATCTATCTGAATGGCGTTTTTTCAAGGCGTTTTAAACAAGATTGCCCATTGTTCTAATATTTTTATATACATTTTGGCATTTGTGGTATCTTGGCGTTTTACAATTGTACAATTATATTACAACCAGAATGAAAAAAATAGAAGCGAAAAAAATAAATTAAAAATCCTAATCGGATCTCTCTTCACTGTCATCAGTCTCTCTCTTCTTTAATAGTACAAGAACTGTCACCAAATATATGACGTTTTATGTAAAACTTAACAAACCCATCGGTTTGATTGTTTTGCTTGTTCGTCTGTTGAAGTGGCTTTTTCTGGATGTTTGGGGACATAGATCTATGACATGTGGGTGGGTTTTTCGCTTTTTCTTCATCTTGATCTTCATCTTTATAATCATCCCACTCTTCAGTGTCATTGATCTCTTCTCCTCATCCAAGTCTTATTCAAGAACAAAGAACACAAAATGACATTTGATTGTCATCAGTATCTTTTTCTTGAAGATTTGTCCATCTCATGCAGCAAAATCTTACTGAGTTACTCCCCTCAGTTAACAATCCATTCAATGAAACTTCACGAAGAACAATACTGAATATCCAAGAAAGCATATTAGCCATCTTTGATTTTTGTAATTTTTTGGCGTTTTACAGTGAGTGGTATTTAGTAGTATTTGGCGTTTGTTTTTTTGGTTTGATTGAATGGAAGCTGTTGAGAGTTATTATTTTATAGGATTTCTTTTGGCGGCGTAGGTCAGGCGGTGCCGTTTCAGTTACTGTTTGTAATTATTGTTTTCTCTGAAGTCTGTAACACGTCCCGTCTTTCAAGTTTGGCGTTTTAGATTCTAATATAATAAATTTTTTGTCTCTTCATTTTTACTGTTTTGTAGTTACTGTTTCTAGTTACATTTTTAAGTTTGGTTTTTATTTTTTTTAAGTTTTGGGTTTTTTATAATATTTTTCCAAAGTAATTTTATTGTAGTTTAGTAGTTTTGGGGGCGTTTTACGGCATGATAGCGTTTTGACAAGCATTTGGGTGTCTGGCGTTTTAATTATATACGGCGTTTTTATTATCTAACAATCAACTGAAAAAGAAAATTAAAAAAAAAGAATATATAAACAATTGATCTTCCAAATCTTCACTGTCACCGGTCTCTTTCTTCTTTTTTGAATCATGTTTGGTTCGACTTTCATATGATTCATTTTCTTTTTTTTGTTTTTCAAGTAGTTTTTTTTGTCGCCGTTTGGAAGCACAAAGTCTGACATCATCATCTTTTTCTTGAAGATTTGTCCATCTTATGCAACAAAATGTTATTGAGTTTACACCCTTTCAGCCAACAATCTTGAATTTTCAAATGAAACGATGTTTGATTTTTTTAATTTTGGCATTTTACCGATAAAAAGAACGCCACTAAACAAAAGCATCTTAAACATCAAAATTTGATCATGCTAAAATCAATAATGTTTTGCTGTATGAGATGAACAACATTGTTAATCCTCGGTTAAGAAAGATAACTGACAATGTTGTACACCCCATACAACTAAACTTTATTGACAACAAACCTCAATAATGTTGTTGTATGTTTTGGCGTTATAAATTGGAAGGAAGTTGATGATAAAGTCAATAACATTTTACTCAATGAAATTGACAATATCCTCACTTAAGGATTTTTGTCCATTACATTGAGTGAAAACCTTACAGACAACCAAACTGAATTTCAAATAAACGTTTTGGTTTAGAAGATATTTGATGTTTGGGATTTTTGGCGTTTCTAAGACGAATGGTATATATTAAATATGGTGTTTGGGGGTTTTGTGTGTGTTTTTAATTGAATGACTGAGATGTTGTATATATAGGATTTTTGGTGGTTTTTTTAGGCGCGATTTTATTATAATTAAGTTTGGCGTTTTATTTATAATGACGTTTTTATTTAGAATGATGTGTGCTATATGTTTGGCGTTTTATTTTCATGAGATGACGTTTTGTGTGGAGAAGTCAAAAGACTTTTTTACTTTTAATGAAGAGCGCCAGAGTAATAAAAGTGATGTTATTTACGAAAACGCCACCGCGTCATCTAGTCCATAGATTGTTTTGATCGGACGACCCATAAGTGTTCTCACCGTTCTCACACTTTTTAGCGTTTTCTCTAAATCCTGACCCTATATATATATATTAAACAACTATCTAAATAAGGAAGTATTAGTGTTACATATTATATGTAACTTAAATTAAATATAAGAAAAATTCTAATTACAAATAACAGTCTTTATAATTTTGTTAAACAAGTAAAAAAACCACATCCACTTTACTACCTGAGGGCTAAAAAACCAAAAAAAATGAGGAACTATAAACGAATGATGGCCAAAAAGTAGTATAGTTTATGGTTGTTTTTGCCAATGGTGACATACAATTAATATGGTCCAATTTTCAGCCGTATGCTTCCAAATAAATAGTCTTTTAATATGTTTTATATTTCATTATTGTCCTCTTCCCATTATAGTCTAGCACATCCCATTTTGACTTAATTGTGTGGCAATACCAAAAATGACTTGACAATAAAGCAAACACCCGGCAAACGGTATAAATATTTAATTACACTTATTATGGCATTATTTTTCTTTCTTTTCTCACTTAATAAACAAAATAATTTGTAGATAACAAGCAATACATTGATACATATGCTAAATTACAAAGAAACAAATACTATATGTTTTAATTATACTCATACAATGCACTCTTAAACGGTAACTGACTAAAAAATTTTAAAGAATTGTAATAGAAAACACTGTACATTCAATTCCACTTTTATTAAGTGTAAGTGGCAAACCGTTTATGAGTTGCTTGAGATTGACTTGCTAAAAGCTTGAATTAATTCGAACTCAAAAAAGCTCGAACATAAAAATAAGATCGTTTAATAAACGAGTCCAAGCTTCACTTATCGAGCTCTAGTAGGCTCGTGAGCCTAAACAAGCCACATTATGTGTTTTACTTTTATTTTGTATTTAATATATATACGTATAATAATAATTACTATATATAAACTTAAGATAAAAATAACTAAATTGTATATAGGGGAAGGTTCAAATGAAAACCACTAGTTATTGTGAAAACTCGAAAACTAATTAAAAAAGCCAAAAAACATACCAATTTTTTTTTTTTGCATACCAATTTTTGCAGGTTTTTTTATATAAAAAAATTTAAAAAATAAAATAAAATTTTTGTAGTGTACATGTGTAATAATACATACAAAAAAAAATTTTGAAATTTTTTTTTATATATACAAAAACCTACGATTTTTATAAAAAAATTGAAAAAAAAATTGGTGTGTTTTTTAGGCTTTTTTTAGTTAGTTTTTGAGTTTTTACAATAAAAGTGGTTTTTATTTGAATCATCCCCATTGTATATAATATGTTATATATAATCATAATTATAAATATAGATATAAAACAATTATAAATGTATATAATAAATTAACATAATAACTAATAAACAATAAAAGAGCCGAACACGAGTTAAAAAAACTATCATAAGCCAAGCTCGAGCCTAAAAAATGAAGCTCAAAACGAGTTAAACCATAACTCATGCTCAACTTAACTCATTCCATATAACATGGTTGTAAAAGTCTCGCCTAGGCTCCGAGTACTGTTTGTCTAGGCTAATTACTCCCCGAGTAATCTCCGCCTAGGCCGAGTACTTCCCGAATACTCCCGAGTACTCTCAAATCTGACTAGAGAACGCCTAACGACTTTTGCAACCATGCCATGTATTATAGAATTTTAATAGTAATTAAAACTTTTTAGTATAACAAAAATAATTATAAATATTGGTTATGGTTTTTAATATTATAACCCCAATTATTTATTTTTATATAAATGCTCTTAAATATGGTTATGGTTTTAACAATTAGCATTCATTAAATAATAAATATAATTACTACACTTTTCATTATGCAATAAATATGTTAAAAATAAAAAAGAAAAAGAAAAACTTTAATAACTCAATTTAGCTCTCCCTCTCCCAAAGATTCCAATCATTTATGGTCCACCACAATAATCCCAACCTTTTTTCTTTGTTTTTACCATTATATTTTCTCTGCACATTTGTCTTCAACATTGACAGAAAAACAAACAGATTTCAGATTTTTCTCTGTTGAAAAGACTTTTTCTTGGAATGAATTCATGAAAGAAGCCGTTGGTTGTTAATCAGAGACACAAGAATCAGTTCGTCTGTAAAGAATTTTAAAAAAAGCAACAAAATTTACCCTTTTGACTGGCTGTCTCCCTTCGTTCATCCATCTTTTGTGTTCTTAACCAGGTGGGTATTCACTAATCACAATCTTTTTTATTGGGTATTTTTTTATTGTTCATATGAATTTGAATTTATATAATTTTTATATACCTATTTGCCAATTTTGATGTGATTAATTTTATTTATTGTTTGTTTAGGGTTTGTGGGTATTGTGTAGATCTTTTTTTTTTTTTTGATGAAATGGGATTGTTTGTTTGCTAGAGTTTTTTTTAATATGAATTTTGGTTCAAGATTTTAAATTAGAGGGTGATTTTAATATTTTTATGAACACCAAGATAATGAAATGTTTTGATCCACTTAATTTGGGTGGATGTAAGGATGTTCAAGAATTTGGAAACCCATTTCCATTTTTATAAAAAGTTGTTAAATTTTCAATCTTTTTTCAGAAATTTGGATTTTGGTTCAATATTTTAAATTAGGGGGTGATTTTAATGATTTATGAACACCAAGATGATGAAATGTTTTGATCCACTTAATTTGGGTGTAAGGTGAAAACAATTGGAAACCCATTTCCATTTTTAGTAAAAGTTCTAAAATTTACAATCTTTTTATCAGAAATTGCAGATTTTTATGAAAGTTAGTGTATTTAGTTATTTATATCAAAATGTTTCATGTTTCAGTGTGACTGTGTGAGGAGTTGATATTTGGTCATTTGATGGGTGGATTTGATGACCATGTTGGTGTAATTGGAGATTGGATGGCTCCTAGCCCGAGCCCGAGCCCGAGATCGTTCTTTTCGGCTATGTTGCGCGAAGCAGGCTCGGGGCCAGTGGCTGAGCCTGAACCAGAACCACCTAAGGATGAAAACCGAGCCGATGGGTTCACCTTTCATGGGCCGGATAAACAATTTGGGTTGCAAAATGGTGGGTTTGGTGAGCCGAAAGTAGCAGGCTCACGGTCGGGTCTTGTTGAAAGAATGGCTGCTAGAGCTGGTTATAATGCTCCTAGGTTGGATACAGATAGCATTAGACCATCTGCTGATGTGGCGAAGCAATCTCCTTATTTGACGATTCCTCCAGGTCTTAGTCCGACTTCGCTTTTAGATTCGCCGGTTTTTCTGTCGAATTCATTGGTAAAGTTCTTTACAACTGTTGTCTTGTTAAACTTGGATTCGAAGATTTTGGTTATTGTTTTCACGGCGTTTGATATTGTGTTTTGAAAGTGAGTATTTAATATGAAATGACCAGAATTGGAGAATTAGATAATCATCTGTAACAAAACTGATTGCGGGATAGAGTGTTGTTGTGTTCGGAGTGTAAACGAGCCCAGCCCGAGCTCTTCTAAGTTCGAGCTCGGCTCGTTTAACTTCAGAGAGTTCGAGCTTGAGCTCGATCTGTTTCTAGCTCTATTTCTAAAGCTTGAGTTTGGCTTGTGAGTAATATTGAGTTTGATTGGGCTCGGCTCGTATATTATTTATTAACTATTTAAGTTTTTTTTTTAAATACACATACTAATATTTTTGTTAATATATTTATAATTCTATATATGACATAATATATTTTATTTAGTTATTCTTATCATAATTATATATGTAATGATATTTAATTATTTATCATGCAGTTATATATTTAATAAGTTAAATAAAAATTATTGTATTTATAATGTTTAGGCCCGCGGGCCTAGTCAAGTTTAGTATATGAAGCTCGGCCTGAGGCTCGTTTATTAAATGAGCTCCACTTTAAGTTTGGGCTCATTTAAATTCGGCTCAATTCGAACTTTTAGCGAACTGATCTCAAGTAGCTCACAAGCGGCTCGGCTCGTTCACGCCCTTAGTTGTGATGATCAGACAATCAACTTTCTTAAATGCTTGGCAAATTTGAATTCTTTTGAGGATTACATACAAAATGAATAATATATTACATTATTACTGAGATAATTACTTTCAAAACACAATGCCAAATAGCTAAATATCTAGAGATTTTCTTAAACTTTATTTATCAGGCTCAACCATCTCCAACAACCGGAAAATTCCAATTTGCTCCGAATAAAGATCATTTATCCGAGCAATTCGACACTTCATCTTTTGCATTTAAAACTGTTCCTGAGCCCGCCCCTATTTCTAACAAGGTAATTATATATTTATATTCATTCAAATATATCATCTACCTTACGAAGGAAATGTTGAACATGCGTTATATTTCTTCCGGTTTATGTACATTTAGGTGAATCCGCCTTTTATGTCGTGGCAAACTATTGAAACCACACAAAATGGTGGTGTTAATGGGAATATCGTTCAAGAACATAATGAAGAAGATGGAGATCAACTAACAAACGGTGATAGCGGTAATCACGGTAGTGATGACGGGTATAATTGGAGAAAGTATGGGCAAAAACAAGTGAAGGGTAGTGAGTTTCCGAGAAGCTATTACAAATGCACTCATGCAAATTGTCCGGTTAAGAAGAAGGTGGAGCGATCCCATGAGGGTCACATAACCGAGATTATTTACAAGGGGGCCCACAATCATCCGAAACCTCCTCCCGGCCGTAGATCAGGGTTCGGGTCATGTAGTGACGTTCAAGGTGGGACCGAGTGGGGGCAGGATGGTAATCTTGAAGTGACATCATCAGCCGTTAATCATCATGGAACTCAGTTTGAAAATAGTGATCCTGTGGATGGCTCTTTGACGTTTTCTAATGATGAAGAAGGAGAAGATGATGATAGGGCGACACATGGCAGCATTTCATTGGGCTGTGACGGTGAAGGAGATGAATCAGAGTCGAAACGAAGGTTCAACGATCTTTTCTGTCTTTCCAGTCTATATATAACATATTTTTAAATCTATTTTGTAACTGTGGATGTTATTTGATAATCCAGAAAGGTTGAAGCATATGCAGCCGATGTAAGTGGGGCCACTCGAGCCATCAGGGAGCCGAGAGTAGTTGTGCAAACCACGAGTGAGGTGGATATTCTTGATGACGGGTACCGCTGGCGCAAATACGGGCAGAAAGTTGTTAAAGGAAATCCAAATCCAAGGTATAGATTGTCCCATTATTGGGGTGTAAACGAATGGAGCTCGAGCTCGCCTTAGCTCGGGTTCGGCTCATTTAACTTTACAAAGCTCGTTTAACTTATTAGAGTTCGCTCAGCTCATGAGTAACTTTTTAAGCTCGAGCTTGGGTCAAGCTCGACTCGTTTATTATTTATTAGAGTAAAGTACACGGATGGTCCCTATGGTTTACTAAAATTTTGGATTTGGTCCCTAGCTTTCTAAAACTACACAGATGGTCCCTGTGGTTTGCACTTTGTAACGCATTAAGTCCCCAACCAAAAATTTAAAGGTTTTGGTAGGTCCAAGTTAGGGATTAAATGCGTTACAAAGTGCAAACCACAGGGACCATCCATGTGATATTGGCAAAGTTGGGGACTAAATGTGTTACAAAGTGCAAACCACCGGGACCATCCGTGTATTTTTAAAACCTAGGGACCAAATCCAAAATTTTGGTAAACAAAGGGACCATCCGTGTACGTTACTCTATTTATTAATTAATTTATACATATACATATAATTATTTTCATAAATTTATTAAGTAACACAATGTATATTATTTAGTTACTTATATTATAATTATATATGATAATAATGTTATTATGTTTGGCCCGGGCTTGAGTTCGTTTAAGCTTGGCTCGAGCTTTTAGCGAGCCGATCTCGAGCAACTTGCCCGTTTACACCCCTATCCCGGTTTAACCATAATTTGAACGGTAAATAACGTTTGTGTTACAATTTTAATTTAGGAGTTACTACAAGTGCACGAGCACGGGATGCACAGTAAGGAAACACGTAGAGAGGGCTTCACACGACCTTAAATCCGTGATCACAACATATGAAGGAAAACACAATCACGATGTTCCTGTGGCACGTAACAGCAGTCATAACTCCACTAGCACACAAGCTCAATCGGTTCAACCGTCTCAAGTGCATAACCCTATGGCTAGATTTGATAGAACCCAATACGGTTTGCAGCCCGGTCCCCATGGCTATGGCTATGGGGTAAACCTGACTCAAATGGCTATGGCTGGGTTGGTACCTAATCAAGCTAAAATGCCAGTTCATCCGTTTCTTGGACAAATCAGTGACATGGGAATGATGGTGCCAAAAGGTGAGCCAAAGGCCGAGCCGGTGTCGGACCCTGGTTTGAACCTAGCCGCCAGTTTGAACCTAGCCGCCAATGGTTCGTCGATTTACCACCATCAGTTCATGAATAGGTTGCCGCTTGGACCGCAAATGTAAATTTTTGTGGTGTTATGGGGGAGAATAGAGATAATGAGATATCATAACCTTATATTTTAAAAAAATGCAATTTTTATTTCAAGTACTTGATTTGAAGAACTGTGAAAGCATATTGGGAAATTCTTTGTTTAAAAGAAGTTTTAGTTTCTTTTTTGATACCAAAACTAACATGTAATTTGTGGCTTTGCGCTTAGTCTGAACGGGTTTGAGTCGTGTATCCAACTCCTTTAACTAACCATGTCGTTTCACGAGGTTTACCCGAATAAATTTTTCTTTACTATGTTTGATGTCATAATTTAAACTGTTTAGGTTTCATAACTTTACACATAATTATGCACGCTAAAACTCATGCCTCATTCAGATTCATGTGTCTTGACAACTCATTTAACACCCGTTGTTTGATATATTATACAACTAAAATCGATGACTGTATCCATCAAGGACCGAACAAAAAGAGAAACATGAACAAACCGTACTAAATTAGGCTTTATTCGCTACATTTTCCCGATGATCCTATGACTATGACTAAAAAAATTGTATCGACATATTACACGTATAAGATTGTAACATTTTGATTTGAGAACACGCTTACGTATTCAGGATACCCTTGTATCATTTTGATGACTAATTTTCAAAATTTCTGCTATTGTATGGTCTGCCAGGTTGGTGACCGACACTTGAAATGTCCAACGTGGCAAATAATACAAATTAATGGCCATTGGAAATCTTCTCTTCGGTATGGTCCTCTGACCTTGGTTGATACTCTTGCCCCCTGTTATGCAACTCCTCTCTGCACGAAAACGGTTCAAGATTAGATAAAACTTATTCTTGTAGCTTGTTTGGTTATTACTATGATTATTGTGAAGCGTGTTTGGTTATTTTTCCTAACTTTTGAAACCAACTTAAAACGGACCGCAAAATAGAAACTAACTTGCAATATTACTGATTTTAGTAAGCAAGCAACCTCTTTTTAACTGAATTAACTTGCAAACTGATGATGTGGCACTCAATGTCATGGAGGCTACCCCGCCACGCCAGATGTCAAATATGCCAAAAAATATCTTATGAGAAAGGAATGGTTGTAAAAATCGCGACAAGCCTCCGATTAGTCGCCAATTAAATGCTAGTCGGAGGTTCACCGAGTAACTTTTATCTAATTGGCCAATTATTCAGTAGGCAGTGAATAGTGGTCAAATTCAGTTCTAATAGCGATTCAGGCTAGATTCCTGACCAAAACCTGTAAATTCCGGGTAATTAATCCCATCTACTTGAAAATTTTTCAAAGAAGGTGTTAAAATATGTCTAACTAAAAAAATACATATAAAATGTGTGTGTACATATAAAACTGAAAATTACATATAAAATCTCAATCCGATCAATCCCAATTAATCACTAGTCAGTACCTCACCGGCCGACTAACGCCTAGCGATTCTTACAACACTGGTGAAAACATTAAAAAATACATTTATTTACAAGTTTAAAGAACAAAATATTTTTCGTAAAGTTTATGTTAAAAACATTTATTTAATGTGACATAAGATGCTGCGTCAACATTTAAAAAAAAAAATCAGCAAAAAATGATATGCTACAGGTTGAAATAGTTATTTGTTGCTCCAATTGGTAATAAATTAATAATATGTAACATGCATGTTGGTTGTTTTCTAATTTTGCGTCTAATTTATAGTTGGTTGCTAAAACAAGAAAAAAAAATACAGTTTGGTTCTATTATGTACGGTTTGCCTTATTAATCATACAAAAACACAAATGAAAAAAAAAAGAGTAAAATGCCATTTTCGTCTCTGAGGTTTGGCCACTTTAGCAACTTTCATCCAAAGGTTTGTTTTTCCGCATCTGGATCCAAAAGGTTTGAAATCTTGTCATTTTTATCCGACTCGTTAACTATATCCATTAAAAAATGGCAAACCAATATTTAATTACACTTATTATGGCATTATTTTTCTTTCCTTTTCACTAAATAAACAAAATAATTTTTAGATAACATGCAATACATTGATACATATGTTAAATTACAAAGGGGAAATGGTTAACTAGTTGGATGAAAATGGCAAGATTTCAAACCTTTTGGATCCAGATGCGGAAAAACAAACCTTCGGACGAAAGTCGCAAAAGTGGCCAAACCTCAGGGACGAAAATGGCATTTTACTTGATAAAAAAATATATAACAAGAAATTAGCATGAAAGACGTTATGTTACCTGAGACAGTTCCAGATTGAATGGTAATAAAGAATACCAACAATCCTACGTTTTCTTTCCTCTTGAAAATCGACAGCCCGTTGTACCACGGGCAGTTGTTTTATTCCTTTTGCTTCCATTAATTTTTTAGCAATTGCCAAATCGGTATCAGGATAACACGTTAAAAGCCCGCGTTTTCGCCCACGGTAGTTTATTCCTCGTGTGCACACAGAAGAAACAAGACAATCGTTAAACTGCAAAACAGTTGAGTTTAATATTATTCAGAAATAATTTCATATATGTATTTCTGAATCAATTAATAATATCATAGCTATTCTTTCAAAAAGATTAAAATATCATGTTTATCCATTTCATAACAATCTAACTTCGAATAAAGGATTCCAATTAATGCCATGTGGCATTCTCTCCTTCAACATCACAATTTATACTTATATATTATTTTAAAATATTTTTTAATCCTTATCGTTACTATTATACAAATTTTATTTACATATGTTAATAAAGATTTAATATTATTTATGCACTATTTCTTTAGTATTATTAGATAAAGACAACAATGTATTTTATTATATATTATCGTAAAATACAAAATTACAATGATTAGATATTTTTTTACTAAACCATCCTTATATTGATACCAATAGAAAAAACACAATAATTGGATTATAATCTTATTACACTTTTATAATATTATTACACTTTTTTAAATGTGTGATAAGGATTATATAGAATTTTATGATTTACATTTTTTGATATTTAACGCATGTAACACACGGGTTTGTAACACCTATAAATTAAAATAGTATTCAATCTAAGTTTTTTTCATATTTAATCCGTGTAATACACGGGTTTGTAAGCTAGCATGTATCAATAAATAAGCAAATAGGAAACTAGCATTATTACTGTGAATTATCCCAACACTTAATATTCTCTTTGTTTATTCGGTGAAGCATGTTATAAGTTTAAAATTCAAGGAATAACTTCATATATGCCCTAAAGTTTATAACATCATATGTATAAATCTCATAATTACTGTTTCAAAACATCAAAAAATATCATATTTATCAATTTCATAGTAAATAAAATCAAATTAATTACTCTGTTTCACACTTTCACCACTGTCTTTGTTTGTTTGGTGAAACAAACAGTAATAATTAACCGGTTTTACTTTACTAAGGAATGGGTAAAAAAATCTATTTTTAAGGTTTTGAAAAGATATATATGATATGATGAAAATCTGAAGGATATATATAACAAATATATGCATGCGTAGAAGGCAAATAAAAAGCATGTTTATATAAACTAATAACATACATCAGGAGTTGAAGAGGCCCCATCGATTTCATCGTAGTTTTTCAACATGCCATGTTTAATGTCCCCGTAAGTCAAAATTCCTTCTAAATGTTCTTCAGGGTCAACAACAAGCACACATGTTTGTTGACCATTATCCATACATTGTATAGCCTCTTTAATAGTTGAGGATAATCCCACACTAAGGTAGATGGTTGACATGGCCTGTGACACCTGATTAACAAATCGAAATTCTCATCATGCAACAAAATATTTGTACTAGTAAAAATTAGGCAAACTGCATGAAAGGAAACAAGCTTTACATGTTTTTAGCAATCAACTTATAAGTTATTACCGATCTTAGCAACCAACCCATTTAACTGATTTACCAGTGATGTAGCACTAGCTGATGCCATATCCGGAAAAAAAAAATTACACAAAAGTTGTGAAAAAGAAAAAACAAGAGTACAAATTTATTTACAGGTTTGAAAAAAAGATGACATTAAAAATAATAATATTAAAAGTAATAACTACATGCAACATCAGATACCGAGGCATATAAATGTAAAAATATTACATATATATAAGGTAGGGATCCTAAGAGAACCTAGTGGAAATTGAGAGCCGTGAGAACACTCTGGGCCACACATTTTTTTCTAAGTAAAAAAAAACTTCTAATCGCACGTTATCAAGAGTATTTTTTTTTTTTTTTTTTTTTTTTGGGGGGGGGGGGGGGGATTATGCACGTGTGTATATTGTCAATTTTTAATTATACACGTGTATATTGTCAATTTTCAAATTATACATGTGTATATTATTTTATAATTTTAAACACGTATTTACACATATGCATTAGAAAAAACATGTTCAAAACCATAATCTTCATTTATATACATATATGTACAATCAATTGTACATATATGTACATTATCAAACATAGATGTGCAATACTTATTTTTAAACACGTATATACACATGTACAGTTAAAGATTGACAATATACAGAAGTGTATATATCCAAAAAACCTGTCAGAAAAAGCTGCGATTTAGCCAGAAAAAATAGTTTTTGCATTTTTTATTTTTTTTATTTTGCATTTTTGCTTAGGAAAAATGTGTGGTCCAAAATTGTTCTCAAGGTTCTCAATTACCCTAGAGGTTCTCACATGATCTTAACCTTATATATATACCCTATATATATATATATATATGACCTACCTATTGAACAGCCAATTCGTTGCTAAGATTGCTAACAAGGTGTAAAGTTGGTTGCTAAAATTGGGAAAAGTGTGAAGTTTATTTCTATTTCATGCAATTCGCTCATGATGAGTTCTATATATAAAAGGAAAGCATAAAGGTCAAACCTTCAAATCTTCCAGAATAATATCTTCATCAATTGTTTCATGGTTATCATTGGGTCCCATGATACAAAGTTCGAGATCATCAAGATCACCTGTTTGTCTCCAATTTTCAAATTTGTCAACAGGTGAAAGCACAGAATAGCCTTTTCTTGTATCAGATCCCTCACTCTCCTTTGACTGGTTTGCTACAGATGGTACCCATATTGCTAACCCAACAGCCCCCTAAAAAACATAATATTCATAACGAAGTTTTAAATAAACTAATAATTCAATTTATTGACCTTTTTAAGAACTAAATTAGGGTTGATGTATTCATAAGCCAATCAAGTATTAAAAAGGTTACACTAAGACCCCGAAATTCAAAAAAAAAAAAGAGAGAGAGTAGAAGTATACGGAAAGTCCCTGTGGTTTTTCAAACTTTTGGATTTGGTCCCTAGGCCCTAGCTTTCCAAAAGTACACGAATGGTCCTCGTGGTTTGCACTTTGTAACACATTTAGTCCCCAACTTTGTTAGAAGTACATGGATGGTCCCTGTGTTTTCCACTTTGTAACACATTTAGTCCATACCTTGGACCTCCTGAAACCTTTGGATTTGTTGGCTGAGGACTAAATGTCTTACTAAGTGCATACCACAGGGACTATCTATGTACTTTGGGAAGCTAGGGACCAAATCCAAAATTTTGGAAAACTACAGGGACTATCCGTGTACTTTACTAAAAAAAATTACATCCCCTAAGTATCCATTTGGTTTCATGTATGCCAATTCCACTCAAAACATTGCCACAATGTAAAATGACAAAAATGTCCCTGGCTTCAATTTTTTTGAATAATATTATAAACCCATAATGCCTAATAATATTAAAAGGTGTAATACCAAACACACCCTATAATTAAAAAAAATAAAAAAAAAAAAACCATTTCATGCATTAACCCTAAGGCCTAAACCAGCATGATTTTATTTCAATTTAAATTTGAGAACGTGTTTTCATCATCCGTGCTAGAACTAGCATAAACGAAACCAAATTGGAACTTGGGTGGCCTGTAACCCGTATTTTGATTCACTCGTGTAACTTCTTCAATATGACCTTAGTGCTAAGCAGTTAATGCGGTAAAAATCAGATATTTGACCTAATCAGATATCGCGGTGAGATATCGGTATTTTAATATCATGCAGAATTCAAATATATAGCAATTTAACACTAACAATTCAGTATACTCTCCTACCAATAACAAATTTACCTTTTGCACCTTGCAAAACACTAACAATCGTAGCAATAGGAACTGATTAAGACTTAAAACACTAACAATTAACACTTAAAATACTAATAGCAGCAATAAGAAGAAAGAAAAATGGAAGAACTAAGAAGAAAGGTACTCATATCGGGAAAATCGGTGATATATCGGTCAAACATCGGTCCAATATAGGTCAAATATCAGTCAATATCGCCGATAATATTGGTACCAATATTTTACATGGGGACCGATAACCGATATATCACCGATATTAACTGCATAGCTTAGTGTGGACGTAAGACGTTTCAATATTTGGGTGGCCAACGTATACATTATCCCGTAAAATTACCATAAGTGGAAGCAAGATTCTATAATCCTTTGTCAACTCAAACAAAAGTAAAACCGAAGTCAACGGAACTGAACAAACTGAAGCCAAGGTTGCAGCCATTCCAACCTACAATACAATATCACAAGTTCATAACCACCAACAAAAAATTCATATCATTAATCAGAAAAGAAAATACGGAAAAGAGCATTACTAACGCATACGCCTGTGGCTCAGCAATAGCATTGTTCCCGGGAATAGCCGAGTTAATCAACTGACCAGCGGAGCCACCAAAAACCGCACCCACCGCAGCACCAATCATCAAACTTGGCGCATACAACCCACCAACGAGCCCAGACCCTTTACATAGAGCTGTGGCTACGACTTTAGCTATAGCTAATTGAGCCAAAAGCCAGATTCCAGGTGCTGAAGCTATCTTTCCGGTATGTAAAATTTCATCAACGTTGGTGAATCCCCAGTATAGAACCCCGGGGTACTTAAGTGCTATTATTCCGGCTCCTAAACCACCTAGAGCCGGTGTCACAACACCAGGAAGATTAAACCGTTCTTTGATGTATTCGAATGCGTTATTGAACCATGTTACCAAACGGGTAAATAATACACTAACCACCCCACACAACATGCCCAGTATCAGGTATAGAGGTAGTTCTGCACATATACAAATAAATTTTATTATCCAAACACCATTAACTGATATAAAAAGGAAGAATTTTGTATATATTAATATATATACCCCTAAAAGTTGAAAAAAAAAAAACATATGCATCTTTATATATAATATCACGTTTACCCCTTCAAAACACTAAAAATAACATTGTGTTTTTACTAGATAAACGAAGTTAACATTAAACGCTAAGTTGGTTTACAGTAATACCCTTGTTTCCTTGTTTGTCCATTCAGTGAAACAGACTAGTATAAGTTTCTAGTTTTATTTTGGAGTAAAATGCCATTTTCGTCCCTGAGGTTTGGCCAGTTTTGCGACTTTCATCCAAAGGTTTGTTTTTCCGCATCTGGATCCAAAAGGTTTGAAATCTTGTTATTTTCATCCGGCTTGTCAACTCCATCCATTTTTCTTCGTTAAGTCAGGGGTCTTTTCGTCTTTTTTGTTAACCTAAAGAGCAATTCGGTCTTTTTCACTTTATGTACAAGCATTTAAAGTACCCTTACTAAATAAAAGTTAAATCCCCTGACTTTAATTTAACAAAAAAGACGAAAATAACTTAACGGAGAAAAATGGATGAAGTTAACGAGCCGGATGAAAATGATAAGATTTCAAACCTTTTGGATCCAGGTGCGGAAAAACAAACCGTTGGACAAAATTCCCAAAACTGGCCAAACCTCAGCGACGAAAATGGCATTTTACTCTTTATTTTGTTTACAACAGAATGGCTAAATACGATATTTTATCGGAAAGCGAAAATATGACATTATGAAATTTAGAAGGAGAATTTTATAAACTTTCGAACTTTTAGATAGATATATCATATATATGAAATTAAATTCAGATATAAACTTGTATATTAACGGTGAAATGGGATAAAATACCAGCAGCAGATTTCAAATCATAACTGGGCACTGTGAACGCCTGTTTTTCCTGAAGTACGGCATTTGAGACTGTTGAAGAGATAACTGATGCTAATATTATCATTGCGGTTGTAAACGGAGGTGAGTTTTCAGCACGCAGAGGTCTTAAAACATTTTCAATGGCAAAGAATGAACCAGCAACTGCTGCATTGAAACCTGAAACGAAGAAGAGTGTTTGAATGAGCTTTCTGCAACACTAAGAACTGATCATTAATGACTTGTAAAAAAACAAGAGTAAAATGCCATTTTTGTCCCTGAGGTTTGGTCACTTTTGCGATCTTCATCCAAAGGTTTTTTTTCCGCATCTGGATCCAAAAGGTTTGAAATCTTGCCATTTTCATCCGACTCGTTAAGTCCATCCATTTTTTTACGTTAAGTCAGGGGCGTTTTCGTCATTTTAACTATCTGTTTTGTTTATTTATATCAAAATGGCAAGATTAAATGATGTTAAAAAATGGATGGAGTTAATGAGTTGGATGCAATGGCAATATTTCAAATCTTTTGGATCCAGATGCATAAAAATAAACCTTTGGATGAAAGTCGCAAAAGTGGCCAAACCTCAGGGACGAAAAAGGCATCATCATTATCATCATCATCATGCTCAGTAAATCCCACCAATTGGCAATAGCAAAGCTAAGGTAGGGTCTGAGGAGGGTAAGATGTAGACAGCCTTACCTCTACCCCGTAGGAATAGAGAGGTTGCTTCCAGTGAGACCCCGGCTCGATTCAGGGACGAAAAAGGCAATTTACTCAAAACACAATGACTAGATAGTCACTTTCAAAACACAATGCAAACACCACTCAAAATGGAGAAAATCAAGAGAAATAAGTAAAAACCTGAAGCTATGCCAGCAGCAGCACCAGCTGCAACAAGAGCTATCCTGCGCTCTTTATTATTTTCCATCATTAACGAGCACCCATTTGCACACGATTTTCCAATATCTACACTTGGGCCTTCAGGGCCCAATGAACAGCCTGTACCTAAAGTTACCGCAGCTTGAATAGCCTTCACTATTGGAAAGAATACAGAAAGGAAGCTTGACCCATTTCCAGGAGTTGCCTGCTTTATTTGATCTAAGATTTCAAGCAAACCGTGCAGCATTCCAACGATTACTCCTCCGGTGACCGGAATCAGAAGAATCCGATGCCAGGTGTCCGACAGCTGCTGTAACCGTAGCCATGCAGCACCCTCGTTTGGAGTCCCGGCCCACGCCCATCCGTGTATTACATGCACCTGTAATCACTACCTCATTACCAGGGCTGTTTGGCATTGTGTTTTAAAAGTGATTACATGATATGAAATAAATGGAATCAGATAGGGTTGCAAACGAACCGAACATTCAAAGAACAGTTCGTGAACCGTTCGGTGGGAAGTTGGTTCATTTAATAAATGAACGAACACGAACAAAAAGTTCTGTTTGTTTACTTACATGAACAGAGGTCGCGTTCGTTCATCTATGTTCGTGAACGTTTGATAACGTGTTCGTATATGTCCATTCGTTTGTGTTTAAGAGTTCATTAAGGTTTATTATTTTTGTATTCCATTTAAATACTTCAAAATTCCCACTAATAAGTATTTAATAAGTAGAGAAAGGTTAACATACTTCACGGCTTATCATACTTCACGTAGGAGACAATGGTAACCGTTGGATCAGGGGTATAATCACGCATGGGACCACATAATCACGCATGGGACCACATAATCACGCATGGGATCCAAAATCACGCACGTTATTTTGGTCAAAAAAATAATTACGCATGTTATATATTTCGTGAAGTACGTTAATGTACGTTAAGGCGTGAAGTACATTATACTTTCTCTTAATAAGTATCAGTCTAGTGTATATTTCATACCTTTTAATATATGTTAGATTACTTTTATGAACACTTGTTTGTGTCCGTTTGTGTTCATGAACATTTGTTTGTGTTCACATGAACATTTGTTTGTGTTCATTTGTGTTCGTGAACATCTGTTTGTGTTCGATACCTAAATTTAGTGAACCAACACAAACACGTTCATTTCCTTAATGAACGAACACGAACAGAAAATGTCGTTTGGTAAGTGTTCATGAACAGTTCGTGAACACCATTATCTCCTTAACAAACGAACACAAACATGGTTTTGTCCATGTTCGTTCGGTTCGTTTGCAACCCTAGAATCGCATAATCATGTTGTTTGGAGATAATTAAGTTTTATTGAGCTTTACACGTAATAAGACCCCTAAATAATTAGACAATCAGAATCAGTAGTTATGTGATCCTTAAACAATCAGATAATGACAATCGGTTTCACTCTTTACTGAAATAGTCGATTATCTGCCATTTGAAAATGCGATAATCAGATAATCATTTTCAAAACACGGTGTCAAAAACCCCTCCCTTTATCAGGGGTGTTTGGCATTGTGTTTTGGAATTGATTACATGATATGAAATAATCACAATCAGATAATCAGCTGTAACAAAATGGGCTGTAGGAGATACTGTTGGAATGAGCTCCTGCTGTTTGAAGATAATAAAGATTTACAAGTAAAATGTCACCTAAATAATCAGTAATGACAATAATCACTTTCAAAACACAATGTCAAACACCCCTTTAAAGCACAATTCAAGGTCAAGGCACTAATTATAGTTTCATTTCAACCCTCAAAAGTCACAAGCATCATTCATTTCACTTTAAAAGGAAATCAGATCTACAAAACACAGAATTCATATAGACTTGACTACACATATCACATATATAAATGTTTCAACCTCTATAATTATTCAAAACTACAATGCAAAACCAGTAACTTACCCCACGGTTAAACGCAGCGACACATAGACCAGTAGCAAGCCCTAACAGACATCCAACAAGCAACAACGCCCATTCAGGCGGAGCACCATCACCTAAAATCTCATCATCACCACCAATCACTCCACCTCTTCTCGGCGACACACGGTCCCTATCCCTATCCCTATCCGACCACCGTGTACTAGGCGACCGGCGTTTAATACTAAGCCGTCGACCAGAAAACGCACGATCTAGTCTACTCCATATATGCTTAATACTCTTACCACTTCTTCCAGATGTTCTCGGAGACAAAATGACTGAAATCTGACCTTCTAAATCTCTATCTGAAGACGATGAATTCGACGGCAATAATTCATCCCTATCATTGTGATCACCTCCAGACATACTTTCAAGTTTCAAACCCTAACTTGTACACACCACGATGTACGAATCATTCTCCCATAATTGCTTTAAATCGAGATCAGATCGATTCTCCAGACATACATACTTTCAAGTTTCAAACCCTAACTTGCACCACACACTAATGTACGAATCATTCTCTCATAACTGCTTCGTAAACAGCTTCAGATTGATCAAATCGAGAGATTTGGATCTAATACTTTCAAGTTTCAAACCCTAACTTGTACACACACTAATGTAAGTGCTTCGTTATCAGCTTCTGATTGATCAAATCGAGATTTGGATCTTATACTTTATAGTTTCAGACCCTAGCTTGCACCACACACTAATGTACGAATCATTCTCTCATAACTGCTTCGTAAAAAGCTTCAGATCGATCAAATCGAGAGATTTGGATCTTATACTTTCAAATTTCAAACCCTAACTAATGTAAGTGCTTCGTTATCAGCTTCTGATTGATCAAATCGAGAGATTTGGATCTTATACTTTCAAGTTTCAAACCCTAACTTGCACACACACACAAAAGTATGGATCATTATCTAATAATTGGTTGTTAAAATTAAGCAAATTGAGATCTGGATGTTGTTGATGAGATGGATTGTGTGAAAATTGAAGTGGTTACTTACAGGAGAATTGTGATTGAATTTGTGGTTAAACAAGGAAGGATGAGTGTAGTAGTGGAAGGTGAATGGAGAATGCCAGAATGGAGTGAGATTGACGGTGATGAAAAGCTGGGTGTTGCTTAATAATGGCTTCTGAAGTAATCACCCAGAAATTATTAATTTTTTATTATATAGTTTTTCAATGTGTTGACTTTGTAACATTTGTTTTTAAAGAATTCTTTAATACACGTTCATATATTGTTGCTTTACTGTATAAGCATTTTTTAGGCTCCCACTGTTTCTATAATTCTATACTATAAGTTTAAAATGTTATTTTTATATCGCTACATGTATAAGGTCATTATAGAGCTATACGGGTCATCTAACTGGTTGTTGCAAAGAAAATGTCAAAGAATGTTTTTTGTCTCTATTTATATGGGTCGTAAAACATTATACGAACCGTATAGAATGTTATACGATCCAAACCTCATATAATGTTATACGGCTCGTATAATATTATACAACCCGTATAGAATGTTATACGACATAATATTTCCTCCATCTATACGAGTCGTATAACTGAAAACTTCCATGTATCAGTTTAGAGAATAAAGTGAGAGAGAAAGATTGTTGTTGTATTACTTACTGAAATCAAACAATACAATGAGTTTATATATACATGCTACCCTACACCATGACACTAACATGCACCATACTAACCTCATATAATGTTGGGATTGAACCCTACCAGAGGAACAGATAATTAAAGCCAAAACCGGATCACAACAGTGGATTCACAATAAGCAGTTGTTTACATTAGACTTTCCCCTTGAAAGTGATTATAACAACTGATGGTTCTCTATCCACTGTCCGTATACAACTGCTGCTACCTTTTAAACTGCTGATATAGCCCTGAAGAAGTAAACACTGCTGGTTCAATCTACTGATGACAAAGCACTGCCCACTCAAGGACTGATCAACTTTGAGGAAAGCAGTGATAGAAGAAGATAGCAGTAGTTTAGTGTATTACTTGTCTTATGTAGAATCAGTGGTTAAGTTTAGCAATGTTTGTATAGGAACAGTGGTTACAGGTTGTTAGGCTGTTAGACGTCGCTTTCATGGTGACGTCAGCTGAGATGCCTCAGTGGTTTGGTTTGCCTATAAATGGAGCAGTACTCCGTACTGTTACATTTGATTGACTGAGTGAGTTCTTCTCCTCTAGTCCAATCCTTTCATCCTGTGTGCAATCAACCTTGAAGCATCAGGCTGAGGGGGAGTTTTAGTTTGTAAGCTAGCTTTGTAATCTTTTGATTTACTTTGTAATCTTTCGATTGATGAAAAGCATGTGTTTATCAAAACTATTTTCCCCTTTGATTGTGTTTACTAAGTTTGTGTTCATTTCCGCTGCATATCTCATTAAATCATGTTTAATAATTGTTCATTTATTACAAACAAACACAATCATGAGAGCCTCCGATCCTAACAATTGGTATCAGAGCTTGGACAGTCAAATTCGATCTAACAATCAATTTGACAAAACAGTTCAGCTCAAAATTCATTGATACTAAGGTTGATTGCATTTAGTTGAAAAACAGAGTAACGAGTGATCACGTTCAAAGTTGCTATTCAAAAACTCTGTAAAACAACCAAGATGTCATAAGACATACAAAATTCACACAACAAGTGATGTCATACATAAATCACCTATAGGTTTCAGATCTGGAAATATATCTGTTAACTATGGTGTAATTATCTTCTTTACAAAATTGATTTCAAATTGTTGTTATGAAGTTTTGTGCTGTATCCATCGTGTTTTCAGCTAAAGTATGTACCTCAGGTCGACAAAAACCTATGTTCATAAAAACATTGGTGTTTTTGTTTACATAAAAAGAGGGAAATTAAAACTTTAGTTATTTAGATCTTATGTATTGAAAAACAGGTTGAGAATCCTTCAAAAGGACCAAAATCAATTTTGTTAAGAATACATTAAGAAAATTAGCAAGTCAAAAAATGTCCAGATCATGCGTAATGTGAAATTTGGCATAAGTATGTGCAGAAATGACCAAATCTCTCAAAACATTGCTGCAAAATGTTTCTATCAAAAAAAAAAAAAGGAGAAAATTCACGAGTACTCAATAAGTGTGTTTATCTCAAACCTTTTGATGTCAAAAGAAAGGAGCATAAATGTAAAACACTTAAGAGTCAAAATTGGGGGTAACAATGGTCATCAAGCACAAGCAACTGTGTGAATTCTTTGGTTCAGGGAAGTTCAGGTAACAATAGTATCCCCAGTAAGTAAACTTACAAGAGGACTAGACAAGCTATCAGATTCATCACATGGCAACAAAATCTATAACAGGGTTTTCAAAAACTTATGTGTACATGTGTCCTCATTTTTGCAATCAACTGACAAGAAAATGGTACCAAACAGTGGTCAAAATGTATTTACAATTTCATACCACTGTTGTCAAACCACTGACCATTTTCATAAACTTGAGAATGATATGATTATGAGTTTTATTGAAAAATACCAGATCCTTATGGTGTTGTTTTCAGAAAATCCTTTAATTATTTTTCTGGAAAAGGAATTTCTCAAATTAAGCAGGATATATTATTCTTTAGTTTTCTTTAAGAATAATATATTTTGTACTTTTACTGGTTTTTTATAGTAAAAGTTTCAATCTCCTGTCAGGATATAGAACCTTATTTTTTTTTGGTGATATCATCCTCGAAAATGGATCAAAAGGAAATGGTGTATGTGTCAAGGTCAAGGTCATGTCAAACTCAAGTTTGGTTTTAACACGATCAAAAATTGATTGCTAACAGATTTTAAAACACTGGGATACTAAACCACTGTCAGGAATCTATAAAAGTTTCAAAACCTTGAATGAAAATCTCTGTAAAAGCTGCTGACAAATTGAACTTGACAAATTTGCATCTAAAATGTATTTTGTTAAGGATAGCAATCTTGCAGACATTTCAGAATCACCATCAACAGATGTTAGACATGATATTGTGATTTCGCAAGATAAAATCATTTCTTTCATCAGAACAGCAGATGCTCAAAATATTCGTCAAGAGCTTATCCACTGGTGCACTAACAGTTGCTGATATACTAGTCTTTCAAATCTTTACCATTACCCTTAACCACTGCTTTGCTCAAACATCTGTTTCCTAAATACTGTCCACTGCTGAAAGTCAACCCCTGTTCTCTCATTCTCTTGATAAGCACTGTTGTTCAAAAATCAGTGTTGTATCCACTAATGTGCTATCTACTGATAGTAAAAATCATCCATTGTTATCACATTATTACCGTTGTAACCACTGATGCCTGTTTCATCAGCGGCTCTCAAAACAACTGTCCTCCATAAAACATCTCTTCATCAGCGGTTGACACGTGGTCAGTTTTTAGCCTTCAGATCTTTGTAACCGTTGCCACATCAGCGTTCATTATTTTCCCTAAATAAAACCCTGATCAAAACCCCAAACAGGGTTTTACACTGTCGAATTGAATTCCAAAATTCTCTTTTCAAAGCAGTTTCCCACTTTCTATCTCAAATCATTTTTCGTTCGTCCTCATCAAAATGACGAAATCAAAATCAAAATCAAAATCATCCTTATCTTCATCTCCCAAAGAAGCCACACAAATGGCCGATGAACCTATTGAAATCCCATACAAATCCCCTCACAACTACTTGGGTCTACTCACAAAACCCACCAACAATCACACCTTCGATTCCATCATCGACATTATGTCTGCGTCAAAGTACAAAACTTTGCTTACAGCAGATGCTCCAATCTACCAACAAACCCAGAGAGAGTTTTGGAAAAAATGCTACGCTTGAAAAACAAGACGATAAAGTCATAGCCATCAACTCTTCCATACAGGGTAAAGCGATTCAAATTACTCCACTATCCATTTCAGAAGTCTTTAAACTCGATGATCAGCAAGGTAAAACTTCTTTTCTTAAAAGCGAGTTGAAAACTGATTTTCTGAAAAGGGGGTATGCAAAACAAACAAAAAGAGATACCTTACAAAAAGGTTTCTTTCCTTCTGCACCTAGATTTTTATTCCACACACTTTTGATGTGTGTTTCAAATAAAACAACTGCTTTTAATGAAATACCATTGAAGATCCAATGTCTGGGTTATGCTATTTTAAATAATGAAAATTATAACTATTCCCAGGAGATCTTTGATGATTTGGTGAAAAATGTTGATAGCAAAGCATTTCTACTTTTTCCAAGGTTTCTAAGCTGCTGATACGTGGTCGAAAACCGGTGCTCGTAATTGCTTAATTTGATGTCTTTACACATATTTTAATTCTGAATAGCCTACTTTTGATTAGATACTTGTTTTGCAGGTCTAGCAGAGTTTAAGGAGCCTTTCGGGAGCTTAACGGGTCACCGGGACTAAAAACGAACCACCGGGATGCGGAACGGGTCAACCGGACTCAAGAAATGGAAAAAACAGAAAGTCATACTTGGGGGCACCGTCGCCGACGACCATATGGTCCGTCGCCGACGGCTGGTGTAAGTGTACGTCGCCAGGAATGACCGTAGGACAGCAAGACAAGCCGTCGGCATCAAGTCACCATACACGGACCGTCGCCGACGGGGCATCAGGCCGTCGGCGACAGCCCCTCAATGTTGCTGTCGCGAAATTTCGTTTCTTTTGGTCTTGGAACGAATGAAAGGGGAGTTGTTGGCCATTATTCAGGGGTTACACTTACTTTTGAGTTTTGAATATCATCTTGGAGCCACTACTCATTAGCTATCACCTACCATTCCATCTATCATCATCTCTACAACCCGAATCAACATCCTAATCATCATCAATCAAGAACCCTAATTCACCATCACATCCTTCATTCCAATCCATCATCACCAACCTTCCATAACCCTAACCATCCATCCATTCATCCACCTTCAAGCTTCACGATGATCCAATTCAAGCTTTCTACATCCGGTGATCAAGTTTCTTCGATCATGCTCGGCTAAATTCGTGGAGGTTTCACCCCGGTGTAGGTTTTTGTAAGTCTAGGGTTTTAACATTGTTCTTGGATTGATTTTGTGACAAATTGCTTTTTGATTTGAAGCTTATGACAATTGTCTTGCATTTGTATTGAATTCATAAATTGTCGAGTGAAGATTAAATTTGACTTTATGAAATGTTTATGTGCAATTATGCCTTGTCTAGGTTAGAGTTTACATGTTCTTGGTAACGAAGTGCATAGTGGTCCGTTCTTTATAACATTGATAGCTCTTGGCACCTAAGCCGTGTAACACTAAATTCGTTAGTCACTTTTGCAATTGAATCAATTCTAAAACTTGTAGAAATCCTAGGAATGCAACTACCGAACCGGGTGTGAGCCTTGTTTTCTCTATATTGTTTAAACTTCTAATTACATTTGTTGCAATTGTTAATTGTGCGTAATCAATCAACCAATCACTTAATAATTTTAATTCACATCTCTCAATTAAACAAAAATACAAAAATATATCATAGCAAGCTTCATAAGTGTGACATCTTTTACAATTCATTCAAAGTCCATTCGCAAACCACAGACTCTTCGTGGTTCGACCCCTTGCTACCACTAACTATTTGTTAAGGGTAATTTGGGACTATAAATATTATCTTTGACCGGAGCGCAACACTCCGATCAAATTTTGGCGCCGATGCCGGGGAGTGCGTGCGCTTTGTGTTTGAATTTGCGTGATTATCTGTTTAATTTGTTTAGCTTTCTTTTTGTACTTTGTTTTTTTCCTTGTTACGCGGGTGTGTTACTTGTGCAGGTTACAGGTAGTGCATGCATACGCGGAACTCCGGGAGGACTTCACCTTTAGTCTACGAACCGGAAATCGAAAGAGTCGCAAGAAGAAACCTAGCAAGCCGGTTAGAAGCAACTCTTGCTTCTAATCAAACCGACCAAACACCACAACTCACACCATCCATTGCAACCGATTCAATGGCAAACCAAAACTCCAATAACCCAAACCTCAACAAAAATCAATTCTAATCCCGAGGAACCTTCTACCCCGCCCAAAATGTTCAACCTATGCATCAAGAGCGACCGGGTGGTAATAACAACAATGGACCACCCACACCACCGTTTCAAAACCAAAATCCCAATAACACCCATCGAACACCCCAACAACAAAACCTTCATCAACACAATTCTTTACCTATCAATCTTGATGACCGGAATGTCAATTCCGACCGTCGAGACAACCGAGATCATGGCAATCCAGCGAACGAAGACCCATTCTTCAACATAGATGATTTGAGGAACGCCATCCCCGATGACGAACCATATAGTGTTCCCGGTTATCAATCACCGGAACATGTAAGCATTCATATGGAAAATTCGGACGATGGGAGGTACTTTGATGATCGGGCTAACGATGACGAAGACTGGGGATATGTGAATCAAGGTAATGGTTACAATGCAAGAGGGTTCGAAGATGTTGAGTTTGGCTACCAAAATGCCAATTTTGTGGGGAATGACGATTACGGGGATAGAAGAAATGACGGTTACGAAAATAACCACCAACCACGAAATAACAATCAAAGGAACCGGAACGATGGGTTTTACAACAACAACAATGCCAACCCTAACCGGATTCCTCGTTTCGTGGGAGGGGGTAATCAAAGGGGTAACCAAGGTAGAAACCAAGGTGGTGATCAAAGAGGTGATAGAAGAGACAACCGAAGGCTGGTCGATCAAGAGGTTAATGGCCCACAACGTCGTCAACAACCTCCACAGGGAGTGAATGACCGTTTTTGACCGGTAGTTACCGACAATGATTCTCCTATAGTGTGCGAAAGAAGAATGTTCGATTGCAAACCCCATTACATCAATATACTTCCCCACTTCAATGGGAGGTCTAATGATGAGCCATATACGCACTTGGCGGAGTTTTCTTCCATTTGCAACACCATCGGGGGGCACAATTTTGCACTAGAGGAGGTTAAACTTCGTTTGTTCCAATTTTCGTTGAAAGACAAGGCAAAACAATGGTTTCTCACACTTCTGACGAATAGCATCCGGACATGGGGAAAGATGCAACAAGTCTTTTTAGACGAATACTATTCGATGGCGAAGACCGACGACGCTAGGGATGAAATAAGGTCGTTTCGGCAACTATCGAGTGAACCGTTACATGAAGCATTCACTCGATTCAAAGAATTGATGCGGAGATGCTCACATCACCAAATAGAAAAGTGGGAATTGGTGAAGTGCTTTGTACGTGGTTTGGATGACGCGACATAGAACCGCCTTGAATCAACGAGCAACGGGACTCTCTTGAGCAATCACGAAGATGATGATTGGGAGTTTTTGGAGCGGATGAGCAAACGGTCAAAAGAGAAGGAATCGGCCGATAGAGCTAAGAAACATCCCATTTCCCGGTCACTTCCCGATCTTGATTCTAAGGATCGAGTTTCTACCTTATAGTGGGAAATGGCTCGTATGAAGAAGAAGAAGGAAGTGAACGCGGTACAATTCGCGGTTTGTGAAGAATGTGGAGATATTGGGCATAGAACCGAGCAATGTCCAACGGGGTCGAGTGACTACACCGAGGAGGTAAACCAAGTGTATGGGGATCGAAAGCAATATGACATGAACTCTAACACTTACCATCCGGGTTTGAGAAATCACCCTAATTCCCGGTATGGCAATTCTTCGAATCAAATGAATCCGAATTTCCAAGCGGGGAATCAAGGTGGTCAAGGAGGGTCTTCGTATAACAATCGTCAAGGTGGTAACCAAGGGGGTTACCAAAGGAATTACAACCAAGGTGGTAATCAAGGGTATCAAAACCGTGAAGGTAACTATCAACGGGGTTACAACCAAGGTGGAAATGGGGGTGGTGCATCAAACTCCCAAGGTGATGATTCGATTAATTCGAAACTAGATGCCATCATGAATACTATGAGAACTCTTACCAACTCACATCAAGCTCTCATGAATTCAAATCAAGAAATTAAAACTGAAATGCGGAAAGAGTTCGAAGTGAGGGATAAATCCCAAAAGGCATTAGAGAAGCAAGTGGGGCAACTTGCTCAAGAGATGGCTCAAATTCGTGGAAGTGGAGGAGGACTTCCAAGTGACACCACGGTGAACCCTAAGCATCAAGGGTCGAACTCGAGGAACACGCGTGAGGTACCAATAAATAAAATTTCTTTACGTAGTGGTCGAGTCATAGATAGTGGTGTTGAGCCACCACCACCCAAGTTTGTTGAAGGGGTGGTGGAAGATGCGAGTGATGACGAAGGTAATAACGGCCAAACGGGTCAAAATAAAAATGATTTAAAAAGTAATAAAAATACACCCGTTGTGACCGTTCCCGTCCCAAAGGCTAAGGAAAAGGGTGTGGAGGTTAATACCGCCCCTTATCCCGAAGCTTTGTTGGGACCATCTAAGAAAGTGGTAAATAAACGAGGCCCACAACAAGAAGAGATGTGGGAAATTTTTAAGCAAGTTAAAATCAATTTACCACTTCTAGATGCAATTAAGCAAGTACCTTCATATGCTAAATACTTGAAGGATTTATGCACCCAAAAACGGACTCACAAGTTTCCTAAGAAACTTGATTTGACTGAAAATGTGAGTTCGATTCTTTCGGGTGCACTTCCACCAAAACTTCAAAATCCGGGGGCGCCCATTATTTCAATACAAGTTGGTGAATTTAAAATGACACGAGCACTTTTGGATCTTGGGGCAAGTGTGAGTATCTTGCCGGGTAGTTTATATGACCAATATGATTTTGGTCCACTTCAAGTGTCGAACACCACCGTGGTGTTAGCCGACTTGACCCCTAAACTACCCCGTGGGATAGTCACGGATGTAATAGTCAAGGTCGAGGACTTTTACTATCCGGTGGACTTTCTTGTATTAGATTATGTCTCTTTAGACCGAACTAAGCAACCAACGGTGATCCTCGGTCGACCATTTTTGGCAACATCGAATGCCAAATTAATTGCAAATCGGGCACGGTCGACATGACTTTTGGTAACCGTCGGTTGCGGTTAAATGTTTTTTCTGGATTGACGGATCCTCTAGTTGGCGGTGAATGCTATATGGCGGACATCGTTGACGAGTGTATACCTCTATGCGACATTAGTGTCGAAGAGGAAAACACAATAGAGGAATGTTTCATGTTTGACAGGTTACAAGGAGAGACAAATCGGAGCATGGATGAAGAGGTGAAAGAGTTGGAGGTTATGGCAGCAAAAGAAGGAAGGCCCACTTGGACACATCAAGTGGAAAGTCTTCCGGAAACTATTGATACAAAGTTGAAGCCGTCGTTGGAAGAGCCTCCGGTGCTAGAGTTGAAAGTGCTACCCAAGCATCTTAAGTATGCTTATGTGGGTGAAGGTAGCACACTCCCGGTTATCATTGCATCTAATTTGACCGGGGAGCAAGAAGAGAAGTTGATGAGAATTTTGGTCACTCATAGAGCCACTATCGGGTGGACCATTACGGATTTGAAGGGAATTAGTCCCTCGGTGGTGATGCATAAGATCATCACGAAAGATGGTATGAGTCCTTCTCGCGACACACAAAGGAGACTAAATCCGAACATGCGAGAAGTGGTGAAGAAGGAAGTACTGAAGTGGCTAGATGCGGGTATTATATACCCTATCTCGGATAGCCAATGGGTGAGCCCGACACAAACAGTTCTGAAGAAGGCGGGTATTCAAGTCATCACAAATGATGCAGGTGAAGAGGTCGCCACTCGGCCGGTAACCGAGTGGCGTATTTGTTTTGATAATAGGAAGTTAAATGTTGCAACTTCCAAAGATCATTTCCCTTTGCCATTTATTGACCAAATAGTTGAGAAATTGGCCGGACAAAAATTTTATTGTTTTTTGGATGGTTATTCCGGATACAATCAAATTGCTATACATCCGGAAGACCAAGCAAAGACTACTTTTACTTGTCCATACGGTACTTTCGCATTTAGGCGAATGCCCTTTGGACTTTGTAATGCCCCCGCCACCTTCCAAAGGTGTATGGCGAGTATCTTTTCAGATATGGTGGGGGAGTCTTTGGAAATCTTCATGGATGATTTCTCAATATTTGGGTCATCATTTGATACATGCCTTGACCAACTCGAAATTTTTTTGAAAAGATGTGTTGAGAAAAATTTGGTTTTGAGTTGGGAAAATAGCCATTTTATGGTTCAAGAAGGGATTGTGTTGGGGCATGTCGTCTCGAGTCGTGGGGGTGGATAGAGCAAAAGTGCAAGTCATATCTACTTTGCCTTATCCTACAAGTGTTAAGGGTATTCGGTCATTCTTAGGACACGCGGGGTTTTATAGGAGGTTTATAAAAAGTTTTAGTGATATAACGAAACCCCTATGTAATATATTGTTGAAAGATAAAACATTTGATTTTGATAAGAATTGCCAAAATGCTTTTAACATTTTGAAGAAAAAGTTGGTGGAGGCCCCAATCTTGCAATCACCGAATTGGTCTTTACCATTCGAAATTATGTGTGATGCAAGCGATTATGCGGTGGGGGCAGTATTGGGTCAAAGGGTAGACAAGAAACCGGTTGCCATTTACTACGCAAGTAAGACTCTCTCGGATGCATAATTAAATTATACAACTACCGAGAAAGAGCTACTTGCGGTGGTATATGCGTTGGATAAATTTCGTGCTTATATATGGGGTACTAAGGTCATTGTTTATTCTGACCATTCTGCAGTTAGGTATTGATGTGTGCAAAATGCAACATATAAATTACATCAATTGTGGCATAAAACTAACCCTTTTTTAGTACTAATGTTGGAAAAAGTGTGCTTTTGTCTTCCTTTTGTATTTTCAGGTTAAATGAGCTCAAATTAACAAAAGAAGCAAAAAGACAGCTAAATCTAACATAAATACAAGAAAAGGAACAAACGTGGCATGCCCGACCTCCCCGAAAGCATCTTCCCAAGCAAAACAAGAGAACATAAGGCTGAACACGCCCCGTGCTCAGTGAGCACGGGGGCGTGCCCAAGTGTCAGCATAAAAGACAAAGTTGTAGAAGCTTCCATCGCCCACCACGGGGTCGTGCTCAGCGGACACGGGGCCGTGGTAAACTATAAGACTCGCAGAATCCAGGCAAATCTTGATAGTACAAATATGCTTCTGCACACGGGGTCGTGCCCAGCGGACACGGGGTCGTGGTCAACTAATGCAGACAAAAGCAATTAATGAAGACAGAGAAGGATGTGGACACGGGGCCGTGCCCGAGCTTCTGTTCAGCCTATAAATAGGAGTGCTTGGCTCAAGCTCAAACCATCCCTTGGCACACCACCTCTCTCACACTTCACCCACCACCCACCACCACCATAACACCATCATCCACCACCATCATCCATTGTCCATCATAGAGTGTGTGAGTCGTCTCGGGATCCAAGATTGATCGTAAGAGTTCTTGACAATCAAGGCCATGTTTGCCTAAGTCTCTTACATCACTTGGTGAAGACAAAGTGTCTAGTGTAATACTTTTTATTTTTAATCTTTTCGCACTTTTTAATTGGTTATGTATTAATGACTTTAATAACTAGTTTCTTATGTTGAAGATGATTCTTCCTTATCGTTTGTCCGTGGTGTCTTGGCATTATTTTACTGTCTATATAAAATAAAAGATTTTCACCATTCATATCTCTACTGTCTATATGGAGGTATGTTGGCTACCTGGTCGGGGGTTAAGGGAACGGTTTGGTAAGAGTCTTGCCATTGTTCAGTGTATAGATCCTGCAAAGGACCTGGGTCAAATTTAGTAGGACCTCCTTCAATACTTAACGGTATTGGATGGCGGGGGTCCAAACTCTTTGATCCCCTCATAAGTTAAGCTACTATTAAAACTTTAACCCGGCTACTTAGGACTGTATCCCTGCTGACTCAGACTACTTAGCCGAGGGTATCGTCGCCTTCAAAAGAGGGGCCTACCACATTATGCATTAATAACTTAATTAATTATCTTTCAATAATCCAACCCTTTAGGATTGTATCCCTGCTGACTCAAACTACTGGGTCGAGGGTAACGTCACCTCCAAAAGAGGGGCCTACTACAATAACTAAGATAATCTCTTAAATAGTGCAAAAGTGCGGAAATAATCAAAGGTTACACTAAACACGAGTCGGAGCCAAGTGATTCATCTTGTCTATCTGTTTTATTTTTATTTTTTAGTATTTTAGTTAGTTTTTATTTTCTTAGTTTAAAACCTTTTTCTAAACTTTTGATTTGATTAGACGTTGAGGATAAATCGGTACTAAAAGCTCTTGTGTCCTTGGACGACCTCGGTATCTTGCCAACACTATACTACGCTCACGATGGGTGCACTTGCCCATATGTGTGTTTAGTGTTAGTAAATATCGTGTTTTATAAATTTAAAACTTGGCAAAAAAGTGTAAAAGGGCTTAAAATATACTTAAACTTATATACACACTTCACACGCATCAAGTTTTTGGCGCCGCTGCCAGGGACACAAGGATTTTAAGAAAGCTTAAAATCGACGGCCTAATCAGTTTTTCAAAACCTTTTCAAAACGTGCGCACATTTTTCTGCATTTTAGTTTAATTTTGCATTTACAGTAGGTTGAACACGGGCCGTGCTCGCTGAACACGGGGCCGTGCTGCACATTTTTCATAAAACACCCAGTAACAGAAACTGAACACGGGGTCGTGTTCACTGAACACGCCCCCGTGCTCAACGAAATCAGTAACTTTAATTTAAACGCCCAGATACAGATTCTGTACACGGGGCCGTGTCCACTGAACACGGGGTCGTGTCCAGCCTCTGTTTCCGTTTTTATTTTTGTTTTCTGATCTCTAGACTTGGTTGTGGTCTGCTGAGTGATTCTTATGGATCAATACTCAGGAGGTTACAACTACACCTATGAGGAGGATGGTTATAGGAGTAACTATTGCACTAATTGTGGTGACCCGCACTCGGTTCAATATTGTAACTTATATCAACCGTCCACTTCATACACCTACTATGAGGAGCCCAGGTACGAGCCATCAACTTCATACACATCCTATGAAGACCAAAGGTATGAACCTCCTCCCTCATACTCATATTTTGATGAACCAAGGTATGAGCCTTCCTACTCATACTTTAAGGAACCAAGATATGAGCCACCACCTTCATATGCTTATTATGAGGAACCATGGCGTGAACAACCCACCTCATATGAGTATTATGAAGAACAAAATTACGATCCTTATCCATCATATGCTTACAATGAAGAACAATGGTGTGAACCATCTACTTCATATGGGTATTATGAGGAACAAAGGATCGAACAACCGGATTCGAGCTTTGAAAATCCCGATCCTTTTTCTATAACCGAAGTGACCGATAGGATATTAGAACACCTTAGAGTTATCGATCGTTATATAATAGAATCTCGCGCAAGGGAAAAGGAGTCTCTTGCAAGAGAAGTGTTGGATCTGAGTTTGATTCTGATTGTATTTTGTGTTTGTAATTAAAATGAAAATGGATGAGTGTGCAGCGGAATTATGATGAAAACAAACTTTGCATACAATCAAACGAGAGTAATACTTTGATCAACCATCTTTTCACAATTGAATCGGAAGATTGAATTTATTTCAATAACGATTACAATGATTGATGAATGAATGCAAACTCCCCCTCAGCCAGAGCTCAGTGTTTGTTCGTGCAAAGAAGACGATGATGCAAAGAGCTAATAGAACAGTACAAAGTACTAAGCTATTTATAGGCACTTGCAAACCACTGAGCATCTTAGCTGACGTCACCATGAAAGTGACATCTAACCTCCTAACAAACTCTAACCTCTGATCTATACAAACACTGCTATGTTAACTACTGCTATTACATTACATTACAAAACAAACTATAGATCAGCTGCTGCAACCTTCCACTGCTGTGAACCCAGCAGTACTTGTCCGGATCAGCCGTGCTTGACTCAAGGCAGTAGATTGAATCAGCAGGGCTTTAGTCTTTCATCAGGTCTTTACTTGAGCAGCAGTTGTAGGTCAGCAGTTTGCACGATCCGCAGATAGGAGGTC
Source organism: Helianthus tuberosus (assembly GCA_030545235.1). NCBI lineage: Eukaryota > Viridiplantae > Streptophyta > Magnoliopsida > Asterales > Asteraceae > Helianthus > Helianthus tuberosus. The sequence continues at coordinate 182,331,859 of CM060395.1, read as the reverse complement.
AGCAGATGTTGAAATCACTTTCAAGGGGAGAGACTTGTATGTAAACATCTGCTTATTCTGGATCCACTGCTCTGATCCAGTTTTGGCTTTAATTATTTGTTCCTCTGATAGGGTTCAATCCCAACAATCTCCCCCTGGAACAGATAATACCAAAACTCTTCATTATTGTGGACATTTATTGCCTCATCAACAGTTCCCTTATCTGACCTTTAAATTGTAGTTTAAAGTCTAGGACATCTGTGTCTTCATCATCCCTGCTAAGTGGAAGATCAAAGAGATCCTGCAAATCTTCAAGACTCAGGCCAAGAGCTTGTTCCCTTGATATTTTCTCCACTTCTCCACCAGACCTGAGCAAAGTCAATACGCAGGTCTGTTTGTCAGTTTCCCACTTTTGTATTTTTTAGCCTGGTGGGTTTCTTGGGAGATGTTTATTTGCAGAGGTATTGGGTGAGGCTGGCCTATTCACAACTGGCTGAGCAGTACTTGCAGTTTGATCCAAACCAAGAGTTTCTATGATCATTTTCTTTATGCCTTCTTTTACAAGGTCATCTCCTTTTATCATCTCTTGGATGGTTTCACCTCCCAACTGTTTGTGTGTCCTTCTTTTATAGATGGCAGCACCAGTTGGAGCAGTGGCTCTCCTGATTTGCAGTTTTGTTGGTCTTTTTGAAACCTCTGCTTCAGGATAGTCAGGCTTTTGAGGAACATTTGGATCTTTCTTTCTTAGTTCCTCCAACCTTTTGTAGGTGATCCTGACCACATCTTCTTTCCATCTAGCAATTTGTCTTTTGTTTCCATATTCAGCAGCAACCAGTTCTTCTTTCATTCTTTTCAGTTCTACCTGTTTGTCAGGTACATTCTTTCTATACTTTGCCCAGTCAGGAGGAGTGTGAGTGACTTTCCTTTTTATCATGTCTTGAATTCTTGCTGCTTCATTTTCAAGCTCAGGAACAGTCCACTCTTTGTACATGTATCTCTCTCCTTTGTACTTCTTGTGAGCCATGATGCTTTCAATGTAGTCTTTCTTCAAAGTTTCAGCTGCTCTTTCTGAAATTTGTTGACTGACATTTTTTGCAAATTGTTCTAGGGATCTGACTTGTGTGAGCAGATATTGATAGTTTCTTGAAATTTCTTTGTCAGATTTCCCTTGTGTATTTCTTTTTGAGATATCCTCTGCTTGCTTGGCCTTGATTTTCAAATATTCATCAACATTTTTAGGCCAGGGATATCCTTTTATTGATGGCAAACTCCTTTTGGCAGGGTCATCCTCATAGTAAAAAGATTTTATTTCTTCTCTAACAGCTGCTAGTTCAAGAGGAAATTGAACACCTGCAGGAGGTAAGGGCTTGTACATTTTAACTGAAGAGAGAGGAACTGGTTTTGGTATTGTGACAAGAGTTAAAGATTTTGAAGATGTTTGTGGTGGTGAAGTGTCATCATCTTTGAGAATTAGCCTTCTCCTCTTTGTTTGAGGAGGGGCTGATGATGTTTTGGATGGAACAGTGGTGGTTGATGTAGTGGCAGTGGTTTGTGATTGACTAACAGTTGTTGAAACAACTGGTGTTCCAACCACTGTTGTCATTACAGCAGATGTTATAACAACTGCTGTCTTCTGCCTTTTGGCAGGAGGTGATTTTGTTTTTGGTGGTGATGGTGGTAAAGCAGTGGATCTGGTGTGTGTTGAAGTGGTGTGTGTTGAAGTGGGAGCAGATGTTGAAACCACTGAAGTACCGACTGTAGTTGATACAACAGGAGTTACAGCAGCTGTTTTAGGTGGTGGTTTTGGAGCAGACTTTGAACGTCTGGTTGGAATGGATTTGGGTAGCCTTACTCTTCTTGTAGGCTTCTTCTTTTCATCAACAAGATTTTCATCATCTTTTGACCCTGAAGTACCCTGATCCGGATAATCCACCCTGGCTTTCTTTTTGGCCTCTCTATCCCTTTTTACACTTGCAACTGCTTCTGCCAGTGCATTTGTGGTCACATCAATTTTCTTGCTTCCATCTGGCAGAGGGATCTATTTGGTCATGTTTGCATTTTCTGGTTCAATGTAGAGACCATCATCTATTCCCTTCTTTTTCCACTCCTGAATTTTCTCCCCCTTTTTGGCATTATCTGGGGGAAGTTGATCAATGAAGAGAACTGTCGGAGGAGCAGTGCCAGTGGTGTGCATGATTTGAGTTTTGAGAGCCTTTAGATCAGCCTGAGTGTTCTTGAACCTGGACTCCATTGCATTTCTCAGCTGTTGAACATGTTTTTCATGTTGCTGATCTGCTATTTGTGCTTGTTGATGGAGAAAAGGTTGAAATAGATTCCAGAGCTCATGTGTAGCAGGTGCCTGTTGTGGAGCAGGTGCTTGAGGTGGAACAGCAGTGGATTGTACCTTTTGTACTTGTAACAACTGTTGTAGCATATCTTTGAGTTCTGCAACAGAGTTATCAAGCTTTTCAACACGATCCGTCAATTTCTGGTACTTTAAACCATCACCCAATTTAATGGGATCATCTGATTTCCCACTATCAGTGGTTTTATCAGTGGTTGAGGTAGGGAGTGTACTCCAAACACTAACCACTGATGCCCCTTTGTCTTGGTACTGGGGTCTTCTTCTTTCAACACTTGACAACCTTTTGATGTTGCCAGTAGGATAAATAAATCCACTGGTGGTTGGCAGAAGTGCTATAGAAGGAATTGCCTCCAAGGAAGTCTTATTGATGTAACCACTGTCCAACTGTAAACCAGTGAGTTCAACAGTTGTAGTGGCTGCTTCACTTGGATTACCACCAAGAGTTACTTGTAACTCAAGGGGTGTAACCTCCTCAGGTTGTGTTGGTGGGTTAGCAAGGAATGATACATCAGGCTCAGTAATTTGTTGAGGCATATTCTCATTTACAGGTGATTGAGAAGGACTGGGTAATGCCTGGTTCAAATCTATAGCATCCAAAAAAAGTTGTGTTTTTGGTGGAATTGTGGATGTGAGGTTGGGTGTAGAAAGAGAATTTGCCCCAGGCATTGGGCTGTGGATGATGGAAACGAGTGTTTCCAGAGCATCATAATGTGGTGGCCCTATGTATACAACCTGTTCTTTTTGTGAAAAAGCAGGAGGAGTTTTGGTTATGGTTTGAGATATTTGTACCAACTGCTGTGAGGAAGTAGCAGCAGTGGTTTCTTGTGACATTTGTGCTGTCACAGGCAGTAGCTCTGGTATCTCATCCTCCAGAATTGCCTTTTTGATTGGTTTGGGGGGTTTTTGATTTTTCTTTTTGTTTGGCTTTTTGGGATTTGTAGGTGTGGGTTTCAAAACAGTTGTTCTGCTGCTTTGATCACCTTGAGCAGTGGGCTCAGCAGCAGATACCTGAGGAGCAGTGTTAGCTGCTAAATTCTGCTCAGGCACCTCTGCTTGTGTTTTGCAAGGTGTTAACATTCTTGAAAAAGTTTCAGTTGTTAAACTGTTTATTTGAGTAGAATCACCTTGGATTATTGCTGCTAAATCATCCTTACTGAATTTCTTTTCAAAATAGTAACTTAAAAACCTTGGAAACAGTAAGAATGATTTTGTTTCAACATTATTAACCAAATCTTTAAAGATTTCCCGAGAATAGTTAAAATTTTCTTCTTGAAGAATTGCATATCCCAGATTTTGAATCTTTAAAGGGATTTCATTGAAAGAAGTGGTTTTGTTTGAAACACATAGTAGGAGGGTATGAAATAAAAATCTGGTTGCAGAAGGAAAATAACCTTTTTGTAAGGTAAGTTTCTTCATCATTGTGGCTTCATACCCTCTCTCAATGAAGTCAGTTTGTAACTCGTTTTTAGTGAAAGAAGTTTTACCTTCCTGATCATCGAGTTGAAAGACCTCTGAAATGGATTGTGGCGTGATTTGGACAGCTTTACCCTTTATAGAAGAGTGTATGGTGGTTGCAGTATCTCCTTGTTTTTCAAGGGTTGCATTCTTCCAGGACTCTCTTTGGGTCTCCAAATAGATTGGTGCATCGGCGGTGAACAAAGTTTTGTACTTTGATTTTGCCATGGTGTCAATGATGGAATCGAAAACATTGGTGGTTCCTGGTTTTATGAGTAGACCCAGGAGATTGTGAGATGGTTTATATGGGATTTCAGTGGAGATTGCCTTTTGAGAGGCTGTTTTCGAAGATGATTTGGAAGTGGGTTTTGTAGATGGCTTCGATTTTGTCATTTTGAAGATGATAATCGAAGAAATTTGTGAAGGATGAAATGAAAAACTGCTTTGAGAAGAGAATTTTTAAGAATTCAATTCGACAGTAAAACCCTGTTTTGGTGGTGAGTGGGGGTTTTTATAGGGAAGAAAGTGAATGCTGACGTGGCAGCCGTTACAAAAGGTCTGACCGCTATATACTGCCCACGTGACAACCCCTGGTGAAAGTGAAGGACAGTACTTTTATGAAAGTGACTGATGAAGGCAGTGTTATTAAAGCAGTGGATGATTTTCACTATCAGTGGATAGCATATCAGTGGATAAGACACTGCTTTTGAACAACAGAGTTTATCAAAGAAATGAGAGAACAGGGGTTGGCTTTCAGCACTGGACAAATTTTTGAAGTAAAGCAGACTTTTGAACAATCAGTGGTTATGGCGGACTTTTAAGGATTTTAATGAAAAATTCATTGTTGGCTATTTTTAAGGATGGATTTTTGATTTTCTGAAAACATTTTGTGGCTTTTATTCATAGAAAAAACAAGATGTTGCTTGTTATTCCATGTTCAGCATCCCAATCCTAGAGACCAAGCTTTCAAAAGTGGCTGTATCAAGTGCTTTTGTGAGCACATCTGCCAGCTGGTCTTTAGTTGGGACATGATGCAGAGAAATCAAACCTTTTTCATAGCAATCCCTCACAAAGTGATGTCTGATGTCAATGTGTTTGGTGGTAGAATGGGAAACTGGATTTTTGATGATATTTTCTGCTGCCTGGCTGTCCAACATGAGTGGTGTCTTTAAGGCAGTGATACCAAAATCCAGTAACTGATTTTGAAGCCACAGGAGTTGGGCTGTACAGCTTGCAGCAGCAATGTATTCAGCCTCAGCAGTGGATGTTGAAACTGCTGCTTGCTTTTTGATTTGCCAAGAGACCAAGCAATCACCTAGAAACTGGCACCCTCCTGAAGTGGACTTCCTTGTGGTGTGACATCCAGCAAAATCACTATCAGAAAAACCTGAAAGCTTGATGTTCCCATTAGCTGGATACCAGATACCAAGTGTGGGAGCACCTTTTATGTATCTGAAGATCCTTTTTACAGCAATGAGATTTGATTTTCTGGGAGATGATTGACTTCTTGCACAGACACATGTTGCAAACATGATGTCTGGTCTAGATGCAGTTAGGTACAATAAAGACCCAATCATGCTTCTATAAAGTGTTTGGTCAATCAGCTCATCCTTTTCATCAGACATGACCAGCTTATTTGTTGCCATGGGTGTGCTGCATGGTTTACAATCATTCATATCAAATTTGGTCAAAGTTCTTTAGCATATTTGCTTTGATGAATGAAAGTTCCATTTTACATTTGCTGTACTTGGAGACCAAGAAAGCATTGCAGCTCACCCATTGCACTCATTTCAAACTCAGTTGTCATGAGTTCTCTAAACTCTTCACACATTGAGTTACATGTGCTTCCAAAAATAATCTCATCCACATAAATCTGGACAATCATTAGATCCTTCCCTCTCCATTTTAGAAACAGTGTTTTATCAATGGTACCTCTTTTGAAACCATTTGAGAGAAGGAAGTTGGAAAGAGTTTCATACCAGGCCCTTGGTGCTTGTTTCAGGCCATACAAGGCTTTGTTTAGCCTGTAGACATGATATGGATAAAATGGACCCTCAAAACCTGGAGGTTGACAAACATATACCTCTTCTTGAATTGTACCATAGAGGAAAGCACTTTTGATATCCATTTGAAACACCTTCATGTTGTGGTTGACAGCAAAGGCCAGGAACAGTCTAATGGCTTCCAATCTTGCAACAGGGGCGAATGTTTCATCATAATCAATCCCCTCTTCCTGTCTGTAACCTTGAACCACAAGCCTGGCTTTATTCTTGACAACAATACCCCTTTCATCTGTTTTGCTCTTGAAGACCCACTTTGTGCCAATGGGACTAACCTCTTCTGGCAGTGGTACAAGCTCCCATACTTGTTGTCTTTTAAACTGTTGGAGCTCCTCTTGCATGGCTTCTACCCAGCTATTGTCTTTCAGTGCCTCTTGGTACTTGACTGGCTGATGGAGTGATAGAAAACCAGCAAAAAGACAAATGTTTTGGGTTTGGCTTCTTGTGAGCACCCCTTCATTGATGTTGCCAATGATTTGATCAGGTGGATGAGATCTCAAGAAGATTAAATCTCCTTGGTATGGTATGATGGCATTTGTTAGTGAAGGCTGTAAATGTGTATCATCTGAGCTAACCACTGCTGGTGACTTTGATGACCTAGCAGTGGCTTCAAAAGGTGGTGGAATAGGAGGTAATGAACTGGACACCTGCTGACTTTTATCCACTGTTTGGGGACTTTTGTCAGCAGTGTTTGAAGATGTGGAAGCAGTGGTTGATGGGCTACTTTGGTCAACAACTGTTGAGGTAGCAGTGGTTGAGCTTTGACAACTGTTTTGAACAGCTGATGCTTTTCCCTTTGTGGCAGACCTTTGAGGGATGATGATTTCATACCCATAGTCTGGTGTTGTATCCTCGGATGTACCTGCACTGTTAGTCTTGACAGCAGTATTTTCAAAAGTGAATTTTTCAAGATCAAACAGATCTGCAGGATTTGCTGGGATTTTCATTGATGAAAGTTCATTGAACTTTACATTCAAAGTCTCCTCCACTGCCTTGGTCCGTGTATTGAACACTTTATAGGCCTTGGCAGTGGTTGAGTATCCCAGATGATAACCACAATCAATTTTGGCTGCAAATTTTGAAATGGAATCTTTTAGGTTCAAAATAAAGCATGGGTAGCCAAACACCTTGAAGTAAGAGATCAGTGGTTTAATTTTATACAGAATTTCATAAGCAGTCTTTTTGTGCCTGGGGTTTATTAAAACTCTGTTCTGGATATAGCAAGCAGTGTTTACTGCCTCTGCCCAGAAAGTTAATGGCAAACCTGAATCTACAAGCATAGTTCTGGCAGCCTCAATCAAAGTTCTGTTCTTTCTTTCAACAACCCCATTTTGCTCTGGTGTTCTAGGGATGCTGTACTGCCTTACAATCCCTTTCTTCACACAGAAGGCATCCAACTCCTTATTTTTAAATTCTGTGCCATTGTCACTCCTGAAGTTTTTCACTGGAAGGTCAAATTGCTTTTCAACCTGTGTCACAAAGTCTTGCAAAATGCCTGCAGTCTCATCTTTTGAGTGTAAAAAGAAAGTCCATGTAAACCTAGAAAAGTCATCAACAATAACCAAACAATATCTTTTCTTCTTGAGGCTCATGACTTGAACTGGGCCAAACAAATCCATGTGTAGCATCTGCAAACACTGGGTTGTTTTGGACTCTTCAATGGACTTAAAAGAAATTTTATGCTGTTTTCCTTTTAAACAGGAAATGCAATGTTCAGGACATGAAAACAATTTTTGTGGAAGGCCTCTCACCAAACCATTTTTTGAAATTTCAGTGATTGTCTTAAGATTTGTGTGCCCTAGCCTTCTGTGCCAAAGTTCTGTCTCTTTGTTAGAGGCAGCTGAGAACAGACAGGCATCAGCTCTGGGACACTCTTTTGACATATCAACAACATAAACATTGCCACTTCTTTGAGCAACAAGTTTAGTTTGACCAGTTTTGATTATTGCTTCAATCTTCTTGACCATTTCTGGTCCAACAATCCTACAACAATCTTTTGTGAAGAATGACCCAAACCCTTTGTCACTCATTTGGGACACACTCAGAAGGTTGAATTTTAGATTGTCTATTAGATTGACATTTTCAAATTTTACATTTCCAGACTGCACTGTACCAGACCCCAGAACTTTCCCTTTACTATTATTTCCAAAGGATATATCACCCCCTCCATGGATTTTAAAGTCTTTGAGGAGGGCTTTACATCCTGTCATGTGCCTGGAGCCTCCACTATCTACATACCAAAGACTATCAAAGCATGCAGAAGCTCCCTGCACATGAAGTAAAAGGATTAGTTCCTTAGGGTCTCCAAAGCCAACAAGGCTTTGGATGGGGTCTCAACAGTGTCTGGGATGGATGCAGAATGATGGACAGTGGTTAGGTCAGGGGTTTGGACAGTTTTAGTACTGTTTCTTGCTAACCACTGTTGGGGGTCTTAACCAATCACCTGTTGATAACCAAAAGGATGCCTATTCACTTTAGGTTTAGAGGGCCTTTTGTAGGCCTCATAAACGTGTGGAATCCTTTGGTAGGACTGTTTTTCCTTGCCTTTTCTGAACTGATTGGCAGGGGGTGCATCAGTAACCTGAACATCTCTTTTGACAGATGTTTGGTTCAGCTGTTTTGTGACAGCTGTTTGAACTGGCACAAACAGTGGTTGTTTCTTGGTGAATTTGACAGATGTTGATGATGATGATGGACTCAAGGATGTTTTAGCAATGTACTCATTCTTTTTCACATCAAAGTTTTTTAGATACACACATGCTTGAGTTTTGTGGTTTGTTTTACCACAAACAATGCAACTTTTAGCTGAAACAATGACACTTGTTCTGTTTAAATCATAAGCTTTTAAGTGGAAACAATATTTTGTTAGATGATTCCTTTTCTCACAGAATTCACAAAACAAGTTATCAATTTTTTCTTTCTTCTTTCTCTTTTCAGACTCCTTTGTAGCAGAGGTTTTAACCTCTGTTGGGATGTCCTTGAGAGGAATGACTTTAGCTTTTGGAGCTTTAACACCATCAGTTGATGTAAAGTCCATTGGCTTGAAATTTTCAAGAATATCACACTCATCAGACCATTTTGGTTTAAACTGATAATCTTCAAGCTCCTCAAAAGTAGAGGATCCCATTGGTCTGTCAAGTGTGATTTTGTTACCAAGTTTGTCAGTGATTTTCACTTCTTGGCCTTTCTTGTTTGTGGGGATGAAACCAGTGGTTACATCAGTAGTTTGAACAGATTTTCCAAAAGCAGTGTTTTCATCATCATGTTTTCTATAACCAACACCAAATTTCACATTGCTTTTTATCTGTTTTTCAAGCATAACCTCATACCCTTTGCATGATTCCACCCATCTTTCACATGTGATCTGGGTGGACTCCAACTCCTTTTTGCAAACTTGGTATTTTTCTACCATAGTTTGGAGTTGAGTTTTGGATAAGCTTTGTTCTTCTTTCAGACAGCTGATCTCTTTTTCCTTTTCAATCAATTTGTTTTTAAGTTATTTTAAAGACCTTTCAAATTTGACTTCATCAGTTAAGATTTTATCCCGAAGGTTTTCATTTACCTCTTTGATGTTAGCAAAAGCAATAATGCAATTGTCAGAACACAGTTTTTCAAGAACTTGAGGTGATACCTTGGCAGCAGCCATCATTGCACAATCACATTGATGATTTTCTTCATCATCAGCTCTTTCTTCTATTTCACCTGCTTTCTCAATTTTCTCTTCTTCTTTGTCCTCTTTGGACCATGGATCTGTCAGTGGTTCAATCAGGGTTTCTGAATTTTCTTCCAGCAGCAGTTCACCAGCAACTGCATTAACAATTGCTTCAGTCACCTCATCCACTGTTTCATCACTTAGCTGTTCACTTTCAGTTTCAATCCCCTCTGGTATTGACTCTAATGCCATCAAACAAAATTTATCATTAGAAGATTCATTAGAAGCATAGAGTGCAAAGTTTTCATCACTAAGCTCATCAGGCATACTGCTACAGTCAACAAAGCCTTGAGTGAAAAAGCTTTGCTGATCTGGTTGTACCACTGCTGGAGCAGCAGTTTGAGGTGCAGGTTGCACTTGTGCCTGGGGGACAGGGGTTTGAACATATTGAATCTGTGGAACAGTGGTTTGGACATAGTGCACAGGCACAGGGGCAGCAGCATAATGAGCAGTGTTAACATGGGCTGCAGGGGTATATTGGGTATAGTGCACAGTGCTTTGGTTTTGAGGTCTAGGATTTGAGCTAGGGTGAGTAATTATAGGACCAGTAGTTTGACTCCTGCATTCCCTAGCGAAATGTCCCAACCTATTACACTTGTAACACTTGATTTTCGATTTATCCAACCCAACCCTCAGATTCCCATGTAAACCTGGGAATTTTCGCCCTGTTCTTTTGTAGAATTTGCTAGTTCTAACACTAAGCAAAGCCAATTGGTGCAGGATGTCCATTTCCTCTAAGTCAGTGGGATCAAAATGTTGTAAATCATTGAGTTCAAAGCACAAATTATCTGACATCTGGTTTTCAGTATTTGCAGTGAAAGCATAGTTTGCAGAGTGAGAATCAGGGTTGGTAAAGTTACCACCAGCTGTTATATCAATGAAATGATCATAACCCTGTTCCTTACTACTGCTACCAGATTCTTCCTGACCCAGAAGAGCTGTGCTACCGAATGAGTAATCATCAGTAGCTTTCCCAGACTCTTGCAGTTTCTTTTTCTGGTTCAACTCCCTTTCATAGGTCAGGAGTCTACCATGAAGTTGGGTCAGGGTCAGATCTTTGAACTCAACAGAGTTTCTAGTCACAAATGCAATTGTGTCCCATTTATCAGGTAGTGATCTAAGAAACCTGCTATTTTGGGTTGATTTTGGAAATTCAACCTTAACAAGTCTTAGCTCACTGATGAGACAACTGAACCGTTCAAATTGTTGGGTCAATGTTTCACCCTTAATGTGACAAAAGGTTTCATACTGCTGATTCAGAATTTCCCTATTGTTTTCAATAACTTCTTCAGTACCCCCAAACTGTTCCTTCAAAGCATCCCATAGCTCTTTTGCACTGTTGCAATGCAACAGTCCATCATAGATCTCATTTGGTAATGCAGATGCAATGATGCTAAATGCTTTGGCATCCAGTTCGAACTTTTGAAAATCAGTTTCAGTATAGTTTTCATAAGGTTTTGGTACGTTCTTCTTTGGATCCTCAACACTTGGCACCATAGGAACATGGGGACCAAAAACGACAGACCTCCAACATCCAGTGTTTTGTTGAGAAAGGATGTAACCCATCCTTCGCTCCCAGATGTTGTATTCATTTCTTTTAAGCATAGGTGGTTTAAAAAGCGAGCCAACATTATTCTTATCATCCTGTGATTGTGACGTCATCTTGGTTGTTTTACAGACACTGATTAATCAACTTTAATGGTGATTAAGCCTTGCTCTGTTTTTCAACTAAAACGAACAAACTATCGATATCAACGATTTTGAGCTGAACTATTTATGTCAAAATGATTGTTAAATCAAATTTGACTGTCCTAGCTCTGATACCAATTGTTGGATCTGAGTTTGATTCTGATTGTATTTTGTGTTTGTAATTAAAATGAAAATGGATGAGTGTGCAGCGGAATTATGATGAAAACAAACTTTGCATACAATCAAACGAGAGTAATACTTTGATCAACCATCTTTTCACAATTGAATCGGAAGATTGAATTTATTTCAATAACGATTACAATGATTGATGAATGAATGCAAACTCCCCCTCAGCCAGAGCTCAGTGTTTGTTCGTGCAAAGAAGACGATGATGCAAAGAGCTAATAGAACAGTACAAAGTACTGAGCTATTTATAGGCACTTGCAAACCACTGAGCATCTTAGCTGACGTCACCATGAAAGTGACATCTAACCTCCTAACAAACTCTAACCTCTGATCTATACAAACACTGCTATGTTAACTACTGCTATTACATTACATTACAAAACAGACTATAGATCAGCTGCTGCAACCTTCCACTGCTGTGAACCCAGCAGTACTTGTCCGGATCAGCAGTGCTTGACTCAAGGCAGTAGATTGAATCAGCAGGGCTTTAGTCTTTCATCAGGTCTTTACTTGAGCAGCAGTTGTAGGTCAGCAGTTTGCACGATCAGCAGATAGGAGGTCAGCAGATGTTGAAATCACTTTCAAGGGGAGAGACTTGTATGTAAACATCTGCTTATTCTGGATCCACTGCTCTGATCCAGTTTTGGCTTTAATTATCTATTCCTCTGATAGGGTTCAATCCCAACAAGAAGAATTAAATAAAGAAGAGATAACTGAAAGTGTAAAAATGGAAGAACAAACCGACACATGAGTTAAACAACGAAAAAGGTGAGTCCGTCAACGTTAAAATTCAAGAAGAGTCTAATTTTGAAGAAATTAATCTCTTGTCACCTTCTTTTGAAAATCATTGTTTAGTTCCAACTCATGCTAAGTTTTTAAAAGAATTAAACACTAACACTAAAATTGACGAAATGGTAAGCGTTAAGTTAACTAATGATCAAACCTCACTAATAAAAGAAGACCCATTTGAAATTAACATTACACCGGTTCCATGTTTCTTTCAAAATTCATTTATTAGTAATGTCACGATTGATAAAGATCTTTGCGTTAACATAATGCCTAACTACATTTTCGAAAAATTAAGTATTAGTGATTTTTCTCCACTTCAAATACCCATTTTTCTATCTAGTCGGAAAGTAATAAAATCAATCGGTGTAGTTGAGGATGTCTTGGTTCAAACAAATCAAATGGTAATCCCAACCGACTTTTTCATCCTCGATGACGCTCCTCTAGTGTTGGGACGACCCTTTGTAAAAACCCACGAAGCTTTGAAAAACCGGAAGTTCAACAATCTACCTCTTCAATTAGGGGCATTTAAAAAGAGTGTCGATCTCGAGCGATCAATGAAATATCCATTCGGCAATAATGACCCCCTAATTGAAGATGAAGATGAACCACCCGATACAAGTGAAAAGTTTGACCACTTTGTTGAAGAAGAGGTCGCCATAGAACAAACTTTTAAAGTTCTTAATGAGCAACCAAATAAGGAGTCTCCTAAAGACCCACCTCTTGAGCTCAAAGAACTTCCAAAGGGTTTGGAATATGCTTTTCTAGACAAAGATGGTAAGTTACCTGTAATTATTTCGTCTAAATTAGATAGTTTAGAAAAAGAAAAATTAATTGACCTTTTGAAAAAACACAAAAATGCGATCGCTTGGAAGCTTGTAGATATTAAGGGAATAAGTCCTTCCATGTGCACGCACAAAATTTTAATGAATGATGACTACAAATCGGTACTACAACCACAACGTCGAGTAAATCCCAATGTTCAAGAAGTGGTTAAAAACGAAGTCATCAAATTACTTGACGCCGGACTTATTTATCCTATCTCCGATAGTCCTTGGGTAAGTCCCGTCCAAGTTGTTCCAAAGAAAGGAGGTATGACGGTAATAACTAATGAAAAGAATGAATTAATACCAACAAGGACCATCACAGGATGGAGAGTGTGTATAGATTATAGACGATTAAATGAAGCAACAAGGAAAGATCATTTTCCTTTGCCTTTCATTGATCAAATGTTAGAAAGATTATCCGGTCATAAATTTTATTGTTTCTTGGATGGTTTTTCAGGTTACTTTCAAATCCCGATAGCACCCGAAAACCAAGAAAAGACAACCTTCACATGTCCCTATGGAACTTTTGCTTATCGACACATGCCGTTTGGTCTATGTAATGCCCCAGCAACATTCCAACGTTGCATGGTAGCCATCTTCCATGATATGATAGAAAAGACAATGTAAGTCTTCATGGACGACTTTTCTATCTTTGGGGATTCATACGACCAATGCCTCGATAACCTTGAACGAATGCTATCCCGATGTGAGGAAACTAACATCGCCCTTAATTGGGAAAAATGCCATTTCATGGTAACAGAGGGAATAGTACTCGGTCACAAAATCTCAAGCGAAGGAATGGAGGTGGATCGAGCCAAAATAAATACCATTTCTCGACTACCACCCCCATCCTCCGTTAGAGCTATCAGAAGTTTCCTAGGGCATGCCGGATTTTATAGGCGGTTTATCAAAGAATTTTCTAAAATTTCAAGGCCTCTAACAAAATTACTTGAAAAAGATGCTCCTTTCATCTTTGACAAGGATTGCAATCAAGCATTTCTAACCTTAAAGGAAATGCTAGTCAATGCACCTATCATGATCGCGCCTGATTGGAAATTTCCTTTCGAAATGATGTGTGATGCTAGTGACTTTGCAGTTGGAGCTGTCTTGGGACAAAGAAAAGAAAAGCATTTCCACCCAATTTATTATGCTAGTAAAACACTTAACGATGCACAAGAAAATTACACAACAACTGAAAAAGAATTACTAGCTGTGGTATTTGCTTTTGATAAATTTCGTTCTTATCTTGTTCTATCTAAAACTATAGTCTATACAGATCATGCAGCCATTCGACATCTCTTCAAAAAGCAGGACGCAAAACCACGTTTGATTCGGTGGATTCTACTCCTCCAAGAATTTGATATCGAAATCAAAGACAAAAGAGGAGCAGAAAATACCGCAGCAGATCATCTTTCACGCTTAGAAGACCCAGCTTTGGAGGCAACCAGGGACGGGCAAATCAACGAAAAATTTCCAACAGAGTCCCTAGAAATGGTGGAATACAAAGAAGAACCATGGTACGCCGACTATGCTAACTACTTAGCTAGCGGTATAGTCGCTAAGGGTTGGCCACATCATCAAAGAAAAAAATTCTTTACCAATGTGAAACATTATTTTTTGGGAAGATCCATATCTTTTCAAAATGTGTGCCGACCAACTCGTACGACGATGCGTACATGGTAGTGAAGCACGAAGAATTCTCCGCCATTGTCACGAAGGTCCATATGGAGGACAGCATGGTGCCGCTAGTACCGCACGAAAGGTATTTGATTCAGGATTTTATTGGCCAACCATTTACAAAGACGCCCAAAGTCTTGTCAAGACTTGCGATGCTTGCCAAAGAACAGGTAATATTTCTTTCAAAAACGAAATGCCACAAAATTGCATTCTTGTTTGTGAAATTTTTTATGTGTGGGGACTCGACTTTATGGGACCTTTCCCACCGTCGAAAGGAAACAAATATATACTTGTGGCAGTAGACTACTTGTCTAAATGGGCCGAGACCGAGGCACTTCCAACAAATGATGGAAGAGTCGTGGTAAGATTTCTGAAGAAATTATTCTCTCGTTTTGGCACACCTAAAGCATTAATAAGTGATAGAGGTACCCATTTTTGCAACCATCAACTTGAATTTTTTTTAACAAGATATGGGGTCTATCATCGGGTCTCAACAGCATATCACTCTCAAACAAACGGACAAGCCGAAGTGACTAATAGAGGTTTAAAACGAATACTCGAAAAAACCGTAGGGTTAAATAAAAAAGAATGGGCAGATAAATTAGATGATGCTTTATAGGCTTTTCGAACTGCTTATAAAACAACAATAGGTACAACCCCATAAAAGCTTGTCTATGGAAAAAGTTGTCACTTGCCAGTAGAAATTGCACACAAAGCCTACTGGGCAATTAAAAATGTAAACTTAGATTTAGAATTTGCTGGTAAAAATCGATTTTGTCAATTAAATGAATTAGACGAACTTAGGAATTATGCATACTCAAACTCCGAAATTTACAAGGAAAGAATGAAAAACTTGCATGACAAACATATTAAACCTAATGAATTTCGAGTAGGGGATCAAGTTCTTTTGTTTAATTCACGGCTTCGACTATTTCCTGGTAAATTAAAATCTAGGTGGTCAGGACCTTTTTCATCA
The DNA here is from genome assembly GCA_030545235.1 of Helianthus tuberosus. NCBI lineage: Eukaryota > Viridiplantae > Streptophyta > Magnoliopsida > Asterales > Asteraceae > Helianthus > Helianthus tuberosus. Next base: position 182,316,147 of record CM060395.1, on the reverse strand, counting down.
CCCATATTTTCTCACACGGTGCAGTAGAAATTAAATCTCGGAATGGGCCTCCATTCAAAGTCAATGGCCAACGGCTGAAACTCTATCAAGGATTTATTGAGGATGAAGAGGAAGAAATCTCGCTTCAAACGGTCGATGAGTAAAGGCAACAACATCATACCTAGTAAGTTACGAACGATTCGGACAACATCTAAATCGGTAAGTCTTCTAACCAAACTTTTTGGGGGACAAGGGCACTCACACGAGCACTAAAAAAAAACCCTTGCTCGGCACGAGGCCGTGTCCGCTGGACACGGGGCCGTGTCCGCGCGACTGTCGGGATAAAACCCCTTTTTCATAACAGTTACTTCATTCCACACGCCCCGTTTCCCCAAAAACGCTCTGGTTCCAGGCGATTTTCCGCAGATTTTCGACGTCTCCTATCATTCTAACAACATCAAGGTATGATTCTATCACTATTATTAGTTAGATTAAGCATTTGCATGTAGTTAAAACTTTAAAAATTTGGGGAAAAATCTAGGGTTCTTGAACTACACCCGGATCGAACCTCAAATTTTTGCTTTAATCTGTTTGCTTTTAGTTAGATTAGTGTTATATTAAACCCACTTGTATTGTTCAAAGATTCGCCCGATTTCTCACAAAAACCTCAAACCCTTGTTTTTGAACCGAAAAAGATAAAATTGAATGGGTAAACGGTTTGTTATGGGAAAAACGGCACTTGGGGTTTCATTTTCGGGGGAAACCGTTCCTATTGGACCAAAAATTTTCAAATTTTCGAACCCGGGTCGAAAAATGAAGTTTTTGAGTAACAAACACCTGGACACGGGGTCGTGTCCGCTGAACACGGGGCCGTGTCCAGCTCGCTGTTTGCAGTTTTTTTTTTTCCGAAAACTCCACTGTTTTATGCTAACTTTTGGTGTATTCTTTCAGATGGCAAGGAAGTTCACGAGGTTCAACGCAAATGAGCTCGATGCTAGGGCTAGATATGAAGTACTTCAAACAAGACCGGAAGAATACCCGAGACAAGCATGCATGGATTTGTTAGCATTGGTGAACCAACTTGACCGTTTCAACAACCTAGTCACAGGACCACTGAGAGTCACCTTGACCACTCGACTTCGCTCGGTCCACGAGTGCACTATGGAATTCTATAGCACCTTCACGTTCAATTCAAGGTGCGACCCGTTTGACAATGATGGCGTAGCATTCCGATGTGGTGGAATTAGGTACTCGATTTCAATGGCACAATTTGGGTCGATCATTGGGTTGTATGCGGAAGAAGACGCGGGTAATGAAGAGAACACCGGAGGGGTGCGAGAGTTGGATGAGAACGAACGCCAAGCCGCATGGGCTCAGATTGGTGAAGGGCACTACAATCCGAGCAGCACTAAAAGCACTAAGTTGAGGGATCCGCTCTACCGATACGTCCATAGGCTCCTCGGCTACTCTCTTAGCCAAAGGCATGATAGTGGTGGCGTTGTTAGGTTAAGAGATTTGGTTGTCCTCCACTGCATTCATACCCGCCGGCACTTAGATGTTCCGTACCTCCTGCTTCGTAACATGCATCTGAACCGACTTGCTACTTCACCAACCCCTATCTTCTTCGGGGGGTGGATATACCGTCTCTTCAAGCACTTCACGAACATACCGAGATCCTTCGAAAGAAATCCATGTTCGGGAAGAGTGGATGTACACATCTGCCGCTCCATGAACTTAATTTATGAGGCTGAAGACGGGTCGGTTAGCTTCCAAAGGATGCAGGGACATGCATGGAACCCGCAAGATGCACTCGTCCTTCACGCTCCACAACATCATCAATACCAGTACCAGCCCCACGGTGATCCGGGCCAGTCCTCCTCGCAAGGAGGTGGTTTTCCTAATTTCCAAAGTTTACATGATTTGTTGCAGGAAAACCTCATGTGCACCAGGAACACCTATAACATGGCGAGCAACACGTACAACCGGGTTGGAGCAACCGAGAGAAACATATCCGATATCCAAGATGATATTGGAAATATCCGGGAGTACATTGCAGGGCATGGTGGAGATGATGATGATGAGGACGAGGACATGGACTAGGCGGGAGGAGCAGAGGCGGAAGCGGTTGGTTGGTGATCCCCCAGGTTAACCCCCCTTTTATCTTGAACAATTTCCGGCCTGCGTGCCGTGTGTTGAACAATTTACTTCCTTTTTACTCTTTTTATTTTCTGCATTTCTTTTTCTTTTTAACTTTGTGACATGAATGTTGAACTTGGTAATTTAGGCTGTTTGCTATGGTTTGGTGAAGTGTTTATTGCTAAAACAGGTACATACGAGGCTTAGAGCAGTAAACCTTAGTGCTACTAAAGCCGAGACAGGAAAACTAGAGCTAGAAACCTGTTTTTCAACCCTGCAGATTGTCTACACGGGGTCGTGTCCAGCCGACACGCCCCCGTGCCCACTTCCCCAGACCTGCTGTTTGTCTAAATCTACAGACTTTTGCCAGACACGGGGTCGTGTCCAACGAACACGCCCCCGTGTCCACCTTCTGTAAGTTTTCGTTACTGGCACCTGAACACGGGGTCGTGTCCAACGAACACGGGGCCGTGTCCAGGCGTCCAGTAACACAAATTTTTGCTTTTTCACACCTTTTACACATTCAATCAACCTAAAAAAATTATTTTTGGGACACATTGAGGACAATGTGTAATTTAACTGTGGGGGGGATGCTAAAATCTTGAATCTTGCAAGTCCTAATAACAAGCCTTACACAAAACTCTATTGGAACCGCTAATCACCCCAAATTTTTTCCTTCATTTTTTTTACTTGTCTAGGTTTAATTTGGGAATTTCGAAATTCTAAAAAGGTTATATTTTTATAAATTTACAACCGATAGCGTCGTGATAAAAAGAACCAACATAAGAACATTATGAAAAGGCATGACAAGCTTAGTTAAAATTTAATTATATATACTTGATCACATAAAAACCCATTCCCACAAAAGTGAGTTTTGAGCCTTTATTGAGCATACAAATACATATCTTTAAACTAAAATGCTCATTTTTCGTTTCTTGTGTGAATAGCCGCTTGGTTCTTACAACTCTAGAACTTGCCACGACGATACATTCCCGGTCCTTACCAACTTAAACCCGAGTAAGTAAATGATGGAGGCATTAGGACTAACCATTTTTATTTCTACACCATTTTTTTTTTTTTTTTACCACCTACCCAAAATCCCCCTAGTTAACCCCTTTGAGCCTAAACCTTTTCATTTCTTAACCCAAACCAAACACTCTTTCACCCACCAAAACCTTTTTATTTTTAACCCTTTGTTTTAGTAACAAGCTCGGTTTTTTGTATGACTTTAAAAAAATGTGTTGATGATGAAGCAAAAGAAATAAAAACAAGCAAGTTCATCAAAAATAACTTTGTTTGAATTATGGCTTCATCAAAATAAAAACTGCAAAAATAAAAAGTCTTACGAAAAACCGATGCTTTTTACGCTTTTCGCCCTTTTCTACTAACCACTAACCCAACCACCTACCTTTAACCCAAGCCTAACCCTTCACCCAAAAGTCCTCTTGATATTTACGAAGGTATATAGTTAAAAAGGAGGAGGATTGATTGCTTGGCAAGCCTATGGTAGGAGTAAGTTCCATGCCGCTCTCGAGTGATTCACTAAAATACATCGTCGGCCGAGTGTTGAGTGATCCCCCGTGAGGTATGTGAACTTGTATATAAATAGAATTTTAAAGAGTCATGTTATGCCCTAATAAGTAATTTATCTTATGAAAAGTTTTAAATAAATCATGACGAATAGGATTGTAAATAAATAAAAATAAAACGTAATAAAGAATCTTGGAAATCCCGACACTCTATGACAAGCCCAAAAACCTTCTCTTCTACCCATTCCATTTGGGAGTGTGAAGCCACATTATAAAAAGTTTTGCTTGAGGACAAACAAAGATTCAAGTGTGGGGGTATTTGATGTGTGCAAAATGCAACATATAAATTACATCAATTGTGGCATAAAACTAACCCTTTTTTAGTACTAATGTTGGAAAAAGTGTGCTTTTGTCTTCCTTTTGTATTTTCAGGATTAAATGAGCTCAAATTAACAAAAGAAGCAAAAAGGCAGCTAAATCTAACATAAATACAAGAAAAGGAACAAACGTGCCATGCCCGACCTCCCCGAAAGCATCTTCCCAAGCAAAACAAGAGAACAGAAGGCTGAACACGCCCCGTGCTCAGTGAGCACGGGGGCGTGCCCAAGTGTCAGCATAAAAGACAAAGTTGTAGAAGCTTCCATCGCCCACCACGGGGCCGTGCTCAGCGGACACGGGGCCGTGGTCAACTATAAGATTCGCAGAATCCAGGCAAATCTTGATAGTACAGATATGCTTCTGCACACGGGGTCATGCCCAGCGGACACGGGGCCGTGGTCAACTAATGCAGACAAAAGCAATTAATGAAGACAGAGAAGGATGTGGACACGGGGCCGTGCCCGATCTTCTGTTCAGCCTATAAATAGGAGTGCTTGGCTTAAGCTCAAACCATCCCTTGGCACACCACCTCTCTCACACTTCACCCACCACCCACCACCACCATAACACCATCATCCACCACCATCATCCATTGTCCATCATAGAGTGTGTGAGTCGTCTCGGGATCCAAGATTGATCGTAAGAGTTCTTGACAATCAAGGCCATGTTTGCCTAAGTCTCTTACATCACTTGGTGAAGACAAAGTGTCTAGTGTAATACTTTTTATTTTTAATCTTTTCGCACTTTTTAATTGGTTATGTATTAATGACTTTAATAACTAGTTTCTTATGTTGAAGGTGATTCTTCCTTATCGTTTGTCCGTGGTGTCTTGGCATTATTTTACTGTCTATATAAAATAAAAGATTTTCACCATTCATATCTCCACGGTCTATATGGAGGTATGTTGGCTACCTGGTCTGGGGTTAAGGGAACGGTTTGGTAAGAGTCTTACCATTGTTCAGTGTATAGATCCTGCAAAGGACCTGGGTCAAATTTAGTAGGACCTCCTTCAATACTTAACGGTATTGGATGGCGGGGGTCCAAACTCTTTGATCCCCTCATAAGTTAAGCTACTATTAAAACTTTAACCCGGCTACTTAGGACTGTATCCCTGCTGACTCAGACTACTTAGCCGAGGGTAACGTCACCTTCAAAAGAGGGGCCTACCACATTATGCATTAATAACTTAATTAATTATCTTTCAATAATCCAACCCTTTAGGATTGTATCCCTGCTGACTCAAACTACTGGGTTGAGGGTAACGTCACCTCCAAAAGAGGGGCCTACTACAATAACTAAGATAATCTCTTAAATAGTGCAAAAGTGCGGAAATAATCAAAGGTTACACTAAACACGAGTCAGAGCCAAGTGATTCATCTTGTCTATCTATTTTATTTTTATTTTTATTTTTCAGCATTTTAGTTAGTTTTTATTTTCTTAGTTTAAAACCTTTTTCTAAACTTTTGATTTGATTAGACGTTGAGGATAAACCGGTACTAAAAGCTCTTGTGTCCTTGGACGACCTCGGTATCTTGCCAACACTATACTACGCTCACGATGGGTGCACTTGCCCATATCTGTGTTTAGTGTTAGTAAATATCGTGTTTTATAAATTAAAAAATTGGCAAAAAAGTGTAAAAGGGCTTAAAATATACTTAAACTTATATACACACTTCACACGCATCAGGTATCTCATGGACAAGAAGGATGCGAATCCGAGGTTAATCCGATGGGTTCTTTTGCTACAAGAGTTTGACTTAGAGATTAGAGACAAGAAAGGGAGTGAGAATGTAGTTGTGGACCACTTGTCTCGATTGGTTGTGGAGGAGGATTCTTCCCGTGCAGAGATCAATGAGAACTTTCCTGATGAGCAAATTTTAAAAGTTGGAATTTTACCATGGTATGCTAATATCGTTAATTATTTGGTTACAGGTGATTTGCCGGCTCATTGGGATAGAAGGAAGAGGTTGCACTTCCTATCTCAAATCAAGTACTACACGTTGGAGTAACCAGACTTATTCAAGTTTTGTCCGGATCAAGTCGTTCGAAGATGCATACCCGACGGGGAGATTCCTAGCGTCTTGATGCACTTGCATTCATTTGCTTGTGGGGGCCATTTCAGTGGTCACAAAACTGGGAACAAAGTGCTCAATAGCGGTCTTTATTGGCCGACTATTTTCAAGGATGCTTTTAATTTCGCTAAAAATTGTGTTGAATGTCAAAAGTTAGGGGGTATTTCAAAAAGGGATGAAATGCCCATGCAACCGTTCCTCATTGTAGATATTTTCGATGTGTGGGGGATTGATTTCATGGGCCCATTCCCTAATTCGCATGGCAACTTATACATCTTGGTGGCGGTCGATTATGTATCCAAGTGGGTCGAAGCGATTGCCACCAAGACGAATGACCATACCGTTGTTTGCAATTTTGTACAAACAAATATAATTTCTAGATTTGGGATTCCCCGAGTGATCATTTGTGATGGGGGATCTCACTTTAAGAATTTTAACTTTGGCAAACTCTTGAAACGGTATGGTGTTGACCATCGAATCGCTACCCCTTACCACCCACAAACAAGTGGTCAAGTGGAAGTTTCCAATAGGCAAATAAAAGAAATTTTGCAAAAGACCGTTCAACCTGACCGAAAGGATTGGTCGACGAAGTTGAATGATGCTTTGTGGGCTTATAGAACGGCTCATAAAACACCTATTGGAACTACACCTTATCGCTTAGTTTATGGGCGAAATTGCCATTTACCGGTTGAGCTCGTGCATCGTGCTTGGTGGGCTATTAAAGAGGTTAACATGAAATATGACGATGCAGGGAAAGAGCGAAAGTTAAAGCTTTGCGAGTTGGAGGAGCTTAGGGAAGAAGCGTATGAGTGCGCCTCGAAGTACAAGGACGATATGAAGAGAGCACATGACGCGAAGTTGAAGCCGAAAGAGTTCGAGGTGGGCCAAAAGGTTTGGCTTTACAATTCACGGCTTAAATACTTCCCCGATAAGCTCAAGAGCAAATGGATGGGCCCGTACGTGATTACACGGGTCGGAAAGCTTGGAGATGTTACAATCAAGGACCCGAAGGATGGGTCGAAGCAAACGGTTAATGGGCATCGCCTTAAACCGTTCCTTGATGGTAACGAGGAGAAAAAAGATGAGAATGTGGAGTTGGTAAACTTCGTGGTAAGTGTGCCAACTTATGAGGTCAACTGAAAGGACCGGTAATGAATTTTCTAAAGTTATGTACAATTTATTTAATTGTTTGAGTATTTTTTGTGGTAATCGTTCTCATTCCGTACTAACCCTTGTAATTGTGTGAAGTCCGGACATCATAAACGGGTCTTGAAGACAAAAGGTATGTTTTTAGACTTATTTGTGTGTATTAGGGACAATACACGACTTTTCGGGGGATGGTAGGGCCGTTAACGGTCTCCGCGTTTATAAAAATTTAACTTATAAAAATTTACAAAAAGATTTTTAATAATTTTTAGGATTTCCCCTTTAGAAAAAGTTCATAATTTTCCTCATATTAAAAAAAAAAGTGATTTTGGGGGAACCGTCGCCGACGGTCATTCCCTGCGTCGCCCACGACATCTCAAAACCTCCGTATCCCACAATTGTCCGTAGACAGCTAATTAAGCCGTCGACTCCCGGCACAATTCTACACACCGTCGCCGACGGCATCCTTGCCCGTCGCCGACGGTCCCTCAAAAGCTGGCCGACGTGAAAATGTTGTTTGATGCATAGACTCGAACCCAAAGCCTTTAACTTCTATCAAACACATATGTGTCGGGTTTTAGACCACACAAATCGATTTTTGGGACCCTTATCTGACCAAGACACATTCTAAAACCATTCATCATCACATCTACTTCTCCTTCCATCTTCATCTTCTTCACCAAACACTTCAAGAACCCTAATCCTTCTTTCACTCATAACTTCTTCAAATCCCCATCAAATCCAGTGATTCTTGAGCCTAACTTGTGTAGTTTTTCGAGAGGAACAAAACCCCCTTAACGGTTTCCATCAATTCTTGCTTGTGTGCAAGATTTCTGGGCGTGAGTTTTTAGGGTTTTGAAGAGTGTTCATCCAAGTCTCTTGCTCCACACTCTTTCTTAGTTCTTCTTGTTATCTAACATCAAAGGTATGGAAATTCAGTAAAATTTATGCATGATTTTCATATGTATTGTTGATCTCTTCCGAAATTTTAAGCTTATTGTTTAAGAGTAGGTTGTTGATCATAATGTATGAGGTTTTAGCATAAATTTAAGAGTGTTTACTTGATTTGGGTGGGATTTGAGCATGCTTTAGTCTTGGTGATGTGATTACACTAGACTTTTGCATGATTGAGCATAGTTGTAATGTTGAATATTGTTGAAACCATGAAATTTTGAGAAATCTTATGAATAAACATGCTAGATTGATATGTAGATGTTAAAATGAGCGACTTTGGAAGTTTAAAAAGGCGATTTTATATCTAAGTATTGATTGAAATTCAACATTGCATATTATGTTCAAAGTTTGAGATTATTTGAAGATTGGGATATACTAATTGTTGTCTTGTCTTTTGATTGTAGCTATGTTTGGAAGAAGCAAGAAAGCAAAGACTTCCGGGCAAGGTTCATCTTCGGGGGCCGGTTCAGGCTCGGGGCAATATCAAAAGCGTTGGGAACAATTAAGTAATGTAGTGGAAGGTGATGGGAAACTTATCCGATAAGATTGGGATTGGGAGGAGGCAAAGAATAGTAGGTCGGCTTCGGTTTGGAAAGACGAAAAACTGAAACCTCTTTCCAAGTACCGAAACAAGAGACTAGAGGCGAAGATGTGGAAAATGAAGATGGTCACGGGTGTTTCGAAGCCCGTACCCGAGAGGGCAGTATGTGAACGGACGTTGAATGTCGAAGAGTTCCGAAAAATCGGCATAGTTCAATGGTTTGAAAAGATTGGGTGGGAACAAGTGCTTGACTGGTGCGAGGATATCACCACCCGGGTGTATTTGGGGGCTGTTTGTGAATGGTTGTCTACTCTCCAGTTTGAACATTCTGACGGGCCGGCTGCTACATGGCAGTTGATCGGCAATATTGGAAAAAATCAAATGATCATGTCATTTGAGCATATGAATGCTATTGCAAGGTTTAATTCGCTTGGGATTGAAGCGTATGATTACTATGGGTATGATCAGTTCTTGGATAATAAAAGAAACGAAGCTGACCCACCGCAAATGCTAGCATCCGTATTGCCCGGTTCTGGGGGCGCAGGTGATTTGAGAAACGATTTGTCTTTGATGGGAAAAATACTACAAGGCATTTCGTTAGAGAATGTGTTGGTGCGATTTGGGGACCGCGGTAAAGTGAAGGCACCCGACTGCCGGGTTTTACATTCGCTGTTATATGGGACGCCAAGGCTATCATGGCGCCAAATTGTGATGATCGTTCAAGCGAAAGATGATTCCTTATGTGAGGTTGATTAGCGCAATGATTTTGCAGCAGAATGCATTGCCTCAGGAGTCACTGTGGGTGTCTAAACCCATCGATCAGTTCAACTTCGCCTCCATGAGGCGACATTGGAAAATAACGGTGAAGACTTTTGGTCATCTTCACACGGTTGAAGATGAACAAGGAGATAGTTACCGATTCACTGAACCGAGAGAGGGTGACGAAGAGGGTGATGAAGAGGAAGGAGATGAGGAGATGCCTGATGTTGAGGAGGAGACGGATCCTTCCGGTCCACAGGGACCGAGGCGGAGGTACAGGAAGCATCATAGGGAAATCTCTGCCGATGTGGCAGATTTTGTGAACCAAAGGCAGATACCGTCATACCGGTTGTGGACTCGCGGGCAACAGGCGGTTTACGATAATGTATCGGCATGCATTGGCGAAGGGAGAGAATACCACGCGAGCAGGAAAGAATGGGAAGAGGCGCAAGGGGCATACTCGCAAGAACAATGGGCTTATCAAGCATCCTTTCGCGAGAGGATGGAGAAACAGATGGAGGAACAACAACTGCAACAAGCGTTACAACGATCACAAATGGAACGCTTGTTACAGTTGCAAGAGGAGGATAGGGCCCGAAGGTGGGCATGGGAGGAAGAAGAGGCGAGGCGTCTAAATGAACAAAGAGAATTAGATCAACGCCGATGGAGAGCTATGGCTGTCTCTAACCAAATGGCTATGAACAATGCCAAGGTGCTCCACGATCAGGAGCGACATCAAAGAGACTATCAAGCCGGTCTCCCATATGCCGAACACTCGGGGTGGACCGATTACCCCAACCTTCCTCATCCACAAGGCCCATCCGATGCCACCCCTCATTGGCCCGAGGCAGTCGGCTCTAGTTTCATCCCGATTCCTTACCAACCACCACCTCAAGGAGAGCCAAGCCCACTCGATAACTATAGGGAGATGTTTGAGGCCCTCACTGGTTATCAATACCAGCCAAACCCGCCAGTGAACCCTAACGAGAGATATCAGCGGTAGAGGCAAGGTATGTTTGTGTTGTTGTTGTATATTATTTGGTTTTCGTTATTTTTATTTCGTATTATTTATTTTCGCCTAGTTAAATTAACTTTGTGGGTGTGTTCCCTATATAACCCTCACGAGACCTCTCGTCCTCCCAAGCTATTGGGGGTTTAAAAGGGCTTGTTGCATAAGCTAAATGCAACCGTGATTCCTACGAAAGTGAGTTAGGTTTGTTATTGTTGTAAATTATTTTTCCACATAAATCAAAGTGAAATAACGTATGGCTTGGTAAAATTTTTCATAAAAGTGGTAGAACTAGGTAACTAACAAATTTTGATGGTTGTGAGAAGCATGCTTCTACACAAAGGTTAAGATTTGTAGGTACATTGGGTTCGTGGGACAACCGCTTTCATGAAGAGGAGAGGAGCATACGAAGAATGAGCTCAAAAACCAGGTGCATACGTTTCTTTTTACTTTTGATATTTAGATTAGCAAATAAGTGGATTGTAAATTGTACATTATTTTCCGGGGTGAAATTTTGGGGGAATTAGCCGTGTCACATCCCTTGTGCGTTTAATACTCTAGTTCTTACACATTGAGGACAATATGTACTTCAAGTGTGGGGATGGGGGAGTAGTAAAAATTTTCGTTTTTGACCCGTTTATTTAAACAGTACACATTGAGGACAATGTTTACCTCAAGTGTGGGGATGGGGGGAAATTTCAAAAAAATTTTGTTTCAAAAGCGATCTTAAAAGCACTAGTAACTAAGTCAACGAAGGATGTCACAACCCATTTGGTCTATTGTCATGGTCAAGTTCGAATTAATAGCATGACGGGTATTTAGCGGGTGGTTATTTGGGAATAATCCGCCTAAGAAACTAGTCTTTTATGCATGTCACATACCATACCCTTTTAGATATGTGAGGTTTTGAGCCACTTTAATATCATAGATTACATACCTATGTTTCTTTGTTGAGTGGACCATTAGTCATATATTGTAGAACTTGCAACTTTTGATACGTTTAAGACCATAGACCGAATACAAGCACGAGAATGATTAAGGCATTAGGTAAACCTTTTATTTTAAAACCATTTATCCATCCTTACCCAAATAAATCCCCTAGTCGCCCACTTTGAGCCTAAACCTTTTGTTTGATCACCCTATAGCCCATAACCTTAAACCTTTTTCTTTTAAACCCGTGTGATGGAAATTCGATTATAGGAGTCGTATTTGTATAGTTGTTCTTGATTGTTTGCATATATGTTAAAAAAAGAGAAAAATCAGAAAATATTATGAAAAAGAATTGAAAATCGTTGAAGAAAAACACAAAAAGAAGTGTTAGTAGTTGTCGAATAAAAGGGTGAAAGATTATTGCCCATAGTTGATGTTTATATTTAGTTTTGTTTTAGTTAGTGGTTTGTAATAAAAATCAAATTTTCATCGCCTTAGCCACTTTAAAATATCCTAATTCCTACCCTTAGCCTAGCCCCGTTTCAACCTTTACAAAGACCTTATGACTTGTGCTTAGTGTTCGTGATCAATGGTGGAGAATGATTGAGTTGCAAGCTTATGCGGGTATGTGTTCTAATCGGTTTTGAGTGAATAGTATTTGAAGTGCTAATACATTATAAATATTAGCCAATTTACAAGCCGAGTGGAGAGGACATTGTGAGGGATGTGCATGAATTGTTGGTTTCACGGGCGGGTTAATCTTGGGTAACCTTTTGTGTATGTGAAATCACATTACCGTTAAATATATTGAAAATTGTAAAGAGTTTGAACTTTAGCATGACATTGGACCTTAACCTTCGTCTCGGGAATGGGGAGTGTATTCGTTGTTCGACCCACATGAAAGTGAAAAACAGATTTGCTTGAGGGCAAGCAAAAGACAAGTGTGGGGATGTGATATGTGGTCGAAAACCAGTGCTCGTAATTGCTTAATTTGATGTCTTTACACATATTTTAATTCCGAATAGCCTACTTTTGATTAGATACTTGTTTTGCAGGTCTAGCAGAGTTTAAGGAGCCTTTCGGGAGCTTAACGGGTCACCGGGACTAAAAACGAACCACCGGGATGCGGAACGGGTCAACCGGACTCAAGAAATGGAAAAAACAGAAAGTCATACTTGGGGGCACCGTCGCCGACGACCATATGGTCCGTCGCCGACGGCTGGTGTAAGTATACGTCGCCAGGAATGACCGTAGACAGCAAGACAAGCCGTCGGCATCAAGTCACCATACACGGACCGTCGGCGACGGCCCCTCAATGTTGCTGTCGTGAAATTTCGTTTCTTTTGGTCTTGGAACGAATGAAAGGGGGGTTGTTGGCCATTATTCAGGGGTTACACTTACTTTTGAGTTTTGAATATCATCTTGGAGCCACTACTCATTAGCTATCACCTACCATTCCATCTATCATCATCTCTACAACCCGAATCAACATCCTAATCATCATCAATCAAGAACCCTAATTCACCATCACATCCTTCATTCCAATCCATCATCACCAACCTTCTATAACCCTAACCATCCATCCATTCATCCACCTTCAAGCTTCACGATGATCCAATTCAAGCTTTCTACATCCGGTGATCAAGTTTCTTCGATCATGCTCGGCTAAATTCGTGGAGGTTTCACCCTGGTGTAGGTTTTTGTAAGTCTAGGGTTTTAACATTGTTCTTGGATTGATTTTGTGACAAATTTCTTTTTGATTTGAAGCTTATGACAATTGTCTTGCATTTGTATTGAATTCATAAATTGTCGAGTGAAGATTAAATTTGACTTTATGAAATGTTTATGTGCAATTATGCCTTGTCTAGGTTAGAGTTTACATGTTCTTGGTAACGAAGTGCATTGTGGTCCGTTCTTTATAACGTTGATAGCTCTTGGCATCTAAGCCGTGTAACACTAAATTCGTTAGTCACTTTTGCAATTGAATCAATTCTAAAACTTGTAGAAATCCTAGGAATGCAACTACCGAACCGGATGTGAGCCTTGTTTTCTCTATATTGTTTAAACTTCTAATTACATTTGTTACAATTGTTAATTGTGCGTAATCAATCAACCAATCACTTAGTAATTTTAATTCACATCTCTCAATTAAACAAAAATACAAAAATATATCATAGCAAGCTTCATAAGTGTGATATCTTTTACAATTCATTCAAAGTCCATTCGCAAACCACAGACTCTTCGTGGTTCGACCCCTTGCTACCACTAACTATTTGTTAAGGGTAATTTGGGACTATAAATATTATCTTTGACCGGAGCGCGACACTCTGATCAGCTACTATTTTAAATAAAAATTTGGAAAAGAAAATGAAAATTTGCTCGAACAAGGTGTTTATTTTCAAATAAAAGGTTTAACACCTGAAACATTCACTAGAATGTTAACACCTTTAAAAACAAAAGTAGAGGTGCCTGAGCAGAATTTAGCAGTTACCACTGCTCCTCAGGTATCAGCTGCTGAGCCCACTGCTCCAGGTGATCATAGCAGCATAACCACTGCTTTGAAACCAACACCTGCCATTACCAAAAAGACCAAAAAGAAATCATCCAAAAAACCCACCAAACCCTCTAAAAAGGCAACCCTGGAAGATGAGATCCCAGAGCTAATGCCAGTGACAACACAAATGTCACCACAAACCACTGCTGCTACTTCCTCACATCAGATGGAAGAAAGATCTCCACCATTGCCTCAAACTCCTCCTGCATCCCCACAAAAGGATCAGGTTGTAAGCACAGGGACCCCACATTATGAAGCTCTGGATCCGATTGGTTCCATCTTCCTCAGTCCTGATCCCAAGGACATGTCACTTTCAACACCCATACCCTCACCAATCACATTACCACAATCCATAATACCCTTGTTGCATGCAGTTGCTATAGCTCAGACACAAACCAGTTCCTCTCTATCACCTATCACTGAGAGTACACTCCCACAAGTGACTGGGTCTGATGCTACTACACCTGCTATCCCAGCAACAACTGAGGAGGTTACACCCCTTGAGTTACAAGTAACTCTTGGTGGTAGTTCAAGTGGAGCAGCAACTACAAGTGATGGATCAACAGATCTACATTTGGACAGTTGTTTCATTAGTAAGACTCCCTTGAAGGCAATTTCTTCTATAGCACCTCTGGTAACCACCAGTGAGTTTGTTTTAACCACCGGTACCCTCAAAAGGTTATCAAGTGTTGAAGAGAGAAGACCCCAGAACCAAGAACAAGGGGCATCAATGGGTGATTTTTGGGACTCAGTTCCTAAGTCACACATTGGTACAACCACTGCTGGTGGGGAATCAGATGATCCCATTAACTTGGGTGATGATTTAAAATATCAGGAATTGAGGAACAGAGTTGAAAATCTTGAAACATCAGTTGCTGAAATAAAGGATATGGTGCGACAGTTGTTAAAAGCTCAAAAAGCACAATCCACTGCTGTTCCAGCTCAAGCATCTGCACAACCTGCACCTGCTGCAAATGAGCTATGGAATGTATTTCAACCCCTGCTTGAAAAACAAAAACAAATGGCTGATCAGCAGCATGCAATACATGTACAAATGCTGACAAACATGGTGGAGTCAAGATTTAAAGATACTCAAGCAGACATCAAAGCTATCAAGGCTCATATACAAAGCACCACTGGAAAAGTTCCTCCCACTGTTCTCTTCACGGATAACCCCCTTCCAGATAATGCCAAAAAGGGGGAGAAAATCAAGCAGTTGAAGAAAAAGGGAGTTGAAGATGGTCTGTTTGTTGAACTAGAAAAAGAAAAGCAGGTTTCTAAACCATCTACCCAAACAGCTGATGAAACACCTGTTGTCTTAACAATTGTTGGTACATCAGTAGTCTCAGCAGTTGTTAAAACAAAACCCATCACTTCAACACACACCACTTCACCACACACCACCACAACCACTGTCCTACTACCACCATCATCTAAAATCACTACTCTACCAAAAGCCATCATTCCAACCACATTACCACCCATCAAACCACCACCTGCTCAAAAGCAGAAGACATCTACTGACACATCAGTATTTGTAATGACAACAGAGGTTGAAGCACCAATTGTTTCAACAGCTGTTTGTCAGCCATCCACCACTGCCCTACCAGAAACACCATCATCTCCAAAAATCATTTCACCACCATCACCTCCTGCTAAAAAGCAGAAGACATCAGATGTTACAACATCTGTTGTAAGGACAACAGTGGTTGAAACACAGGTTGGCTCAACACCTGTTTGTCCAAGCACTTTCCCTTCACTTCAAGCCATCTTCACTCCAATGAACAAATCACCCAAAAGCATTCCTTCACTGGTAAAAACTTACACCAGAAAAAGAAAAACAACTCAGGCAGATGATGACAAATATGATCCTATTGCTGCAAAATATCCACTGGAACCTGAAGCTGTAAAAAATGAGATGAGACAATTCTACACTGAGGATAATCCTTCAAAAAGAAGATTTCCTTCTCTCATAGGCTTCATAATCCCAGAAAATATGGATGAATATCTCGAGCTCAAAGCAAGGCAGGCTAAAATAAGAGCCAAACTTGAATGTGAAGATCAAAGTGACAAAGCCATTTCTGAAAAAATGGAATTTTTGCTCACTAAAGTCAAGCAGATGGAAGACTATGCTAGAGATCTGAGCAAAGAAATGTCAAATCTACCACCCAAAGTAGATCTACGAAAAGAAATGAGAAAAAAATATCTTGCATACATCATGAAAGAAAAATTCTATCCAGCTGAAGAAAAACAATTCGAAGAATGGCCAATAGTTGCTTTAAAGCATGAAGCAAACAGAATTGAAAGAATCAAAAATGATCCAAGCAAGAAGAAGACAGCTCCAAACTGGAGCAAATACAAAAAGCTCATTGCTGATCTTACATCTGAGTACAAAAGAAAGAAGCAGGAGCTGGTGGATGCTAAGGTGGATACTGCTAAAGCCATAGCAAAATGGACAAAGCAGTATACAGATGAGGCTTATGAAAGGCTGAAAAGAAGAAAAATGACAGATCCTAATTCACCAAAGAAGCCTGACCACAAAGAGCTGAAACAGGTCATTGATTCTGAACCACTGATCACATCAGCAGATACCTCTGTCACTGTGATTGACCAAGAAAAGAGGAAACAGCTGACTGTTGAAGAAAAAGAAAAAGAAACTGAGTACTTTAAAGAAGCCATCAATAAAATGGCTTTAGATGAAGATAGATCAGCAAAACTTCAGGACCTTGCCAAAAAGGTTTTGAACAAATCATCATCACCAAACACATCAGCAGATATTTCAGACATTGAGCTAGATCAACAAAAGAGACAAGAGCAGATTGAAAAAGAAGTTGCAGAAGATATAGCTGCAGCAAATGAAGTCATAGAAAAAGCTTTCAAACAAATGTCTGAAAATTCTGAACTAGCAAAAGCTTAGGATACTGCTTCACAAATCTTTACAAGGCCAAAATCTCCCAACTCATCTGTAAATAAACCTTTCCCAAGAAACCCATTGGGTTCAAAAATACTAAAGTGGATGTCTGATCAAAAGACCCATGTATTGACCCTGTTCAGATCCAATGGTGAAGTGAAGTACATATCAAGGAAACAAGCACCAAGCCTTGGTGTTGAAGATCTACAAGATCTCCTTGAACTTACACTGTGCAGGGATGAGGATGACTCAAGTTCCAAGGACTTTGAAGCAGAATTTAAAAGACAAGCTAAGGAACTTCTTATGAGAAAATAAAGATCCAGAATAATGAAGGGTTTTGGCATTATCTGTTCCAAGGGGAGATTGTTGGGATTGAACCCTACCAGAGGAACAAATAATTAAAGCCAAAACCGGATCACAACAGTGGATTCACAATAAGCAGTTGTTTACATTAGACTTTCCCCTTGAAAGTGATTATAACAACTGATGGTTCTCTATCCACTGTCCGTATACAACTGCTGCTACCTTTTAAACTGCTGATATAGCCCTGAAGAAGTAAACACTGCTGGTTCAATCTACTGATGACAAAGCACTGCCCACTCAAGGACTGATCAACTTTGAGGAAAGCACTGATAAAAGAAGATAGCAGTAGTTTAGTGTATTACTCGTCTTATGTAGAATCAGTGGTTAAGTTTAGCAGTGTTTGTATAGGAACAGTGGTTACAGGTTGTTAGGCTGTTAGACGTTGCTTTCATGGTGACGTCAGCTGAGATGCCTCAGTGGTTTGGTTTGCCTATAAATGGAGCAGTACTCTGTACTGTTACATTTGATTGACTGAGTGAGTTCTTCTCCTCTAGTCCAATCCTTTCATCTTGTGTGCAATCAACCTTGAAGCATCAGGCTGAGGGGGAGTTTTAGTTTGTAAGCTAGCTTTGTAATCTTTTGATTTACTTTGTAATCTTTCGATTGATGAAAAGCATGTGTTTATCAAAACTATTTTCCTCTTTGATTGTGTTCACTAAGTTTGTGTTCATGTCCGCTGCATATCTCATTAAATCATGTTTAATAATTGTTCATTTGTTACAAACAAACACAATCATGAGAGCCTCCGATCCTAACAAATGCTACCCTACACCATGACACTAACATGCACCATACTAACCAACTACAACTACCTGTAACTAACTATGACATCATCAAATATACTCTAATATGCCCCCTCAAGCGAAACGGGGAGCAACCACGTGTAGCTTGGACCGAAGACTGTCAAAACGAGCAGCAGACAAACCTTTGGTCAAGATATCAGCAATCTGAACCGAAGTAGACACATATCTCACATGAAGAACTCGAGCAAGAACGATGTCTCGTATAAAATGAAGATCAACCTCAAGATGCTTCGTCCGATGGTGAAATACCGGATTCACTGCAAGATACGTAACACCAATATTGTCACCCCAAATAGTAGGTGGATGATGTGTGCAAAATGCAACATATAAATTACATCAATTGTGGCATAAAACTAACCCTTTTTTAGTACTAATGTTGGAAAAAGTGTGTTTTTGTCTTCCTTTTGCATTTTCAGGATTAAATGAGCTCAAATTAACAAAAGAAGCAAAAAGGCAGCTAAATCTAACATAAATACAAGAAAAGGAACAAACATGGCATGCCCGACCCCACGACAGCATCTTCCCAAGCAAAGCAAAACAAGAGAACATAAGGCTGAACACGCCCCGTGTTCAGTGAACACGGGGACGTGCCCAAGTGTCAGCATAAAAGACAAAGTTGTAGAAGCTTCCATCGCCCACCACGGGGCCGTGCTTAGTAGACACAGGGCCGTACTCAACTATAAGATTCGCAGAATCTAGGCAAATCTTGATAGTACAGATATGCTTCTGCACACGGGGTCGTGCCCAGCGGACACGGGGCCGTGGTCAACTAATGCAGACAAAAGCAATTAATTAAGACAGAGAAGAGGATGGACACGGGGCCGTGCCCGAGCTTCTGTTCAGCCTATAAATAGGAGTGCTTGGCTCAAGCTCAAACCATCCCTTGGCACACCACCTCTCTCACACTTCACCCACCACCCACCACCACCATAACACCATCATCCACCACCATCATCCATTGTCCATCATAGAGTGTGTGAGTCGTCTCGGGATCCAAGATTGATCGTAAGAGTTCTTGACAATCAACGCCATGTTTGCCTAAGTCTCTTACATCACTTGGTGAAGACAAAGTGTCTAGTGTAATACTTTTTATTTTTAATCTTTTCGCACTTTTTAATTGGTTATGTATTAATGACTTTAATAACTAGTTTCTTATGTTGAAGGTGATTCTTCCTTATCGTTTGTCCGTGGTGTCTTGGCATTATTTTACTGTCTATATAAAATAAAAGATTTTCACCATTCATATCTCCACGGTCTATATGGAGGTATGTTGGCTACCTGGTCGGGGGTTAAGGGAACGGTTTGGTAAGAGTCTTACCATTGTTCAGTGTATAGATCCTGCAAAGGACCTGGGTCAAATTTAGTAGGACCTCCTTCAATACTTAACGGTATTGGATGGCGGGGGTCCAAACTCTTTGATCCCCTCATAAGTTAAACTACTATTAATACTTTAACCCGGCTACTTAGGACTGTATCCCTGCTGACTCAGACTACTTAGACGAGGGTAACGTCGCCTTCAAAAGAGGGGCCTACCACATTATGCATTAATAACTTAATTAATTATCTTTCAATATTCCGACCCTTTAGGATTGTATCCTTGCTGACTCAAACTACTGGGTTGAGGGTAACGTCACTTCCAAAAGAGGGGCCTACTACAATAACTAAGATAATCTCTTAAATAGTGCAAAAGTGCGGAAATAATCAAAGGTTACACTAAACACGAGTCGGAGCCAAGTGATTCATCTTGTCTATATGTTTTTATTTTATTTTTACTTTTCAGCATTTTAGTTAGTTTTTATTTTCTTAGTTTAAAACCATTTTCTAAACTTTTGATTTGATTAGACGTTGAGGATAAACCGGTACTAAAAGCTCTTGTGTCCTTGGACGACCTCGGTATCTTACCAACACTATACTACGCTCACGATGGGTGCACTTGCCCATATGTGTGTTTAGTGTTAGTAAATATCGTGTTTTATAAATTTAAAACTTGGCTAAAAAGTGCTAAAAAGGGCTTAACATATACATTAAAAACTAATAACACTCACGCACATCAGTGGACAAGTCACTGAAACATGTAACTCCTGAAGAAGTGACAATAACCAACGAATCTCGGTCGCAGTGTGTGCTAAAGCTAGATACTCTGCCTCAGTACTGGATCGAGCAACTGTATGTTGTTTCTTGGAACTCCAACTAATCAGATTGGAGCCAAGAAACACACAAGAACCCGTCGTAGACCGACGATCATCGGGACACCCTGCCCAGTCAGCATCAGAATATGCATGTATAGTAAAACTCTCTGACCGACGAATACTCAAACCATGATCCACAGTACCACGTAAATAGCGTAATATACGCTTGACCGCAACCCAATGACGGTCCGTAGGAGCCTGTAAAAAATGAGAAACCTTGCTAACAGCATAGGCTATCTCAGGACGAGTCAATACCAGATAATGTAAAGCACCAACGGTACTCTGATACAAGGTTGAATCCGCAAGAGGCTCACCAGAATAACGGGAGAGCTGACGACCAAATGAAACAGGAGTAGATAAAGATCGACACTCAGATAGGCCAGTGCGCTGAAGTAAATCAAGCAAGTACCGCTGTTGGGATAAGTGTAACATATCATCTGAAAAGGTAGCCTGAACTCCCAGAAAATACGAAAGAGTACCAAGATCTTTGAGCGCAAACTGAGAATGTAAGCGCCCAATCAACTATGTCACAAAGGATGATGAACTCCCAGTAATAATAATGTCATCAACATATACTAAAACGTAGCACACGAGAGAATCCCGGCGATAAACAAACAAAGAAGTGTCAGAAACACACTGAGTAAAGCCACTACAAAGAAGGGCAGATGAGAGCTTGGAGAAACAAGCTCGTGGGGCCTGCTTCAGGCCGTACAAGGCCTTCCGCAGGCGACAAACATGATCGGGTCGAGCAGGATCAACAAAGCCAGGTGGCTGAGACATAAAGTCTCCATGTAAAAAGGTATTATTGATATCAACCTGCCGAATAGTCCATCCTAGAGAAAAAGCAACGGAAAGAACAAGACGAATAGTTGCTGGTTTGATAACTGGACTAAAAGTCTCAGTATAGTTAACACCAGCTGTCTGATGAAAGCCCTTGGCAACAACCCGGGCTTTATAACAACTCACAGTCCCATCAGGATGACGTTTGATCTTGTATACCCACTTGCAACCAACAATGTTGGAAGCAGTAGGAAACGGAACAAGATCCCACGTCTGATTGGCATGCAAAGCACCCATCTCAGTACGCATAGCATCCCACCAAACCGAAAAACGCTGAGCCTGACGAAAAGAAGAAGGCTCAGTGGTAGGAAGATCAGAAATAGTAGTAGAAGCATGAAAAACAACATGATCAGGAAACTGACGGGGCTGTCGAGTGTGATCACGTGAGCGAGTAACCATAGGATGAGGAGGGGAGGAGGAGGCGGAGGAGGAGAGGAAGAAGAAGGAAAAGGAGGAGGAGGAGGAGAAGAAGAAGGAAAAACTGAAGAAGGAGTAGAAGAAGAAGAAACAGGAGGATATGATGGAGGAGGAACAAAGAATAGAGGAAAAGAATCTGAAATAGGAAGATCAGTAGAAGAAGAACTGCCAGGGATATCAAAAACAGTCTCATGAAAAACAACATGACGAGATGTGTAAGTACGACTCGTGCAAGGATCATAACAAAGATATCCACTATGACTAGGCGCATAGCCAAGAAAGATACAAGGAGTAGATTTGGGTGAAAGTTTATCCGGGCGAATATCACCAAGATAAGGATAACACAAACACCCAAATGTACGAAGAATGGTATAATCGGGTCTAGAACCAAACAACACCTCATAAGGAGATGAAGAGTGAAGAACCGGTGTAGGCAACCGGTTAATGAGAAATGAGGCAGTAGCATACGCATCATACCAAAAACTCTTTGGTAAGCGTGCATGAAATAACAAGGCACGAGCCACCTCGGAAAGATGTCGATTCTTGCGCCTCAGCCACCCCATTTTGTTGGGGTGCATAAGGGCAAGAAATACGATAGGCAATACCAGCCTCAGTAAGATAACGAGCCATAGCACCCTGAATCAGCTCAGGTGCACCATCACACTAAAGTGATCTAATAGTGCACGACAATAACTTTTCGACATAGGGTCGAAAATGTCGAAAAGCATCAACAGCCTGAGAACAGCATGTCAAAGGATACATCCAAGTAAAACGACTATAGTCATCAATAAAGTAATGAAATAACGATACCCAGCCCTAGACATAACCGGTGCGGGTCCCCAAATGTCACAGTGTATAACATGTAATGGATCAATAGAATGAGAAACAACAGTGTGAAAAGGCAATCGACTAGATTTAGAAATATTACAGGAATTACAAACAGTATTTCCAGTTTTATTTCTAGAAGTAAACAATGATAGTCTAGTCATAACAGAATCAGACGGATGTCCCAATCTAGAATGCCACGTCTCTCGCGAAGCAGAGAATGCCGCAAAGAGAGAATAAAGCTGATGCGGCCTAGCACGCATGTGGTGGAGGCTCTGACCCGCAAGAGTCTGAAAAGATAAGCCAAAGTGAGAAAACACAATGGCAATAGGATAATCAATGACAAGCTGAGTAATCGATAGTAAGTTCTTGGCAAGGCCAGGAACTACCAAAACATGACGAAGAATGTACAACTAGACAAATGGAGATAAGAAAAACCAATATGAGAGATAGGAAGTGGTGTACCATCGCCGACAATAACACGCTCAGTCCCAGTATAAGGAGTAGCACCAAAAACCAATGAAGGACTAGATGTCATATGAGCAGAAGCACCGGAGTCCGGAATCCACGACTCAACCTGCTGACACGCACTCGACAAATCTGCATGTAGCCCATAATGAGACCCAGAAAAACTAGTATGTGGTCCAGCCCAACTAGCAAAGTGATCTGGTCCAAAACCTAATGGTGTAGTCCCTAAGTTTTGTCCAACAGGCCCATGACTAGAAGGCTGACCTGTCGGCCCAGACTGTGAACTAGCTACTGGTGCAAAACCATGAACAAAAGATCCAGAATAACCAGGACTTGGGCCCAAGATGCCTGCTCCATGACTATGGCCAACAACAGGAACCAGCCCATAGTTGTTACTAGATCCAACAGGAGAAAACAAGTTACCTGATCCATTAACATCATGACCAGAATTAACATAAGGACTATGGTTATCCCTACCAAAATTAGGGTTTCCCGAGTAACAATCAGCAAAGTTAGCAGAGAAACCACGACCGCCACCAGAACCCCAGGTTCCACGACCACCACCACCGCGAAAACTAGGAGACCGACCTGAAAACCTTCCACGATTACCACCGCCTCTCCAATTTCCACGACCTCCAGTTTGTATTTGACCTTGATTTGAAGGTGAGTACCGAAAATAACAATGAGAGGCTCTGTGACCAGTTTTCGAGCAGATCTGACATGGAATTGATGTCGAATTTAGTTGAGAATTGCCAAGATGGGGTGGATTTGAAATTTGAGCGGTCATGGCAGCAATATGTATGGTTTGAGACGATTGTCTCTGTTTTAGACGAGCTTCAAATGTAAGAAGCTTAGATCGGAGCTGAGCATAGCTAAATTTCATATCAAAATTTTCAACAGAAGTCACAAAATGCTCAAAATCAGGTGACAATCCTTGAATTACTTGAAGAACAAGAGACTAATCAGAAATTGGATCTCCTATAGCATTAAGAACATCAACGATCTCCTTTGCAGTGTTCAGATATTCAATAATTGATTTGTTCTCTTGTTTTAGATTGTGAAATTATGTACGATAGAACGATTGTTTCGCAAACACCTGCTGAAAGAAAGTCTCCTCAATAGTTCTCCACAGATCTGAAGCAGATCTAGCATTTCTCGCAAGGTGCATCAAAGACGGTGATAAGGTAGCTGTTATGAGAGCCATAACATAACCGTCTGCTTTCTCCCATGCTTCTCGTGTATCCGATGCAGGTTCAGGTATCGTCTGACTTGAACTTAAAAACTGCAGTAATCCAAGTGTCTTCAGAACAACTGTAATTTGATGTTTCCAATTCATAAAGTTGTTATCATATAGTTTTAGAGAGAGAAAGTTTGTGATATTAGGAAGTTGATTGAAAGGAGTAGAGACAGATGAAGAAGAAACTTCAGATGTTGAAGATGAGATAGACATGATTCAATTTTGATGAATTTGTAACGCCCCAAAAATCCAAATGTTATATATTCACAATATGTTCTTATGTGTTATATTATGAAATAAATAACTAGGCTATTTAATCTAGTTAGGAGCATGGTAAAAACTATTAAAAGAGAAAAGTAGTGCCAAATATGTTATAAAGACAAATTGGCCCCAGGTACGTAAATTTAACGTGTGGGCATATGAAGAGGTATAATTAAGTAAGTGAAAGAAAATTTTAAATGAAATATAATAAAGACATGACAATGAAGTTTTGAAAATGTTACACGTGCCGAAACTTAATTCTTCGGACATAAGGTGGCGATTACACGAAGACACGAAACTAGTATGTGGGTTGTGTACTTGGCCAGTACACAAGAAACGTATGACGTTCGTGAGACCGTGATAATTGTTACAGGTATGTCCGTTAGAATTAGGTAGTAGGTGGACGTGAGGATAAAGAGAAATGTACGACCTTCAGGAATGAAAATATGAATGATATGTTAGAATCCGCGAGACGGATTCGAAGCATGAAAGGAATGAAGTATGAATGACCTGTTTGAATCCGCGAGACGGATTCAAGGAATGAAAGGCATGAATGGAATGTTGAATCCGTAAAACGGATTCAAGGAAATGAAATGCAGAAATGATATGTCTGAATCCGCGAGACGGATTCAACACATGTAAAGAATGAAGGATGTGAATGATATGTTTGAGTCCGTGAGATGGATTCAAAGCATAGAAGGAAGAAAATGTGTGAATGGTATGTTTGAAGCTGCTAGGCGGATTCGAAACATAGAAATAATGAAAGGTATGGATGTTACGTTTGAATCCGCGGGACGGATTTAAGATATAAAAAGGATGGAATTAGTCCACATCAGAATATGACGATGGTTTGACCATGGTTGCGTCAGACGAGTCATATGAGTAAATGTAAAGTAACTAAATGAAAGAATGATGTAATGAAAGTCCTTGCAAGTAAGCATGAATGGAAAGAAGTACAAACGTGTGCCTCAATAAATGTATGGTAATTAAGAAATGTCAGTTTGGCCTTGAAAAGTCAAACATCGAAGGTTGATGAAATAAGTAACTGGAATGAAAGAATTGCGTGTGAGGAATGAAATGCTTGACACGTTATGGCGTGTATGTAAGAAATTGTATAAGAATTATAGGTGAGTAAACACCTAATAAAATGAATGTTTGAATGAAATGTGCTAATTGCTAAATTTGTGGATGATAATTTTAGAACCCTTGATGTGATGAAACCAATCGAATTGGTGGAAGGATGTGTACGAGTGAAGGCACATTACACGGGTAAATGGAATCTAGCCTAGTACGGCTAGTACTTGTGAAGAGTGCGGATCGATCCGGGTTACTGATCGTCGATTGCTGATATGAGATGAGGTTAGTAAAAGGTCTAACTTATGTTGGATAAGCACTAATTGGTAGATTGAAAATGACCCATGAAGGGAATGTTTGATTTCTAATAGTTAACATAAGAAGGAAATCTTAGGGGTTTAAGTGTAGGTTTCGAGTATTGGTTAAATTCTCGTATAATGAATTTGCATGACACGTATACTTATGCGAATTAATTAATGCATGAAATGAGAGTAATAGAGATGGAGAATGAATAATGTGAATTGAAGGTGAAGTGAGGATATGTATGGTACAAACAACTATGGAAAATGTAGAATGATGTTAACCTGGGAGCTAAGTAAATATGTATGATCATGAAATAGTACTTCGTTACAATAACAAAACAATAATTAAATGTCATGTATATATGTGTAGAATGTAATCTTAAAGGATGAGACAAAGGTATTAGATCTGTTATGAATGGATCATATGAAAGTAAGCATTACTATAAGTTTGGATGAATATGTATATTTACCTGTTACTAACGGGTCGGGGAAATAAGAATGTTAGGTGAAAGTATGCCATGGAAAGTATACACTTGCTAAGAAGTTAGTTGTATGAATAAATATGAATTGAGATAAGATAATTACTTATAATTATGATGTGACTATGAAGTCAAACATATATGTGTAAATAGAAGAGAGAAAGGTTTCGGGGACGAAACCTTATTTAAGGGGGGTAGACTTGTAACGCCCCAAAAATCCAAATGTTATATATTCACAATATGTTCTTATGTGTTATATTATGAAATAAATAACTAGGCTATTTAACCTAGTTAAGAGCATGGTAAAAACTATTAAAAGAGAAAAGTAGTGCCAAATATGTTATAGAGGCAAACTTGAGGGGTTAAAGTGGATAAGATGAAAGTTGATTTACTAATTAAAAGATCAACACACACACACACAAACACACACACGAAGGGTGTGTTCGTGAAGCTTCAGGAGCTCTCAAGAGCTCCAAACCCTAACCAAGAAAGATCATCAAATTGAAGGGTGAATCAAGGCGTAAATTCATAAACGAACATGAATTAATGATCACCTACGCGAGGGGATCATGAGGTATGTCTCGAAAGTTAGATTGATGAACTTGTAGGAAGTGGGTTATGTTCTAAACCGTGAAATTGTATGAAATTGAGTTTGGGTATGTGTTAGAATCATCATATAGAAGTTGTGTTAGGTGCAATTTTGATTGTATCGATGAGTTGGGATAAAACCCACTTAGAAATTGTAGGAAGATGAAGTTTAGTGAAGATTTATGATGAACTATGTAATGTTGATGTTAGAGTAGTGTTATAGAAAGTAGTTAGATGGATAATTTGATATAAAACATATGATGCTTGGTTATGATAATTATTTGGGAAAGATTATGTTAATGCATGGATGAACTAGGAAGAATGTGCTTTAATTAGTTGTACAATATGCACTAAATGGTGTACGCACACCAAGTGTATGATGAAATGTCTAAGTGAAGTTAAGATGTGAGATTGTATGAAATAGCTTGATATATATATGATTGAGATTAGGTAATGATGTAATTAGTAGTATAATAACGTGAAGAAGGTGCTTTAGATGGAACTTATACAAGAATTCGGGTTGAATGTAGGTCTTGGTCAAGACTATGCATTAAGGACTTGTACGTTGTGTTTAATATCACTAGGTGATCATGTGGTTGTAAGCATATTTGCATTGTGGGTAAGAAATGTATATAGTGTCATTGATATAGCAAAAATGATGATACGGATACATGAGGATAAGCCGAAAGTTTATATGATGAACTGTTGACTTTTGAAGGTCAACTACGCATAAGAAGCATGATTTGGTTTGTTGTCGTAAAGGTAGGATTATAGGAAGTTGTATGGTACATGTTATGTTAATATGCGTTATTGTGATTACATGATGAATTTCATGAGTTTGAAAGGATATGAATTTGATTATATGTCATATGCTTGTTAGTTGTGACTAAATAAAGTCAAATGTGAAATATGCGATTGATATGATCGTTATCATGTACAATTGTGTATGCTAATGTGAATGTAATTTGGTGACATGAAAGTATAGGAATCATGTCGAGAGGGACTCAAGCATGAAAGGCTAACGGGTCAAGAAGTGGCGAGGAAACGGATATGAACACGGATGTATGAGGTAAGTGATTTCCGTAATCACTTCTTAGTTGTTTATGTAAAGTTATGTGCGACTTAATTAATTATGATAATTGAGGTCAAATAGGAATGAGTTGTATGAAATCGATGAATTTTGCTAAGTAAATCAAATGGGTCAAGATGAGGTTTTATTGCATACCGGAAAGGTTGCATAAGTAACGACTTTGGTATGATAACCGGGTAATGGGTAAAATTGTATGTAAGCATGCTAACCAAGTAACGGTGACGCGGGTTAATGGGCAAGAGGTTCGGTAGGAAATTATGAGTAAATGAATAAACAATTTCATAGATGGAAATTGTACTATTTAATGTTCAGTTACGTAATAATGAATGAATTTAACGAATACCAGGTATCGGGTGCGTAAACCCCAAGTACGACACTCCGGATAGTGTAAAAGTATCATGGTCATAAGGTTCATGTAAGTTTTGGGTTAAAAGGAATGAGTTATTTGATAAAAACATGAACGGGTCGAATAAATCGTAAATGAATAATAAGCCGATAGCGCGTAAGTTAAGAATTTCCTTAATCTGGATATGGGATTTCAAGTTCACATGATAGAATGTCAAATTACGAGCATGTAGGAAGAAACGGGAGGTTAAACGGGTAAACGGTTCAAAAGTTATGCTCGTTTTAGTGCGTTCGGACGACGAAACAAACCTGCAGAAAAAGGCCATTTCTAGAGGCCGTCGCCGACGTCCTTGGGGGCGTCGCCGACGGGCTCTACAAAGTCAGTTTTTGGCTGACGGGTTATTTGACTGTCTACGGAAGTTTTGGGCTACGGGCAATTGCAAGGGCCGTCGCCGACGGCCTCCCCATGTTCAAAAACCTGAAATTTGTTATCTAAGTTGATTTGGGTATAGTAGGCTTCGGTTTGTTATCCGTGGACCACGACGGGCCTCCCAAACATGATTTTGATCGTTCCTTTGACGTTTATGGGCTATAAATCTAAGTCTAAGTACCATGTAATTAATGTATGGATATATAAGAGGTATGTAAGATCTTGAACGTGTACGTAAGAGTGTATGTACATATGTAGATGTGTATTTAAGTATATATGAAGGCACGTATGAGTGTATGCAAGTAAGTAGAGACGTAGTAATGTATGTAAGTATGTAAACGTGTATTTATGTATATGTGAAGATACGTATGTGTATGTGTATATGTACGTATGTAGAGACATAGTAATGTATGTGTGTATGTATGTAGATGGGTATATGGTATATATGAAGGTACGTATGAGTGTATGCATGTATGTAGAGATATAGGAAGGTATATACGTATGTAGATGTGTATGTATGCATGTAAGAATGTATGTATGCATGATTTAGATACGTCGAGTAATACGTTATTAATAGTGTGCCTATAAGAATGAAAAGTAATGCAGGTACATTATTGAAGCCTCACCAGGATATGAATACACAGATGAAATGCTTAAAGTTAGAAATATAACGAAATGGGAAGTGTACGAGATTGAATCTTGTTTATGTATTGTGTACTAACGTTATGAATGTATGTGGTGAGTGCAGGTTGTATGAATCACGGGCGGTTATCACGAGGAATAGAGATCGAAGACCGAGTCACAAGATAGATTGTACGGGAATAATTGAGTATGTGCTTTAGCAAACAAGACTTATACTTTATTTTTGTAAAAGATACATATTAAAACGAACCTTCAAGTAGGTCAAGACGTTTGTAATGAAAGGAATTTTATGGCACGAATTTCCGCTGCGACTTTTTGTCTAATATGTATTAAGGCCTTACAGAATAGAATCACAAAGAAGATATAGAGATCGAAGAAATCAGCAGAAGAAACACAAACAGGAAAGAACAGAGGATGAAGATGACAGAAAACAGACGTAAGATCTCGTCGGAGATGAAAGAATCACCGGAAAGTATGAAGGTTTGCCGGAAAAACAGGAAGAAGTTTCAAGAAACCCTAGTTCATTGCTCTGATACCATGAAAACTTACATGTATTAGTTTAGAGAATAAAGTGAGAGAGAAAGATTGGTGTTGTATTACTTACTGAAATCAAACAATACAATGAGTTTATCACATGCTACCCTACACCATGACACTAACATGCACCATACTAACCAACTCAAACTAACCAACTACAACTACCTGTAACTAACTATGACATCATCAAATATACTCTAATAATAACATTATACGGCCCAATATTTGTCATGTCAGATTATTCTATATGGGTTGTATAATGTTATACGGCTCGTATACAAGGTGTGAAATTAAGATTTTAGGGTTTGTGTTTATTAAGACCTTTTTTAACGGCAATGCGACTTTATTGGGGGCATGTTAGTATTAACTAAAATGTACTAAACATTTAACGAACCATTTAATGGGATGTTATGAATCCTTATTTAATATAGGAGCAAGCATTGATCGCTTTTTTTATTCACTTAAACAACCCCAAAAAAAAACAAATGAGCATTTCTTAATTCACATTCATCTATGTTTGCTTATTAAGGTTTGTTTATACATACGCATGTTTGTATGTATGTATGTTTGTTTCATTTAGCTCATTAATTGTTGAACAAACATAAACCACGATGCATAGATTCAATTCCTTAATGTGATTATGAACAAGAATATTTATTCGTTTATACATACATGTTCGTTCATTTGTCATGCGCCTAACGATTCTTATCATACCCCAATCAATGACAGAAACATTGAAGTGCAACGTACAGGGGCGTACCCACCTTATGGGATGGGTGGGCGGCCGCACCCCTTGAAAAAAAAATTACTGGTATTTTTCGCGAAAAATCCCGACCGCACCCCTTAGAAATTTTCGTCCGCACCTTTGAAAAATTCCAACCGCACCCCTTGGAAATTTTCGTCCACCCCCTTAGAAAGAATGTTAGGAATTTATATAATAAAAATTGTGAACACGGGTTGAAACCCGATCAAATTATGTACACAAATTAGCCCACTAACCCATTTAATAAAACTTAAATTCAATCCATCAAGCCCAATAACTTAATACCCATTCAAGCCCAACCCAACTACTAGTTTTGTTAAACAAAATCAGTCCACATAATAAAAAAAACCCAAATCGCTACCACTTGCCAGCGACTCCCGCCATCCCTCTGCCTCACTTCAGCGGCCAGCGACAGCATAATTCCGTTTGGCGACTGCAAAATTCCGGCTACAAACTGCTTAATTCAGACCGCCCCAGACAGGTACATGTTTTGTTTTGTTTTTTTTATGTTTATGCGATTTTGTTCAAGAGTCATGATATAATAGGATTTTAGGATGGGTTAAAAAAGTTTAAACTTTTATGTGTTTGAGGTAATTTGGGGTTGTTCTAGTCTTTATAGGATGAGTTTGTTGTTTCTTAATCTCTTATTGATTTATGATTCTAGAAACATATATATAAAGGATCAGGATCTAGAGAAAACAGTGGAAAGTGTTAGAACGCTTAGAACGCTTATGAATCGTCCGATCAAAATAATCTATGGACTAGATTGGCGCGGTGGCGTTTTCGTAAATAACATCAATTTTATTACGTGGACGCGCTTCATTAAGGGTAAAAAAGTCTTTTGACTTCTCCACACAAAACGCCATTTCATGAAATAAAACGCCAAACATATAGCACACACCATTCTAACTAAAAACGCCATTAGATATAAAACGCCAAACTTAATTATAATAAAATCCCGCCAAAAAAATCCTATATATACAACATCTCCGACCTTCAATTAAAAACACATACAAAACCCCAAACGCCATATTTAATATATACCATTCGTCTTAGAAACGCCAAACAACCCAAACATCAAATATCTTCTAAACCAAAACGTTTATTTGAAATTCAGTTTGGTTGTCTGTAAGTTTTCACTCAATGTAATGGACAAAAATCCTTAAGTGAGGATATTGTCCATTTCATTGAGTAAAATCTTATTGACTTTATCATCAACTTCTTTCCAATTTATAATGCCAAAACATACAACAACATTATTGAGGTTTGTTTTCAATAAAGTTTAGTTGTATGGGGTGGACAAAATTGTCAGTTATCTTTCTTAACCGAGGATTAACAATGTTGTCCATCTCATACAACAAAACATTATTGATTTTAGCATGATCAAATTTTGAGGTTTAAGATACTTTTATTTAGTGGCGTTCTTTTTATCGGTTAAACGCCAAAATTAAAAAATCAAACATCGTTTCATTGGAAAATTCAAGATTGTTGGCTGAAGGGTGTAAACTCAATAACATTTTGCTGCATGACATGGACAAATCTTCAAGAAAAAGATGCTGATGACAGACTTTGTGCTTCCAAACGGCGACAAAAAAAACTACTTGAAAAAAAAATGAATCATGCGAAAGTCGAACCAGCCAGTTAAGATGATTCAAAAAAGAAGAAAGAGACTGATGACAGTGAAGATTTGGAAAATCAATTGTTTATATATTCTTTTTTTTATTTTCTTTTTCAGTTGATTGTTATATAATAAAAACGTCGTATATAATAAAAACGCCAAACACCCAAATGCTTGTTAAAACGCTATCATGCCGTAAAACGCCCAAAAAACTCCTAAACTATAATACAATTACTTTGGAAAAGTATTATAAAAAACCCAAAAAATAAAAAAATAAAAACCAAACTAAAAAATGTAACTAGAAACAGTAACTACAAAACAGTAAAAATGAAGAGAAAAAAAATTTATTATATTAGAATCTAAAACGCCAAACTTGAAAGACGGGACGTGTTATAGACTTCAAAGATAAAAGCTTATCAAAAACAATAATTACAAACAGTAACTGAAATGGCACCTCCTAACCTACGCCGCCAAAAGAAATCCTATAAAATAATAACTCTCAACAACTTCCATTTAATCAAACAAAAAAAACAAACGCCAAATAATACTAAATACCACTCACTGTAAAACGCCAAAAAATTAAAAAAAATCAAAGATGGCTAATATGCTTTCTTGGATATTCGGTATTGTTCTTCGTGAAGTTTCACTGAATGGATTGTTAGCTGAGGGGAGTAACTCAGTAAGATTTTGTTGCATGAGATGGACAAATCTTCAAGAAAAAGATACTGATGACAATCAAATGTAATTTTGTGTTCTTTGTTCTTGAATAAGACTTGGATGAGGAGAAAAGATCAATGACACTGAAGAGTAGGATGATTACAAAGATGAAGAAAAAGTGAAAAACTCACCCACACGTCATAGATCTATGTCCCCAAACATCCAGAAAAAGCCACTTCAACAGACGAGCAGGCAAAATAATCAAACCGATGGGTTTGTTAAGTTTTATATAAAACGCCATATATTTGGTGACAGTTCTTGTACTATTAAAGAAGAGAAAGACTGATGACAGTGAAGATTGTGAAGAGAGATCCGATTAGGATTTTTAATTTATTTTCTTCGCTTCTATTTTTTCCCTCTGGTTGTAATATAATTTTACAATTGTAAAACACCAAGATACCACAAATGCCAAAATGTATATAAAAATATTAGAACAATGGGCCATCTTGTTATAAAACGCCTTGAAAAAACGCCATTCAGATAGATTTCCTGACCCCCCCTGGGGTTCCAATGGCATACGATTTGAAAAACGCCATAAACGCCAAAATGTTAACACAATGAAACCATTAAACGCCATTAATTATTGAATTTGGTTAACGCCAAAAATCTTAAACGCAAAAAATAAAACAATATTGTGAAAAGCAGAACTGGAAAAGGAGAAGATAAAAGGACAAAAAAGTCCCTCCGCCCTTCTCTATGCCGCGTGACACGTGTTGTGCCAGGATGCGTTCTCACCGTTCTCACACTTTTGAGCGTTTTCTCCTGATCCCCTTTCTATATATATATATATATATATATTTGTTAAAAAGGTTTAAAATTTTATATGTTTTTATGTATTTTTGGGTTGTTCTAGTCTTTAGTTGGGTGGTTTTGTTGATTATATGATTATTGGTTGGTAAATAACAATTACTAGGGCTTGAAATTCAAAATTTTAAATTGAGAATTAAGGAACATGGGCTATGGTTGAACACTTAAAGGTCCTTGTTTATTTTGTATGTGATAGGATTAGGAAGGAACAATGAGTAGGGAAGTTATGCCGCGATATCTCAAAAGGAAAGGGGTTGAACCACTTTTTTTCGCCGGATTCTTCTAATTTAAGACCAAGATATGTTTTAGATAAGTTTTTTTGTTCTCTTATTTAATGATTAAGAGAAATAAAAGTAGAGATGGTTTGAACTTTGATGTTTTTTTGTTTGTTAATGTGATAGGAAGTTAGGAACTAAGATTTGATTGTTTGAAAATTGAAATAGACCCGACCCGATCTGATTCGACCCGCTATGAAACTTGGTTTGTTTGTGTTTACTTGTTTTTGTAGGACCGAGTATGACAGTCAAATGAGTCAATTTGAGCTAGAACCTACTGATTATGCAGTGGAAATACACAATCAGCATGAATCAAAGTAAAAATGTAGTAGAAATGAGTAGAAACAGATGAAGATCACTTTAATACGGTTTTCTCATTAATCTTTCACAAAATAATCGGGCAGCAGTTCGGCTCCACACTTGACATCAACGTACATAATGAGAAAACGACTGGGGTATATATAGTGGTGACAGGTTCGCTTATATGGACATGTCCGTATAAGCGGACCTCCAACATATAGATCCGCTTTTATGACATGTGTCCATATAAGCGGACCTCATCCACTAACATCACAAAATTACACATTTAACCCCTTTATAATACATAAACAACCTATCTAGACCCTATACATTAACCTAACAAGACTAAGACGCAGGCTTTAGACATAATGCACCAACAAACTCCCCCTTGGATACAGCCGCAGTCTTTAGTCTAGTCTTTGGGTCTTCAGAGAGATTTGAACTTATCTTCACGCGGTTTAGGCTTCTTCGGTAAAGCCTTCCTAATCTTCTCATTCTCTTTTGCAAATTTCAATCTTTCTTCTTCCTGTTCTTTCATAAACTTTCCTCGCAGCATACGATCACTTTCTTCACGTTCTTTCCTTTCTTTGGCAGCTTTCAACTTCATCTTTTCTTCAAGCTTCCACCACTTTGAATTCCATTTATTATCAGCATTGATTCCTTTTTGAAAACAAGTAGTCACAACCTTCTGGAATTGCATAGCTTGTTCCTTATCTTCAGACTGAAAGCGAATCTTATGAATGAACAGACATTCTATATCTTTCGCTGAACAGTTTACAAGCCACATAGGATCATAAACATGTATTTCTCGAGTCTCTTCTCCTTCTCTGTAAGTAATTATGGCTTCGGTTGAAATACAACTATAAACCCAATCCATGAAGCCTTTATAAAAATCTTGTTCCATCTGAGGCATTGGTATTGTTTTCATCGTTCTTGGCGGTTTGATATTCAAAATAGTTACTTCAACTCCTGTTTCAGGATTAACCCTCTTCACTTTCTTAGGATGATGTGGCTTCCATTTACGAAACTCTTTCAATGATTCATATTTAATGTAACCCCACATAGCAACATCATTCTTTCGAACAGAATTATCCAAATATTTAACCTTCGGTAATTCATCCACATCCCACCATGGTAATGACATAATGTCATATAAACGTTCAAAATACTGAACTCCACACTCTCTTCGTATTGCATACGCATTCACTTGAGGTAAGAAACCCCAACTGAGGATATCACCAAGTGACACACTTCTATCACGTTGATAATACTTCAAAGGTCTCTTAAACTTTCTCTCGTGACCTTGTCTGAACCATTTCGTTCTATCTTCCTTTTCCATATCCTTTTGAGTACTTTCAAAATTCTTATCTTTTACCGCCTCAGCTACTTTTTGCCTCAATTCTTCTCTATTTTCTTCAGCAAAGAACTCCATAAGTGTAGGAAACTTAGAAGTATCTTCAACCACATCTTCATCATCTGTCCAATCTTCTACTTCAACTCTGTCATACTTATCAGCCTCTTCAACATACTTATACTTGTATTCAGGTTGTTGATTGATATCAAAATACTCCAACTCTTCTTCAGAATCAATCTGGAATTCAGGATTCACAGTATGCAACATTTCTCTGTAAACATCCAATCCCAAAAACAACTTTTCAGTATGTTCAACGATCTGAGTATTACCAGACTCCCCCTTTCCACTTGCTTCCCCTGATTCTTCATTTACAGTGTCGTTCATCAAATCATCAATATTCTGTTCAGAAGAAGCTTCAGTAACTCTCAATCCAGTACCACCTTGAGCGTCGTCATCATCATCTGAACCATGACTACTCGCAGAAAACACTTTCTCATCTTTTTCATCTTTCTCTTCATTCTCCTCTTCATCATCTTCATCATCATCTCCAATCAACTCATTCATAGGAGTATCATCTTCAAACAGACCAGAAATAGCAGAAATAGCAGAAATAGGCTCGGGATTATCAACCACCATAGAAGGTACTATTGATCTTTCTAACACTGCAGAACTTCCTTCAACACCTTTACCTTTATCTTTCTCTGCCTGACGTTCTGCTCTAAGTTATTCAAATTCCAGCTCTTCAAATCTTTGCTCTAAAGGCATACCAACTACACTTTCTAATACCTTTTTCAACATATAATTCTCGTGTTCATTTCTAGCCTTGAATGCTCGCAGTTCTTTATTTTGTTCATCACGACGAATACTTTCTTCTTCTAACTCTATAATTCTTACTTTTAAAATATCTATATCTGATTGATCACTGTCAACTTTCTTCATCAATTCTTTGTTATCAGCTTCCAATTTTTCTACTCGCATTTCAAGAATTCGTTCACGATCAGAAACCTTTTTTGTAATAACCCTAAATTTAAAATCATTATTTAAAAAAGAATAATAATAATTTATAAAATACTCACTAGGAAACCCTAATTAAGACACCCAAGTGATTCTGCACCAACCCTAAAATTTTCAGAATCAGGATCAGGGCCCCTAAAACTCAGGGGGGGTATTTCCTACTTGATAAATATCCTAATTTACTTGCGGCCGAAGTTGAAATTTTAAAATCCGTCAACTCACCTAGGCTAGTCCCACACGTGGCCACCATATACGAAATTCATGACCCTTACGGACCGTAAGCATTATTTGTTACGGTCCGTAAGCAAGGGCAAAATTTGACTATAAATAGAGGACATTGGCACTTGAATCTGGGCACAAAATCGACGAAGAAACTCAAAATACACGCTGAGATTTCGTCTGAATACTCTCAAAACACACACGAAACACTAATTAAGTATAGCGGGGTGCTGCAGAACAGGGTATTAACTCGATCGCTATTACGATTCATTGTCCGATCGATCAATATATCCAATGGATGTTTAAGTGCTACCCACATTAGGGTTATACTTTGTCGTTCGTCATTAATTCGATGAATGAGTTTAAGTATAGTACTTTGTCATTCGTCGTTAATTCGATGGATGAGTTTAAGTATCGTACTTTGTCGTTCGTCATTAATTCGATGGATGAGTTTAAGTATCATACTTTGTCATTCGTCGTTAATTCGATGGATGTTTAAGTATCGCACTTTGTCGTTCGTTGTGAGAATTTGATCTCGTGAGTTATCGTAAATGCTGTATTAAGTTACTAACCTAGTTTGTGTGCATGTTATTTAAATTAGGTTAAAAGACTAATCAGTAGTCTAAACTCTGCCCGTATAAATCTAAAATATTAGCACAAGGTAGCTTCACTTTGGAATTGTTAAGGTACGGATCCTTACCCCACTCCTTATTGCTTCATATTCAAATTGTTATAACCCACTAAATTAATATATCTTTTAAAAACTCCTCACGTCTTTGATTATCGATTCATTTGACAGTCCGTTCGAATTCTATTCTAATCAATTGATTTAAGTTTTCATGTCATGCGATAGTATTATGTTAGTTGTACTCCTTATCGCATGTTCCGATATATGTTCTGTTTTGTTATGAAAATAAGTTTTATAAGTTATGTGAATAAGACCATTTGTACTCTGATACCCTGAGTATCGCTTCTCGTGGAGTGTCCCACGAGCATGTTGTTGCGGCATCAACATCATGTGCTCCATCTGTGACGGAGAGATTAGTTCACGGCGTCCCTAGGTACAAGTGTGGTACAAAGCTACTAGGAGGCGTATGGATCGATCCTAGAATTTAAGTTAATGAGGTGGATAGCAGGTATGCCAACTGGCCATCTCGTGTGATAAGTATGCAGGAGTAGCTACCTGTGTATTGTCACGTTTTCAGTTTGCTCATGGGTACATCTGTAAGATATAATTATGAAATTATGTTCTTGCATCGTATCATTTTCGCAATAAGTTTCCTCCGAATAACATTGCATATAAAGCGTTATTTGTTCTTTGAGCCTATAATTCCGTACTGAGCATTCGGCTCATTCCGTATAAATTTTGTATTTACAGGTCAGCAGGTTACTTTGGGCGGGGAAAAGAGAGAAGAATAAAGTCTAGGAATAAATCTGAAGATGTTAGTTAATCAAGTCGAATGTCTTAGCTTGTATATTAACCTTAAGTTAAATTGTCGTGTGGTTGTATCCTTGCCAAATAAATAAATGGAATTATGACTTTTGTTTATGATATCACTGTTATTGTGACACGTCAGCCCTTCCGGGTTGGGGTGTTACAGCTATGGTATCAGAGCAAAGGCTCTTTCCTGTAGAAAACTTGAAGATAGTAGTTAAAACATGTGAGGAATGGGTAGATATCTATGATAGGATTCAACTTGGTCTCTTATTTTGTTTAACTCCTATATCTATTTCTTATAGATGCCTCCTCGTCGTCCGCTACGTAGGAGTACTCGTACTAACCCTGTACGTAACAACACTTCTTCGAATGAGCCTCCAGTTGATCCAGACGTAATTAATGCTATCAACCAGGCTGTTGCCGGGTTGCTTCCAAATCTTGTTGCTCAAACAGCTGAGGCCGTTATTCAACAAACTCGTCATCCAGAACGTAATAACACGAATCCAATCTCTGGTGAAGAAATTCATGAGAATACTACGAACCATACTACCTATAGTATAGACATATGGATTAGTAAATTCCAAAAACAAAAGCCAAAATCCTTTAGTCACGCTACTAATCCAGTCGAAGCAAGAAACTTGATAGCTCATGTTGAAAAGATCTTCGGAGTTCTTGGAGTTCCGGAGCAATACAAAGTTAGATTGGCTACCTACAAACTTGAAGATGACGCACAAACTTGGTGGGAAGGATATAAGCAAGTCAAAGGAGGGGATGATTTTGACGCTAATCTTTCATGGGTCGACTTTCGTAATATCTTTTACGACAAGTATTTTTCGACCGCTGATAAAGAAGCTTATATCAGGGAGTATGCAGTGATTCGACAGGGGAGTGATGAACCAGCCTCTGAGTTCATTACTAGATTTGCAAGGTTGGCTAGTATTGTAGGAGACGTTGCAGGATCGGCAGAAGCCCAGGCAGAGAAATGCAAGTGGGCAGTCAATGATCGAATTCGGAAGTCAATCATGTATATGAAATTTAAGGATATCACCGAAGTTGCTGATGCAATCAAAACTTTTGAGTTCGAAAGGAAAGAATTCTTATCTCGAACTGAGGATAATAAGAAGAGAAACAGAGAAGGACAATTTAAGCAGGCAATCGGCCAATCATCCACTACGCCACAGCATCAAGATCGTAAAGTGCAAGGAAATCAAAACTCTGGAAATCAGGCACGTCCATGGCAACCTAGACCGCAAAACCCGAGACCTGCTCAAAACCAGATTCAGTTGTATGCAGAACCTATTAGAGCTCAACCACTGAATCAGTATGTAAACCCAAATCAGATTACATATCCTTTATGTAATACTTGTGGTAAGAGACATCAGGGCGTATGTCACCGAAGTACAGGAGCATGCTTTAGATGTGGCCAAACTGGACACATGATCA
This sequence comes from Helianthus tuberosus, assembly GCA_030545235.1. Classification (NCBI taxonomy): domain Eukaryota; kingdom Viridiplantae; phylum Streptophyta; class Magnoliopsida; order Asterales; family Asteraceae; genus Helianthus; species Helianthus tuberosus. Next base: position 182,276,411 of record CM060395.1, on the reverse strand, counting down.
AGGAGTGTACTAAGAAAGACACTACGAAGAATAACCAACCAAATGTTGCACCACCCAATGTTGGAGGAAGAGTTTTCGCACTTTCTGCTACTGACGCTGCTAATGCTCCAGGTACTGTATCTGGAACCCTTCAGCTTGGTGAACGTAGTATCTATGTGTTATTCGATATAGGAGCGACCCATTCTTTAGTATCCCACTCGTTTACCAAGTACCTTCCGATAAGACCAACTCTCTTAAATCATACTTTAACCATTTCCACTCCCATGGAAAATTCATCCGTAATCACTTACGTATATAAAGATTGTCCGATTCGTATTGAATCTATTGTGTGTAAGGCAGACCTATTTCCAATGCATATGTGTGACTTTGATGTTATTCTAGGGATAGATTGGTTGTCTCGACATCGCGTAACTATAGATTGTCATTCTCGCCGTGTTATTTTTGGTGATCTTCATCATCCTGATATTATATATCAGGGAACTCAAGTTCATAAATCTCTTAAAATTATCTCTGCGCTCAAAGCTCGAAAATTCATATCAAACGGCTGTGCTGGATTCCTAGCATCTATTAAGGATACTTCTGCTAGTGTTAATAGTATTGATAGCCATCCCGTTGTCCGTGAATATCCTGATATATTTCCGGATGAACTACCGGGATTACCACCCGACCGTCAGGTAGAATTCACCATCGACTTGATCCCTGGTGCCGAACCTATTTCTAAAGCTCCGTACCGTATGGCCCCTATGGAACTGAAGGAGTTGAAGGAACAATTGCAAGAATTGTTAGATCTGGGATTCATAAGACCTAGTGTTTCACCTTGGGGTGCTCCGGTCTTATTTGTGAAGAAGAAAGACGGTAGTATGCGTTTATGTATTGACTACCGAGAGCTGAACAAGATTACTATTCGTAATCAGTATCCTTTGCCTCGCATTGATGATCTCTTTGATCAACTTCAGGGGGCTCAGTTTTTCTCAAAAATCGACTTGAGGTCCGGGTATCATCAGCTAAAGATCAAGAATGATGATGTTCCCAAGACCGCCTTTCGTACTCGATACGGTCATTACGAATTTTTGGTTATGTCCTTTGGACTAACTAATGCACCCGCAGTCTTCATGGATTTGATGAATCGCATATTTCACAAATTCCTAGACAAATTCGTTATTGTCTTTATCGATGACATTCTAGTGTATTCTAAGAGTCACGAAGAGCATGAAGCACATCTACATGCTGTACTTGGAACCTTGCGGCATGAGAAGTTGTATGCGAAGTTTTCCAAATGTGACTTTTGGCTTAGCCAAGTGGCATTTCTAGGACAAGTCATATCAGCAGAAGGAATTATGGTAGACCCAACAATGGTTGAAGCTATTACAAAATGGCCAAGACCCACTTCTGTTACCGAAATACGAAGTTTCTTGGGTCTTGCTGGCTATTACCGAAGATTTGTTGAAAGATTTTCGGTAATTGCTTTGCCACTCACAAAACTCCTAAGGAAAGGGGTGAAGTACTCATGGAATGAGGAACAAGAGAAAAGCTTTGAAGAATTGAAGAAACGACTCGTATCCTCTCCGATACTCGCTCTCCCTTCTGGATCAGGAGGTTACCAAGTCTATAGTGATGCCTCAAAGAAAGGATTAGGTTGTGTGCTAATGCAACATGGGAAGGTTATCGCTTATGCCTCCCGTCAGTTGAAGCCTTATGAAGTTAACTACCCTACACATGATTTAGAATTAGCCGCAGTCGTCTTTGCACTTAAGATTTGGCGACACTATCTGTATGGTGAGAGTTGTGACATCTTTACCGACCACAAGAGCCTCAAGTACATATTTACGCAGAAGGAGCTAAATATGAGGCAAAGAAGGTGGTTAGAACTTTTAAAAGATTACGACGCAAATATTCAATACCATCCAGGCAAAGCCAATGTTGTAGCTGACGCATTGAGCCGAAAGAGTTCCGAGACTATATCTTGCTTACAAATTCAGCCTCGTATTAGGAGGGATCTCGAAAGGATGAACATTTGGCTTCAGGTTAGTAAATCTGATGGATATCTAGCTAGAATGCAAATTGAACCAGACCTCATATCACGGATCAAAGATGCACAAAAGCAAGATGGAGAACTTTGGGCAATTGTGCAAAATCTTGAGGTGGGTAAGCAATCTGAATTTCGTATAGACCATCATGGGGTGATTTGGTTCGGTAAAAGACTTTGTGTACCCGATGACTCCACCCTTCGTGAGTCATTGTTAGCCGAAGCTCACAGCTCACCATTTTCAATTCACCCAGGATCTACCAAGATGTATAGAGATTTAAGACAGAACTTCTGGTGGAATGGCATGAAGGAAGACGTAGCTCGATACGTAAGTAAATGCCTCACTTGCCAACAAGTGAAAATTGAACACAAACGAGCAAGCGGTCTGTTGCAGCCATTGGATATTCCCATATGGAAGTGGGATGAGATCACAATGGATTTTGTTACCGGTTTGCCTAAGACATTCAAGAAGAATGATGTTGTATGGGTTGTTGTCGATAGATTGTCAAAGTCAGCACATTTTCTACCAATTCAGCAAGGATTTTCGGTTAATAAGTTATCCGAAATATTTCTTCAAGAGATTATTCGACTTCATGGCACACCATCTTCCATTGTTTCCGATAGAGACCCACGTTTCACCTCACGATTTTGGAAAGGTTTTCAGGCAGCTTGGGGTACACGCCTGAAGTTTAGTACGGCTTTTCATCCACAAACAGATGGGCAGTCGGAACGCACGATTCAGACCTTGGAAGACATGCTCCGAGCATGTGCACTTGAATGGTCTGGAAACTGGGATGAATATCTATGCCTTGTTGAGTTCGCTTACAACAATAGTTGGCAAGCAAGTATTGGCATGGCACCTTTTGAGCTTTTGTATGGTCGGAAATGTCGAGCACCGATATGCTGGGATGAAGTTGGAGAAAAGATTATTGAAGGGCCAGAACTAGTTCAGATTACAAATGAAAAAGTCACTGTGGCCCGAGAAAAACTGAAAGAAGCTCAGAGCAGACAAAAGAGCTATGCAGATCAAGATAGACGACCACTCGAATTTAAAATTGGCGACCACGTTTTCTTAAAGGTATCACCTTGGCGTGGCGTTCGTAGATTTGGAATTAAAGGAAAGCTTAGTCCCCGTTTCATCGGTCCGTTTGAAATCCTTGAAAGAATTGGAGAAGTGTCATATCGACTAGCTTTACTGCCTCAGCTCTCTCACGTTCATAACGTTTTTCATGTCTCCTCGTTAAGAGGATATAATTATCATCCACTCCATGTCATTAGTTATCCGTTACTTACAATTCACGAAGATTTGTCCTACGAAGAGGAACCAGAAGCCATCTTAGATCGACAAGAAAGAGTTTTGCGTAGAAAAGTAATTCCGTTTGTTAAAATCCTCTGGAAAAATCACTCTGAACACGAAGCAACATGGGAATCTGAAGAATCAATTCGCTCTCTATACCCTAATCTATTCTAGTAATAGAATTTTAGTCAAAGTAACGGTAAAACTTGCTCTTTGATATATGTTCATTTGTTTCTGTTTACGGTCATTTATGCTTTACCTTATGTGAATATATCTTAGCTATGATTAAGCATATCTATGTAGGAAATACAGTGTCGTTCATCAAATCATCAATATTCTGTTCAGAAGAAGCTTCAGTAACTCTCAATCCAGTACCACCTTGAGCGTCGTCATCATCATCAGAACCATGACTACTCGCAGAAAACACTTTCTCATCTTTTTCATCTTTCTCTTCATTCTCCTCTTCATCATCTTCATCATCATCTCCAATCAACTCATTCATAGGAGTATCATCTTCAAACAGACCAGAAATAGCAGAAATAGGCTCGGGATTATCAACCACCATAGAAGGTACTATTGATCTTTCTAACACTGCAGAACTTCCTTCAACACCTTTACCTTTATCTTTCTCTGCCTGACGTTCTGCTCTAAGTTATTCAAATTCCAGCTCTTCAAATCTTTGCTCTAAAGGCATACCAACTACACTTTCTAATACCTTTTTCAACATATAATTCTCGTGTTCATTTCTAGCCTTGAATGCTCGCAGTTCTTTATTTTGTTCATCACGACGAATACTTTCTTCTTCTAACTCTATAATTCTTACTTTTAAAATATCTATATCTGATTGATCACTGTCAACTTTCTTCATCAATTCTTTGTTATCAGCTTCCAATTTTTCTACTCGCATTTCAAGAATTCGTTCACGATCAGAAACCTTTTTTGTAATAACCCTAAATTTAAAATCATTATTTAAAAAAGAATAATAATAATTTATAAAATACTCACTAGGAAACCCTAATTAAGACACCCAAGTGATTCTGCACCAACCCTAAAATTTTCAGAATCAGGATCAGGGCCCCTAAAACTCAGGGGGGGTATTTCCTACTTGATAAATATCCTAATTTACTTGCGGCCGAAGTTGAAATTTTAAAATCCGTCAACTCACCTAGGCTAGTCCCACACGTGGCCACCATATACGAAATTCATGACCCTTACGGACCGTAAGCATTATTTGTTACGGTCCGTAAGCAAGGGCAAAATTTGACTATAAATAGAGGACATTGGCACTTGAATCTGGGCACAAAATCGACGAAGAAACTCAAAATACACGCTGAGATTTCGTCTGAATACTCTCAAAACACACACGAAACACTAATTAAGTATAGCGGGGTGCTGCAGAACAGGGTATTAACTCGATCGCTATTACGATTCATTGTCCGATCGATCAATATATCCAATGGATGTTTAAGTGCTACCCACATTAGGGTTATACTTTGTCGTTCGTCATTAATTCGATGAATGAGTTTAAGTATAGTACTTTGTCATTCGTCGTTAATTCGATGGATGAGTTTAAGTATCGTACTTTGTCGTTCGTCATTAATTCGATGGATGAGTTTAAGTATCATACTTTGTCATTCGTCGTTAATTCGATGGATGTTTAAGTATCGCACTTTGTCGTTCGTTGTGAGAATTTGATCTCGTGAGTTATCGTAAATGCTGTATTAAGTTACTAACCTAGTTTGTGTGCATGTTATTTAAATTAGGTTAAAAGACTAATCAGTAGTCTAAACTCTGCCCGTATAAATCTAAAATATTAGCACAAGGTAGCTTCACTTTGGAATTGTTAAGGTACGGATCCTTACCCCACTCCTTATTGCTTCATATTCAAATTGTTATAACCCACTAAATTAATATATCTTTTAAAAACTCCTCACGTCTTTGATTATCGATTCATTTGACAGTCCGTTCGAATTCTATTCTAATCAATTGATTTAAGTTTTCATGTCATGCGATAGTATTATGTTAGTTGTACTCCTTATCGCATGTTCCGATATATGTTCTGTTTTGTTATGAAAATAAGTTTTATAAGTTATGTGAATAAGACCATTTGTACTCTGATACCCTGAGTATCGCTTCTCGTGGAGTGTCCCACGAGCATGTTGTTGCGGCATCAACATCATGTGCTCCATCTGTGACGGAGAGATTAGTTCACGGCGTCCCTAGGTACAAGTGTGGTACAAAGCTACTAGGAGGCGTATGGATCGATCCTAGAATTTAAGTTAATGAGGTGGATAGCAGGTATGCCAACTGGCCATCTCGTGTGATAAGTATGCAGGAGTAGCTACCTGTGTATTGTCACGTTTTCAGTTTGCTCATGGGTACATCCATAAGATATAATTATGAAATTATGTTCTTGCATCGTATCATTTTCGCAATAAGTTTCCTCCGAATAACATTGCATATAAAGCGTTATTTGTTCTTTGAGCCTATAATTCCGTACTGAGCATTCGGCTCATTCCGTATAAATTTTGTATTTACAGGTCAGCAGGTTACTTTGGGCGGGGAAAAGAGAGAAGAATAAAGTCTAGGAATAAATCTGAAGATGTTAGTTAATCAAGTCGAATGTCTTAGCTTGTATATTAACCTTAAGTTAAATTGTCGTGTGGTTGTATCCTTGTCAAATAAATAAATGGAATTATGACTTTTGTTTATGATATCACTGTTATTGTGACACGTCAGCCCTTCCGGGTTGGGGTGTTACATTTTTATTCTCAGCAACTAATCTCTTGTTATCATTCAACACCTCATTCATTTTCTTCTCCCACTTTTTCACTTGTTCATCGTTTATAAACCCAAAACCTCCAACACCAATATCATCAAGATTGTCATAAGGAATATGAAGACCTTTGCTAGAAGAACCAGGTGTTATTTGTATTTGTGTACGAGGTGGTGTTTGAAAAAGTTATTGTGATGTGAATAAAGTTTGTTGTGGAGATGGTGAGAGATGTAATGGTGATGGTTTTCTTGGTGGAGTTGGTTGTTTTGGTGGAGAGGAGGGTTGTGATGGTGTAGATTGTCGGGGTGGAGATAGAATTGGTGATTGTGGTGGTATTGGTTCATGTGGTGGAGTAGATGGTTTTTTTCTTTCTTTTGTTTGTTTCTTCTTTAACACGATCTTCGGAATTTTGATCTTTGGAGTGACTTTGCGAGCTTTTGGAGAAACTACTTTCTTACTCATACCAGCTTTCTTTTTGCCTCTTTTAGGAGATTGTGATTGAAAGACATGCTCTGTAGAAGGACTGTAAACATCATCATCGACTTTTTCTTGTCTCTTTCTCTTTCTTAACAACTTTTCTTTTTCTACCTCCTCTTGAATTCTTTTTCGACGTTCAATTTCATCTACAACCTCTTCATCTGAAGAACTTGAGGAACTTGTTGTATCTTTATCCACATTGTCACCCTCAATATCATCAATTGCCTTTCCTTTGCCTTTCTGAGCTTCAACATTTTCTATCTGCTCAGCTTCCACCTCAACAGAAGGTCCTGTTTCTAAAACTTCAGTATCAAACAACAAATTTTCTTCAACATTAAATGGATCATCTTCATCAGTTGCAACTTGTACATCTTCTTCAGGTTCATCAATCAAAGATGTTTGAGCAACTTTCTTTTGTTTCTTCTTAGGTTGCGAAGAAGATCCTTCACCTTCTCGAATAATAGGAGTTGCCATTCTACGTCTTCTTCCAGTTTCTTTCACATACCACTCATTCTTAATAGTTTTGAAATCTTTGAGAATTTTCAGCTCGTCAGCATATCTAGCTTCTTTCATTTCCTCTTCATTTCTCCAGTTCTGATGATTAACTGGATCTGGATCAACTTATTTAACATCTTTAATAAAACCAAAATGCTCAACAACAAGTGTTGGCTCTGGATGATTCTGATGATATTTCACAAGCTGCTTCAGTGTATTATTGGTCATGTGAGATTGTATCAACAAATCATCTTTGATATCTCGATCAATTTCTGGATACACATGGTCAATCAACATCTGTACAAATCTTGGATACATCCAGGTCTTGAGATCTGACTTGCTATTCTCAGCCATATAGTGGAATATTATATGTGAAAAATTATACTTTTTGTTCAACACCAATGCTGTAATCATATTCATTTGGTAATCGCGCATTGCATCAAATCCTCCTTTAGTATGACTTAATGAAATCAGTACACAATGAATCAAAAACTTGTAAGATTTCTGAAACTTTGACTTTAAATATTTTCCAGCATTTAAAGCTCCAGTATATCCCATTCTCAACATACACCCTTTCACCATTCTTTCTGGAAATCTCGTTGGATAATTGGGCTCGTCAGGAAAGTTAATGACTTCACGAATCAGTGCTTCTGTGACTAAAATCTTTTCTAACTTGCCATGAACTTCAACAACTGATGAAATCTCTTTCCTTTGATCGTCATAACTTGCATTGCTCCAGAAACGCTTGATGTGAGATTTGTATAGAGATCTTTGTTCAGTCAATGCCTTCAGGATGGGTATACGACCCATAAACTCCAAAATGCTCCTGAAACTTTCCAGTTCTGGATTTTTCTCAATATCCAGATCACAACAGCTGTTGTGAATAGGATCAAATACAACATGAGAAGCCTTCCCCATGATTGTACACTAAGATAACAACAAGATCTGTAAAAATTTGGCAGCACAACTCTTGAAATTTGTTATGTAAGAGGTCCGCTTCAAATCACCGGAGAAGAAGGTCACAAAAGCGAAGGGTGTAAATGGCTCTAAACGCGGACCCGGTTTATATATGTGAGAGAGATCCGTTTTTAAGACATATGACATATAAGCGGGCCCTTATATGACATAAAAACGAACCTCATTTGAAATGTTGGACAAAAAAACGAACCTCTTTTGAAATATTGGACAAATAAACGAACCTGTGATAATTTTTTTCTAAAAAAAAATTCAATTTTACAATTTTTTATTTTTTTTTATTTTTCAGATTAAACAAAAATACACCCAGCTGACCAAGTACAAGTCAATGACCTTGGTCAACTGTTTGACTCACCAAGTTCAAATTAATGACCTTGGATGATCAGATATATGACGTTTGCTGACATTTTTCTGAAAACAGTTCAAATGAATGAACTTTTGAACATTTCAAAATTTTCAAACACATTTTAACTTTCAACCAATATACCAATCACTGTAAAGCAATCTCCAGCTTACCCATCCCTCATCAATCACTAACATGTTCTGCACTTAGACTTTGATCTTCCGATTCCCAACATCGGTTGTCTAAAAAATAAGATGAGAAAATAAAATCTTTTTGGATTTTAAAAGGATAAACTGAAAGTTGTACACACAACAGAAAGCTGTACACACAATCTTTTTGTGAGCGTGTTAAGGGATCATATCAGCTGCCGACGAGATACAAGCACCGTTAAGCTGTTATTACATTTTAAGCATTAAACAATTCATGTAGATTGCCGATATACTGATCCTCTTAAATTTTCACACAACTTTCAATCTGCTCGGGATACAGAATTAGTGTTTTAGAACTTAAACATCTACATGTGTCCCACCTCAGTATATACTCCCGTATCCAGACCCCAGTATTTAGTCTTACAGGTGAGTATACCTAGATGATATCTGTAAAGGGTTAATTGCGAGGGCCGTGAGAGCTCAGGTCGATCATTCGATACGCAGAGAGATGACGGCTTCGACTTTTTGGTGGGTCCCCTTTGGGGATCTTCTTTTCAACAGCACATGATTAACCATTTTGCAATGTGTTATCATTTTTTATGCTGAGGGGAGGCTTATATTTCAAAGCAGCGTAAAGTATTCTCCGGGGACTAGGCCATTGCTTCCGCAAAATCAGAAGTCCCGGGATAATACCCCAGATATCACTAAGCATAAAGACCTAGTATCTCAAAATACGGGACCCTTCAAACAGGATTTCAGGGGTTACCTATATATCCTGGAGGTGTTCCCCACGTAGATGCAAGTAAATTTTATGTTTATATCCCAAACTAATCTACTGATTTTGTGAAAACCTATCAGCACATCTTTAGCGAGACTGCTTAATTGCATTTTATACATTACAATTCTTTAGCGTACTGCACCTGTCTAGCTGATGTACTATCATTTCCCTTTTATACACAAACTCATTTTTACTTTTTCAAATGTTTTTGGTTTTTGTAGATTTTATCATGTTTTTGTATTTTTCTGCAAACTTTCTCCCCCTAAAAAGAAAAACATATTTTTGTGTTTTTGTTTTTAACGAAAAGCAGAAAATAAATTGTACAAACAAATTTGACAACACGACATGGTTCACGTCAGATCGCCGCCCAACTCGGCTTCACATTCAATAACCCTCCCAGATTGCAGATTTTTCATCCCGTTCAATTTCAAAAGATAATAAAATCTCTTTTTGTCAAATGGTTTAGTATAGAAATCCGCTTTCTGATCATCGGTGTGCACGTGTTCAATCCGAATTAACTTTTTCTCGTGACAATCACGAATAAAATGGTGACGGATCTCAATGTGTTTCGTTTTAGAATGGTGAACCGGATTTTTAGTGATATTAATAGCTGCTTCATTGTCCACATAGATTGGAGTATCTAAGAATTGCAAACCGAAGTCTCGCATCTGCTGTTGGATCCAAAGGATCTGCGAGCAACAGCTGGAGGCTGAAACGTATTCAGCCTCGCATGTAGAGAGCGCTACTGCGGTTTTTTCTTACACTGCCAGGTAACGAGTCGAGTTCCAAAGAACTGACACCCAGCAGTGGTGGACTTTGCGTTTTGCTTGCAGCTCCCAAAATTAGAATCAGCAAAACCAGATAAAGTAAAGTCACCCGATCGAGGATACCACAAGCCGATGCTTGGGCAACCTTTCAAATACCGTAAGATACGTTTCACAATGGTCAGGTGTGACTGCTTTGGATTTGACTGATATCTGGCACAGAGACACGTCGGGTACATGATGTCTGGACGGGAAGCCGTGAGATACATCAGAGAGCCAATGATAGATCGGTACAATGTCTCGTCCATTTTCACACCATTTTCATCGGGACAAATTCCGTGATTCTGTGCAAGGGGGGTGGATGCCGGACTGCAATCTGTCATATCAAACTTGTCTAACACATCCTTCACATACTTCGATTGATGAATGAAGATTCCATCAGACATTTGCTCTACCTGCAGCCCAAGAAAGAACTTCATCTCCCCCATTGAGCTCATCTCAAACTTTTTCTTCATCACTTTTTCAAATTCTTTGCACATATCGTCGTTGGTGGATCCAAAAATAATATCGTCAACATATATCTGCACGATTAACAAGTGGCCTGCTTCTTCCTTGGTGAACAAAGTGCTATCTACTGTGCCTCTTGTGAACCCGTTGTCCAACAAGTATGTCGAAAGCGTCTCATACCAGGCTCTCGGGGCCTGGTGAAGTCCGTATAACGCTTTGTCCAGTAGATACACTTTGTTTTTATGCAGTGGATCTGTGAACCCCGGTGGTTGACCCACATACACTTCTTCTCTGATTGTTCCGTAAAGGAAGGCAGATTTGACGTCAAGTTGATAGACTTTAAAATCTTTCCATGACGCGAAGGCTAGAAAAATCCGAATTGCCTCAAGTCTTGCAACCGGTGCATAAACTTCATCATAATCTATCCCTTCCTGTTGACTGAAGCCTTGAACCACAAGTCGTGCTTTGTTTCTCACCACAATACCTCTGCCATCACGCTTGCACTTAAAAACCCATTTCGTCTTGATCAACTTCTGGTTTTGTGGCAAATCTACAAGTCTCCAGACGCCCAGCTTTTCGAACTGTTGCAGCTCCTCCTGCATTGCATTTACCCAGCTGTCTTCGGTCAATGCCTCTTTGTAGGTTCTGGGCTCTATCTGCGAAATAAAACATTTTAATGAGACTTCTTTCTGCATATCAGCAATAGATGAATAGAAACATGTAAGAGCTTGATCTATTTGATTTCGGGTTTTAACACCACTTTGTAGATCGCCAATAATTTGTTCTGAGGGATGATACGACAATGTTCGTGGTATAGCATTATCAGGCACATTCACTTCCGATTCCAAGCTTGATATGTCAAGATCAACAGTTTGATCCTCAGCTTCCGTTGGATCCTCGTCAAAAGTCAGAGTGGGTTCCGCTTCTGAGTCGTCAGATTCATCAAATGATGGAACTGGTTCCTCTGGTGGTTCGTGAGCTGTTCCACTTGGGCCTGCTTCATCATCGTGAGTACCCATGGTGGGTTAAGAAAATTCTATCGGACTAGATACTTGCTCCTCTGACACAGTTTGCTGATACAAATATATAAGAGCTAGTTCCTCCTCACTCGGCTCGACCGGCAAATGAAACGACTCCCAGAGTTTATCGTAATCAAACAGGAAACTTTGTCCGGGAAGTTGTGGTGATGAAGTGTGCTTCTGACAATCCACATGTTGAACTTGAATCACCTTACTCAGACATGGTACAAACACTCTTTTCAAAGGGCTTGCGTATCCCACAAAGAATCCCTCATTAGCTTTAGCACCAAATTTTCCATTTTCATCAATAAATGTGCAAGGAGATCCGAAAGGCTCCAAAAACTCAAGATTCGGCTTATAACGGTGCAACAGCTCAAAACAAGTCTTTTTATACTTCTTGACAGTGAGAACTCTATTCAATGTGTAACAAGCTGCAGATACTGCTTCACTCCAGAAAAAGATTGGTAACTTGGAATCGGCTAACATTGTACGGGCTGTCTCAATCAGGGTCCGATTCTTTCGTTCAGCGCCATTCTGCTGTGGTGTGTACGACGCACTGAATTCATGAAGAATTCCCTTCTCGTTGCAATACTCGTACATCTTATTGTTCTTAAATTCCGTTCCATTGTCACTCCTAATCCTCCGGATTGGCAGTTTATACAATGTTTCCATATTCTTGAAAAGCACCATCAAAGAATCAAAAGTTTGATCTTTTCGTTCCATGCACACTACCCAAGAAAATCTCGTAAAATCATCAGTCACCACCAAGCAATATAGGTCTCCGCTGATACTCTTTACATTGACAGGCCCGAAGAGATCCATGTGCAATCTCTCAAGAGGTAACCTGATTGTATTCACCATCTTCAAAGGATGTGACTTGCGAGTCTGCTTTCCTTTCTTACATGCTACACAATCATCATTTAAGTGAAAATTCTTCAAATTTACACCTTCAACTAAATCATTATGTACCAAAAAATTCATTTTGCGAACATGAATGTGGCCCATCTTACGATGCCACATTTTTGAATCCTTTTCTGTCGCTTTTGTTTTAGACACAAAACACTGTTTCTGATGAGTTGTTGGAGTTGCGATGTTCATATCAAGATAATAAAGATCATACTCCCATGGAGCACGCAACAACACCATCTCATCAGGGATTTTAAACCCTGGTTTCAAAACCACACATTCAGTTTTTGTAAAATGTACACTAAAATCTTTATCACATATTTGTGAAATACTGAGTAAATTGTTTGTTAACTCTATTATGTAGTTCACTTTGTCGAATGAAATCACGCCATTTGACAGCGTTCCTTGACCAACGATCCTTCCACCTTGGTTCCCGGCAAATCCTACATAGCTTCCATTTACAGATTTGACATCGTAGAGAAGAGCAAGTGTCCCAGTCATATGCCTTGAAGCGCCACTATCCGTAATCCACTTTGATAGTATCGACTTGGGCAGCCCCTGCAAATATCATATCAAATTCATTCAAACAATGAAACCCATGGCTTTTTAACTGTTGAAATACTTCCAAACTCTACATCACATTTCTCATCAATCTTTGGAAAATTAAACATGACATTTGGAACATCAGTTTTAGCTTTTGGTTTTAATTCATTTTTGATCGGGGGAAACTCTGCAAGAAATCTATCAAGTTCAAATTCAAATTCTTGTTTGTCATTAGCACCCATTTTTTATGCATAAAATTCTTTAACCCCTTTGACTTTTCTGTCAACCATTTTTCCAAAAATATTTTGAATTTTGGGATTAAAGACTTTTGAATCAAACTTTAACTCATTTTCCACTTTCTTCATCTCAACTGATTGTAATTGAGTTTCAAAAACTTTTGTTTCATTCTTCAAAATGTTTTCCATCTTTTTCTCCTCGACCGATGTTTTCGACTTTGCAACCCATGATTGATTTTCAAAAATTTTCGTTTTTGGATAAATCTTTGAAGTCTTTTGAGACTTTGAAGATTCGCCAATCTCGAATGTCGATTTCGGCTTATCTTCCGACTTCAACGATTCACCCCTCTTCAAAATGCGGATTGGTGAAACCATTTGTTTTTTACCCTTTTTGTCAACTGGTGACTTAGGTCGAGGTTTTTTAACAACAGGTTTAATGACAGGTTTTTCAAAAATTTTCTTGCATTGTTTTGCCATGTGCCCGATTTCATTGCAACGATAACAAACTCTTTTGTTATACTCGACAAAAGTTGACTTGAATGACTCTACTTTCAGTTTCTTAGCTGCATTGAAATCGTCAACTGCTTTTTGACTAAAAATGTATTCCTTTTCATAATCCACACTTGGTCCAACAACAAAAACATCATTCATTTTATCTTTTGGTTTGTCAACCTTCTTAGCCATCTTTTTCTCAAAACCAATTCCTTTGTTTTTAAAGTTGTTACCAATTTTCTTGTTACCATTACCTTCCCATTCCTTTTTCCCCTAGTTGTTGACATGTGTTGTAACAAATGACTTTTTAGCTTTTGCAAAGAATTCTTTGTTATTTACCACATTAATGTCCATTTCAACCAATTTGAAAACTTTCTCGACATTTTCAATTTTAACATTCTGAAGAGGATACTCAAAATCAGAATAAAGCTTGTCAGTTCCAATCATAGTGTAAACCACCATAATCGGATCATCATTCGTACTCTTGTCTGATTTCGGTATGAAACGTTCTAAAAAATTACTCTCATCTTCAGAATCAGTAACATACTTCTCAGAATGAGATTTCATAACTTCCACCTCAGAGTTATCACTCTCTTCATCTAACACCTGATCAACAACAGTCTTGATGACCTGAGACTCGTTATCTGTGTCGGATGCAGAGAATGTAACATCAATGCTCTCAGGCAATTCATCCTCGATTGATCTCAATTTGAGATTCAAAGAAGCTTCCACCCCATCTGGATATTTCTGTGTATAATGATTCCACATTGGGGGTGGAACGCTCTTAAAGACTGGTGCAGCATTGAGCTGTTGTGGAATAATTTGTTCAAGGACATAGGACGATGCAACATAGCTCATCAATTTCTTATCAATTCGCTCATTTTCAATTTTAGTCAATTCCAATTCTTTTTTTAATGATGCAATTGTGTCAATATGAAAATTAACTTCCACTTGTTTATCAAAAAGTGTTGCTTTTGCTAGTTTTGTGGCTTTATCATTTTCAACACTTTCTTCTTTAATCATTTTAACTGATCTGGCTAAAGTATCATATGCTTGTTTGACTTGTCCTAGATCAAATTTTAACATTTCAGCATGTTCTTTCAATTCCTGAAACTTAGTGTCTTTTTCAAGACACTCCATGCACGGTTGTAAACACTTTTGGCATGGTGTTTCAGAGATTGAATCCAATTTCTCAACAACCTCTGCTTCATGAGCAGTTTTCACTTCCTGTTTACCGACATCTTTGGACTCTGACTCAGACACTTTCTTAGTTTTGGTCTCCTCAATTCCCGACTCCTTTTGAACTGACTCTGTACCGACAGACTTGGGTTTCACAAGTTCTGTGTCTACCTCTCTCAGTTTCGCCATGAGAGCCTTGTCAGCAATTTCTTTCAAAGTGTCTTCGGTCATTTCCTTTGTCACATCAATCATTTCTTCAACAACTTCTTTCTTCTCATCATATCTTGGACACAATCCGGTACTTGGTTCTTCAAAGAAACCTGCAAAAGATTCAAAAATTTTAGGAGGCATGATAGATCTCAACGAACTAGTTAATACCTCCTGCTCAGATTGAGAGTAATGAACTTCAGCAGCTATTTCTTCAAAATTGTCCACATTTTCAGCAGAAACTTCTTCAACAACTACAGAAACATCTTCAGTAACTGTTTCTGGTGCAGACACCATCTCAGAAATTTCAACAACTTCAGCTATCATTGCCTGTCCATCGCTACCAGGGATATATTTATCCCAGCTGAACCCTGCAGCTACCTTCTCATCGTCTTGATTTACGATCATCGCTTTTTCCGGTTTATTCTCAATTTGTGGCCTTTGAACAGTTGACTGTTGATTTGGTCGGTGATAAATTGCTTGCCTGTAGTAGTCCTTGGTAAACGGGTTTTGATGATTGTTTACTTCACGGTTAGGACATTCTCGTTTGAAGTGACCACGTTCTTTACATTTAAAACAAGTAACTTTCGACTTATCGAACCCTAATTTCTGATCGGGACCTGATAAACTGTTCCTGCCTGTAATTTCCATGAAACGTTGAGCCCTCCTCACCAGACTAGCCATGCCCCATTTGATGTCAATCAGTTCAAGTTCTTCAGGATTGATTTGGTCGTAATCCTCCTTCGTCATATCAGGATTACCAATTCTCCCTGCTACTAAGCCTTCATAAGCCTCAAGAACGGAAACAAGTAACGCAATGTGTCGTTTCGCGGCTGTTTCAGTAATTTCATTTCCATTCTTAATATTCACCGCAATATTACACTGCACCCCAGAAACATATGCCTGATGATTTGATCCAGTAGAACTTTGAGATGAAGGCTGTTCCTGAGCTTTGACATTTGGTTCAAAGTTTGCAAATGGTGAAGAATTGCCAGATTGTGGAGAGTTTGAAGAAACACTTGAAGTGTTATCAGCAATGAACCCTGTTTGTATTTTTGGGCTTTGATTGTTTGATAATGTAGGGTTGCCTTTGTAATACAACGATACATCCTGCTGCACACTCGCTGAGTTCATTTTCTTGATTTTCAGCAATTCCAACTCGTGAGCTTCAATCTTTTCTATGAACAAACTAAGATTGTAATTGGCAAAGTCTGAATTGTTCTTTAGCATCATCAGGTATGTGCCCCAATCGTCATAAGGTTACGCATCAGCCAATTTGTCAATCCATTCTTCATCGGTCTTTTCAATTTTTAATCTATTCATCTCAAGAACCAAATGGCAATATCTTTCAATTAGTTGCCTTGTAGTTTCACCCTTCATACCGGTAAAAATATCAAACTCCTTCTTGAGCAAAGCCTTCTTGTTCTTGATCATGGAATCACTACCTTCAAACTTCGCCTTCAATGCAAACCACATAGATTGAGCATTATCTTCATATTGCAACAATACTAGAATATCTTCTTTGATAGCCTGCTGGAGAATACTAATCATCTTTTTCTCGGCTTTGAAATCATTCTGTTCTGATTCTGCCAGGCTTATAATATTCTTCTTATTATTTAAACCATCAACTGGTGGAACATACTTTCTCTCTATCTTCATCCAGCATTCAAAATGGTTAGCCTGAACCCAGTTCTTAAATCTGCTTGACCATCCCGCATATTCATCTATGTTCATCAGTTTGGGAGGCTTTTGCATTGTTCCCAGTTCGTTCTCCATGTTAACGTTTTGCATAACACTTCCCGAGGTTTGTCCTGCTACCATACCACTACCCGAGAAGAAATTATAAAACTCTTGGTTTTCCATTTTAGTGACAAAATTTTCAACAATGTTTAACTTTTTTATTAACAGGTTGTTTTATCAAAAACTTTTAACACAAATTGAACTTCCAACACTTGATCACGTACAAAACGGACTTGAATGTTCAAAGAATGAATTTCACACACTAACAGGTCAAATAAGCGAACCTATACTCTAAGTGATGTCACAATAAGCGGACCTATGTGATGTCTGTATAAGCGGACCTATGTGATGTCTGAATAAGCGGACCTATGTAATGTCTGAATAAGCGGACCACAAGATATGTCACAATAAGCGAACCACACAAGCGGACCAGATAATGTCATAATGAGCGGACCTCACGAGCGAACCTCTAATATGTAACAATAAGCGGACCTCTTGAGCGAACCTCTAATATGTCACAATAAGCGGACCTCTTGAGCAAACCTCTAATATGTCACAATAAGCGGACCTCACAAGCGAACCTCTAATATGTCACAATAAGCGGACCTCTTGAGCGAACCTCTAATATGTCACAATAAGCGGACCTCACAAGCGGACTTCCAACAAATGTGGCCTAAGAGCGGACCTCTAGAGCGGATCTTCAACAATCATGACCTAATAAGCGGACCTAATAAGCGGACCTGATAAGCGAACCACTAAAATGACAGAAAAGCGGACCTCCTTCACGAGCAGATTTGTGTCACTTTTAAGCCGATTTTAAGCCTGAACTTCACAAGGGTTTGTTGTTACTCAGTTTTACACTATGTGACAAGTTTTCAGTCCATTCTGTCCGTTGAAAATGTCAGAAACTCAAAATGTGTAGATAAAAAGCTT
The DNA here is from genome assembly GCA_030545235.1 of Helianthus tuberosus. Taxonomy (NCBI): domain Eukaryota; kingdom Viridiplantae; phylum Streptophyta; class Magnoliopsida; order Asterales; family Asteraceae; genus Helianthus; species Helianthus tuberosus. The sequence goes on along the minus strand of CM060395.1, from coordinate 182,258,569 downwards.
TGAATCGTGGAAACTAGCTCACAACTGGCTCTGATACCAATTGTAGGACCGAGTATGACAGTCAAATGAGTCAATCTGAGCTAGAACCTACTGATTATGCAGCGGAAATATACAATCAGCATGAATCAAAGTAAAAATGTAGTAGAAATGAGTAGAAACAGATGAAGATCACTTTAATACGGTTTTCTCATTAATCTTTCACAAAATAATCGGGCAGCAGTTCGGCTCCACACTTGACATCAACGTACATAATGAGAAAACGACTGGGGTATATATAGTGGTGACAGGTTCGCTTATATGGACATGTCCGTATAAGCGGACCTCCAACATATAGATCCGCTTTTATGACATGTGTCCATATAAGCGGACCTCATCCACTAACATCACAAAATTACACATTTAACCCCTTTATAATACATAAACAACCTATCTAGACCCTATACATTAACCTAACAAGACTAAGACGCAGGCTTTAGACATAATGCACCAACAGTTTTACATGACCCGACCCGACCTGCTATGAACCGGTTTTTTTTATATAGCTAGGGGTCTAAAATCTTTAAAAAAATTCCGCAACACCAGGAAAAAAATCATGGGTCCGCCACTGGCAACGTATGGATGATTGCTCGAAGACTCATGGTACTAAAGTTGAAATATTATTTAATTAAAATGTCATACATGGAATTAAGAAAATACAACTTGTACATGTACTGATGTACATAGCATAACATAACAATAAAATTAAATTGATTTAAGTAAGGCCAAGCCCTATGTGAATGAAACACGTACGAAAATAACGTCAACAAATAATTGTTCGTGAACGTACTTGGGGATTTGCATATATATATATATATATATATATATATATATATATATAGGGGAAGGTTCTATGCAGAACACTAAATATTGCGAGAACACGCAGAACAAAATGAATCACCCATTTTTTCAATCGTAAAAAACCTATAAAGTAAAGGAAAATGTTACAAATGGAAGATTTATTGTTTCTCACACTAGAATTTAAAACAAAATATGAAAAATTTTCATTTTTTATATAACCTACACATATGTGCATTCTGTGTAGGTTAAATTACCTACATGTATGTAGGCTAAGTATAGGTAAAAATATAAGGTTTTCCATGCATATATAATATACATACGAATGTAGGAAATATAAAATTTAAAAAATATGAACTTTAAATCATAAAATCTAGTGATTTAGAGTTGTTCTTTTTGTTCTCGCAATAATTCGTGTTCTGTAATGATCCTCATCCTATATATATATATATATATATATATATATATATATATAGGCTAATTATAAGGAGAAAACCCACTCCAGTTGACTAAACCCTGAAAACTCACACATGTGGCTAGGATTGATCCACGTTTGAATTTAGATTGAGAGTAGGCAAGGGCATAACCGTCATTTTCTTTCTTTACCTTTTGTGATTTTTGAGATCCTTTTCATGTGTAAGTCTGCACACGCAGACTTGTCAACATTGCTTCTTCTTGTCATGCTTTTCATTAAATACATTTGTACTTGTGTATCTCTCACATGTTTCTAATATCTTCTCTTTTTGTTCTATTTAGATATTCATGGATCTAATCTCATATCTCATTTATTTCGAACCAGAGAGTGCAGTGAAAGAAAGAAACCATACTCACCATTGAAGAGTATTTGCATTTAACATGGCTGATTCGAACAGCCAACACCCTCGGACCATTGCCGGTGGTACGGAGACACTCAATGATCATCCTGGTTCACCCTTAAATGTTGTTCCACATAATCTTTCACCTGTTTTTGCATTTAATGAAGATGAAGATGCATTGTTTGAGAGTAGGGTTGTTGAAGAACCTGATCCTATTTCTTCAGACTTTCCAGGTGAGTGTTTTTTTTTCTGTTTTATTAAATGTACAGCTTTAAATGCATACGAGTACTTTTGTAAATTAAGGATTTCTTGTTTAGTTTTTCATTGGATTGTTCTTGATTCATTTTCTCTGTTTTTTATTTTTTATGTGTAGCATCAGTTCTGAATCAAAATGGCACAAATGATGATGAAGATGGTGTTCAGAATTGTACTTTTACACAGTTGCTATCAACAAGTCATTTTTGTTTATGTGAAACCATGAATTTTTTTCTATAGGGTTATTGTAACATACCCTTAGTTTTAATTTTCGTAGTTTGTTATTATTATTATTATTTATTTTATTTCTTTTGTTGGTAGAGGAGGAAATGTGTGGTTAGACTTGTATTTTATTTTTTATGAAACAAGCTTTTATATTTTGTAGAAGGTAAAAACATGTGTGGTTACACTTGTATTTTGTTTTTTATGAAACAAGCTTTTATATTTTGTAGAAGGTAAAAAATGTGTGGCTACACTTGTATTAAGTTTTTATGAAACAAGCTTTTATATTTTGTAGGAGGTAAAAACATGTGTGGTTGGACTTGTATTAAGTTTTTATATTTTTTTGATTGAGAAAACAGGCTGGGGAAAACATTCGAGATTACATTTTTAGGTTACATAAAAAATTCCACCAGCATCTACACTTTTTGGTGACATAAAAAAAATGTACTACCATGTTTTTTTTTTTTTTTTTGCATTTTAGTGAAACGTGTTAAACTTGTTTTTGAGAATACAATGTTACATGTAAAAAAAATTTAACCTATACGTGTTAAAATTTATTAAACAATACAATGTTTTCTAAGACTCGTGACCTTTTTTGTAGGTATTCATGCGAACGAGGAGTTTTATGTTCACCACACACCCAATGGCACTAGAATGTGGTGTCCTAATGTTCCTATTGTTTTAAAGCCTGTTGTTGGTTCTGTATATGAAACGTGGAATGACGTGTTCAGTATGTACAAGGACTATTCTGGGTTTTCTATTCGTAAGGGGCAAACCAAGAGATGGAAGGGTTTTGTCACTCACCAGTACATAAGGTGTACTAAATATTCAAAACCACAGATTAGGCGTAAAACTGATACCTTGGAGCAGTCAACCTTGACTATTAGGCAAAGTAATTTCACAGTGACAGATTGCAAGGCTAGTATACTGGTTAAGTTTTCTGAGGGCAGCTCTATGTGCACAGCGGTAGGGTTCCATGAGCACCATAATCATCCCTTTGTTGAGCGTTTTAATCGTGACCTAAGTAGGATTTCAAGGAAACTACCCTTTACATCCAAACAGTTTATCCATAACATGAGTTTGAACAGAATTGGTCCAATTGTTTCTCACAGAGTTTTAGTGTCCCTGATGGGTGGACATCACAACGTACGTGGCACGCCAACTGATTTTAAGAACTGGAGCCAGTCGGTTAGGCTTTATATTGGTAACCGTGATGCGCAACTTGTTATAGATCGTTTGAAAGAAAGATCGGAGAGCTTACCAGACTTTTACTATGAGTTTGTGGTTGAGAAAGGGCAATTGAGGTCGATTTTTTGGGCAGACGAAATTTCCAAGATAAACTATGAGGTGTTTGGTGATGTGTTAGCTTTTGATGCGACTTATCACACTAACAAGTAAGGTTTTGCAAACTGGCACTTTTTTCCCCTTTAACATATTATTACCTTTTGTTTTTTTTCTTTGTCACGTAGGTACAACATGATTTTTGTTCCTTTCACTGGTGTTGATAATCATAAACAATGTGTGACATTTGGTGCTGGCTTGCTATTCAATGAAACCACCGAGTCTTACAAGTGGTTACTTGAATCATTTCTGAAGGCACACAAGAAGCAACCAAAGTTAGTTATGACGGACCAGGACCCTTCAATGAAAGCTGCCATTTCAGAGGTTTTCACAGACGCTCGGCACCGCCTTTGCATGTGGCATATTATGAAAAAACTTCCAACCAAGGTTTTATTAATTTATCAATCTTGTTTGAGAAGTTTTTATTTTGTTACCTCTTTTAACAGCTTTGGGGTCCTGTTATTTATAGATTGATGGAGACCTATTACAAAACTCTGAGTTAAGGGCATTGATGCATCGTTTGGTGTGGAGTATTCACATGAAACCATCTACATTTGAGACGCGTTGGCAACTTTTGATGGAGGAATATGGGTTACAAGATCACGACTGGTTGAATGATATGTACTCAATTAGGGACCAATGGGTACCTGCCTACTTCCGTGATATCCCAATGTGTTGTCTGATGAAGACTACATCAAGATGTGAAAGCTCTAACTCAAGCTTCAAGGTCAACTCTACTAGTGCTAACACACTAGTTCAGTTCATGTTTTGTTATGAAACTAGGATAGACAATCAGCGTTACAGGCAACGTGTTACAGAGTTTAAAACCTCATCTAGTGTATTCATGGACACTACTGATTTAGCTATCGAGAAGCACGCTTTTGAGCTGTACACACATGCAATTTTCACAGAGGTAAGAAAAGAGATATACAAGGGGAAGTTGTTTTGTTACATTCTAAACACGGAGGATTGTGATGATGTTCGTGTTTACTATGTGAATCAGTTGGACAAGCGAAGCAATGCAACCAACACATTCACGGTAACTGTGATATATCCTTATGATGACATCTTTTGTTTAAGCTTTCATTATGCTTTTTTTCACAGAAGCTTAATAATGTGTTTTGGTGTTTTTGTAGGTTAAACTTGAGTTGAGAAATCAGTCGGTCTCTTGTTCATGCAACAACTTCATCCGTATTGGATATCTGTGTAGGCACATCTTTTGTGTTTACCGGTTAAACAATATTGAAAAAATCCCTGCCCAGTTTGTTGTTAAGCGTTGGACTAGGGACGTGCTTCCCAAAAGTATATTTTCTATTGTGCGTCGATACGGCGTTGACACCCGTCCACAAGCTGCTGCGAGAAGTCAGATTCTTGAGATTGTAACCGAATGTGTAGACGCATTAAGAAGTGATGTTGGAGGACTTTCTACTTTCGCTGAGCAGATAAAGGAACTGAAATCCAAGTTACTAAATGGAGGACCAGTTGATGATGAAGCCAAGAATGATAACTATGCTGCTGTTGAAGATTTGCTTGGTGTTTCTTTAGATGGGGACGTAACTCTCAACAATCCAGACGGGATCAGGAACAAAGGATGCGGCAAACGTCGACGATTGTCTAGAGCATCGCAGGATGGAACGAGCAACTCTGCTGTCAAATCTCCCAAAACACCAAGGCTTTGCCGAACATGTATGAAGTACGTGACTGGGCATGATTTAAGAAATTGCAAGAAAAAGAAGAAGAAGAAATCGGGTAACGAGGACGAGGACTCAAGCTCTGCGAGTCAGGAGTCCACTTGATTTGGTATTTATTTTGATGTGTGTGCTGTGCGTGTTTTGAAAACTTGTATGACGCCAGCTTTTTGGTCTCCATTTTAGTGGAGCGGAACTAAACTTTGATCATCCCTTTTGTATTTTTTGGGCTGCCTTTTTTGTAGATGCACATGTTTGCATGTGTAGATTATCTGAAAATGGATGCAGATGCATATGTTTGCATGTTAGGATGTATGTGGGTTTGGTATGTAGGATGGTTTTCAGTTTAATGACTATGGTTTAATTGATCAGTTGCATTATGAAATGATATGCACAATGTTTGTGTGAAAACTAAACGTTGTTTGTTCAGGTTTTTGCCATTTGTTGTCGACATTTTTGTTAGTATGTACTTGTTGATGTTTGGTTGAAGCTGAAAATTTTCTATGTTATGGTTTTTTTGGTTTTGTTTTCACCATGTTACATTTTTTCCCCTGAGATTTTTGTAGATTTTTGCTGTGTTGAATCTGAGAATTTTCTATCTTATGGATTTTCTGGTTTTGTTTTATTCCAAGTTATGTATATAATTAGTCAGAAAATATGACCCATTTCGTTACAAAAAATAGTAATCAAATAAAAAAATTTAAACACATATAGTATTTTGTAGTTTTTTTTTTGTTTTTGTATTTTTTATTTTATAAAACACAAGCCGTTTTTGTAATTTTTTAGTTTTTTTTTGTTTTTGTATTTTTTATTTTATAAAACACAAGCCGTTTTTTTCTTAATGAGATAATATATCTGGATGAAGGCTGGATGAATATTACTTGTTATTGTAACAAATTTTATATATTATACATAAAGTAACAACTTTTTATATGATCAAGTTGTAGATACAAATTTTATATAAAATACATACAACAAGATGGGCTGCCCCAACAAGATGTATCTTTTTGTTACTTTCTCCTTTTTATCTGGTGATGCATTTAATTTGTCATTTATTTTCATATCTAATCACCACCATCCACCCCCAAAAGTTTACTTTTTCATTATAAATAGTTTCAGCATACATAATATGTACATCCATAAACCATTGTTAACTACTAATCACACCCAAAGCATAACAATGCACAAGAGGCCATCCGCGGGTTCCAAAGTCCCGGATGCTGAGGTGATCGATCTCAATCTTGGAAAAAATGAGTTCATTAATGTCGGGAAGAGACTTCGAAAGTATGCATCGACTCCAGTGAGTGTTGGCGATGTACATGAAACAACCCCTTTAGCCCCTATGCCCACACACACGCTTAGGAAGATTTTTACCATTGATGGGCACCCCCGCGGAAAGAGGAGTAGCTTTTGTTCGACCCCAAAGGTGGAACCCGATGTGAAGCCTATGGCGCGAGCAATACCGAAAAACATGCGTAGTGTTAACCCTACAGTTAAGTTGGAGACAAATGTAGTGCCCAAGGGTGAACCCTTTGGCTTTGATACACACACTACCGTTGATGTGATGCCTAACGATGAGCCTACAATATACCCAACAAAGAGACATGTTGGTGATTCCAAAAACAGCGATTGGGTTGATGATGTCTCGTGGATGAGTGAAATTGAGTGGGATTCATATTTCCCAATAAACATATCAGTTTCCCCGTGCCACCAAACCCATGCAATTGCAAAAAGTGGTTCACATGAAGGAGCTCAAGTAGAAATAAGGTGTTGTTGTTGTGTTTTTCTAATTATGTTTGTTTTTGAAGATGTGTGTTTTTAGGTTAATTAGAAATTAGGTGAGTATCAGGTTATGAACATTAACTAAGGAGTAATTTATGTGTCTAATGATTTTGTATTTTTTTGTGGTGTAATATGTAATAAAAAAAACTCTCTAGTTTGTGTGTTGTTACTTCTTTCTTGGGATGAATTTTTTTTCTGTTATACAAGTACAAATGTGGTCGTAAAACTCTTTCTATGGGTAGGCCACATGCTAACAAAAGAAAAAAGTAATAAAAAGTAGAAAAAGAAAGAAGTATATGGATGTGGGTAATGACAAAAGAATATGTTTATACTGGGGCCCACAAATCCTTTGGTACATATCTTTTGTTCTAGATGGATGTCATAGATCATCATTCCAACTATAGGCTTCCAACTATCTCCATCTCCAACTACTCCAACTATATTCAAATATATGATTTTCTTATCTCTCTTTTTTCTTTACAATTCATCTATCTGAGCCTCATCTACCCCTCAAAAAAAGATGAAAAGGTGTTCATGTGGGAGGATTGCTACCATCCGGACATCATGGACAGATGACAACCCAGGAAGAAGGTTCTATTCATGTCCGTTTAAGGTAAAAAATTCGAACCCTGTTTTAATAAGTAAATGTATGTTCTAATCGGGTTTTATGCCCATTATTTTAATGTAGCCTAGCAACTCCCCTTTCATTGGTTGGGTCGACCCACCGATGTGCCTAAGGTCAACTAGGATCATACCAGGTCTTTTGAGGAACATCAATAACCTACAAGCTGAACTCTTTGCCCGTGAGCAAGAAATCCGGAAGAAGAAGAGGGTTATATGGTTACTGATATTAGCGTTAGTGATTGGCAGCTTACTTGTTAGCATTGTTTGTTGAGGGTTTTGCCATTGTTTGTTGAGATTAAGAAATATGTGGTACTTAGTTGGATTATCCTCGGTAGTATGTACTTATTGATGTTTGGTTGAACATGAGAATTTTCTACGTTATGGATTTGTTGGTTTTGGTTTTACCATGTTACATTTTTTTTCTCTTAGATTTTTGTAGATTTTTCCTGTGTTGAATCTGAGAAATAAATTGGTTATGTTTTGACCATGTTACATTTTGTTTTTCTCTAAGTTTTTTTTACATTTTTGCTATACGTGTGTGTGATCATGTGCTTACGTACCGTGTTACATTTTTTTTCTCTGAGATTTTTGTACATTTTTTGTTGTATGTGTGCACGTGCTTACGTACCGTGTTACATTTTTTTTTATCTAAGGTTTTTGTACATTTTTGCTGTATGTGTGTTTTTTATTGTGCTTTTGTTGACGGTTGCTTGAATCACTTTTTTAGATTTGATCATGTTACTCTTTTTTATTTATTATTTTTTTCCTAAAGGGTGTAACTTATGTAAGCTTTTTTTATGTTTAGAAGTCAGTATTTGTTGAAATTATATAATAATGACACGATTTTTTTAATAACATAGATTGAAAACATAGATTTAACAGAATAGTTCAGTAGCCCTAGTTGAGTACATAATAACTTTAACACTAGATATGGTAAAGTACATAGGATAACATAGGATAAGGAAAGTAGCCCCTATATATGAGAGGGAAAATGGGGGTACTTTCTTTTTCACACACATACTAGTAACTTCACATAAACACCACTATTTAGTCAAGAAACGATCTTGGAGTGCCATACTCAATTTCAGTGCTAAGTGGTTCTGGGCTAAGCTCACTCTCCCACGGGTTGTGGTTGGCCCACGAGATAAGAGTGTTTGGAGAGTAACAAGAGTAATCATCATCTATATGATCATCTTCAGGATCATCGTTAGTCTTTGGATCAACCGCCGGGGAGGTCTCCTGGGTGGCGTTGACTGGTTTTGCTTGGTCAGCAGAGTTTTTGACAGGGGTAACTTGTGTAGTGAAGTAAAATGATCCCCAATCAACATCAAAAAGTGCCTCATCTAGCGACATCTCATCATGTGTTGTTACTTCAGGTTTAGTGTTAGTAAGGAGGTCACTTATAAGCTTAGCATCCATAGCCAGATTTTCTTCAACAGTTTGCGGCGTTGATGGAATAGAACGGGTGTTTGTGATTTGAGAACACTCTGGGTTGCAATCTGATTTTGGAGTTTGGAGTTCGAATGAAAGAGTTCTCCACAATCGTTTGGTAACCCGTTTTGAGTTAGCTGGTGATGTTGGACTAGACATAATAAGGTTGTTTTTTTTAGTTCTTTATGGTGAACAAGTGATGAAACAAATGTTTACATTTCACCTTAATTTATAGACAAACAAATGATGTTAGGTGGATAAATTAATTAGATTGTTTACATCAGTTTACATCAACATTAAATGTACTACACTAACCAACATAGAAGTTAAGTATTTTTTTTTTTTACTTTTTCTTTTTGTTTGAAAGCAATTAACATAATTATATTATATATTTCCAAGTAACATAATTATATTGGGAAATGTAACATATGGGTCTGTAACATAATTATATTATACATATGAAAGAAGTGGGAAAGAAGTGGCCTTCATTTTGACTTCATTTATAGATGTAACTTATATAATTGGTGTTCCTTGCTTTTGGTATTTTCTCGCCAAAAAACCCCATATATGATATTGCATGTATTTCAACTAGTAGATTTACATTTGTTTTAACGAGTTACAAGTTTCTTTAAAGTTTTGAACTTTTGATTTTTCCCTCCTTTTGTTTACCCAAATGTGATAGGTGTATATATATTTTATATTTTTATTATTACACCGCAAAGAGACAATTGGGATTTATTAAATGCGTGTACTATAGTTATCAAATCATGAGAGAGATACACTAACAATGCATATCGTTAGAGATAGAAGTAGTCATTTTTTCTTTTTTTAAATGTGTAAGATAAGACAAAAAGACAATGGGCATAAGATAGAGATACAAGTACACATATTTTCCTTTTTATTATTTATGCATTTTCCTTCGTGTAAACATTTATGAGTGATAAGCTTTCTTTTTGTCCAATTTAGATTCCCCATAATGGGGCATTTTATGAGACTGTACTTTTTTTGTTTATATATATATTATTATAATTAATGGGTACTATGGGTATGGACATGGATACTATTATATATTTCTTGGATATGGTGTTCGATATGTATGTACTTATGCAGATTAGACACTTCCAAGTTGGCACAATTAATTTGTAAGACTTCACTTTTTTTCTTTATAAAAATACTATAAGTAAGAGTATTACAATTGAGATAAGATATAAGTACAATTGAGAACTATCCTTCCTTTTTGTCCATCTTAGATTCCCTATAATCTGGCATTTATATGAGATTGTACTTTATATATATTATTATAATAATGGGTACTATGATATATTTCTTGGATATGGTGTTGGTACATGCGTGTACGTTTTTTGCAGATTAGACAATTCAAAGCTGGCAGCATTATTTTTGTAAGACTGTAGTTGTTTTTCTTTATGAAAATATATTATAACTAGGAGTAGTTAGCTTTGCATAGCAGGTAACCCAATTTAATATATGTTGTTACATTTTTTTTGGTACTGTTTTTTGTACCAAGAAAGGTATTTTTTGTATTTTTTTTTTTTTTGTAACAAAGTAGTTTGTAATGATAATTATGGCTGCTTGACTAACACTAATTATTACAGCAAAGAACACACATATTGATTAAAAAAGTTATCAAAAGGAAATATTGCTTTGTAACACCTTTTTTTACTACATCTTATTGTATGCTTGTCAAAAGAAAATATTTATCTTAGTCAAACTTCCCAGTAGTTTACTTATGGTTCACCAAAATGTAACATTAAACGTACACATAAATTGTTTAAGTTGTCCAGATCAACGACAGACATTAATAGTTAGATACATACAGGCAACTGACAAAGTACGAGTTTAAATTGTTTAAGTTGTCCACAATAGGCCCGTCCACAAAAAAACATAACATTACCATACGGAGCAGCAACTTACACTGATAATGCAGCATCGCGAACCTTTCCCTTCATTACATTCACATCAGAGAGTAGTATGCGTGTAGCGAATTTTTTTCGGAGGGTAAGAATCTGTTTTTGCTTTTTCTTCCAGTTGCTACTAAAACCACATTCAAAGTGTTTACTAATGCCGTTAAAATTCTACATGTGGTGCATAAGGAATACTGCACTATCCATTGGATGTGCAGTTATCGCCCAATGGATATCACACCTCTTAATCTTGGCTGGCGCAAATTTATCCTTTGACGGATGTTCGGAATGCTCCAAATAAGCAACCAGCATATGCTTCTGTTAAAAAACGATAAACTAATCAGTTTTTGTATGAGTTGCTGTTTTTCATCGTAATGTTTTATGAGAAAAGAAAATGACTAACCACTTTGTATGGTGTATCTTTTTTGTAGTAATCTTGATGATCCCTAATGCCAGCTAAGGGTGTGCAATCAGGCTTGTGGTCTATGACAGTTATTTCGCCGTTTTCCAGATCGAAAACAATCATGTAATATTCATCATTCTCCAGGATTGGAAAGAAAATCATTTTGATCCCAATGAATTCATATGCGCCGCCTACGACCATCCTTTCGCCTAACGTATTCATACGTTCATCGTCATCACAAGTAGAATCCGTCAATAACCAGCTGTCCTGTTTTTTTTTTCAAATAAGATGTGTCAATAAGGTGGTGCAAGCCCCGAATCACAATAATTCAAAAGATGCATTTACATAGGGAAACTTACAACGTTCCAAAAGACTTAATAAATCCAAAATCACAGACAAAGATCAAATAATATAGAATGAATACTTACTATGACAGTTGTGCTAAAATAAATCCGCGTCAGGCAGCCGCTGGTTCTATCAAGTTCTTCATAATTCATCACATCTACCCAAGCATCAACCACATCAGAGCAGACCTTCACTTCCTCCCTCAATGTGCGCATCAGCGTTTTTGTGATTTCCAAGCCGTATATACTCTCGAAGATAACATCTCTGCGTAAGACAATGTTAGATATATAAATTAGATTCTGGATATCAAGAAACTAGGACTATTATGTTTTACGTATATCTTTTATAGCTGAACTTACCCAGCAAATTGACCAAATTTTTTTGTTACCCCGCTAGACAAGGAGATGACCATTTCCCGTTTCCTGTTTTGTGAAAAATCATATGCTGTTATACATTTAAAACATAATAGACTATTTAAAAAAAACATACTATTTGGAGCAAAACATTCCCTAATCTATCAGAGGACCAAAGTTTTGCATAATGTAACAACTAGTATTTTAATATTTTAAACTGAAGCTTACATTGAGTACTTCACATCGAATAGAAAATCCCAAATACGTTGTTCTTCCGTTGTAATGTCGAGTTCCATTTCGTGTTCATGGTCATCACATGAGCGGTTGAACCTACCAACTGGTTTTCTTCGCCTTGATTCAAGTTCCTTTACCCAAGCATTACGTGTGATATCATTTTCAGCCGTTCCCTTCCCTTCTCAATTTTAGTTTTTGTTCGTTAGTATTTAATAAAAAAATTCCAAGTTTATTATAATTTTTGAACGAAGTAAAAAACATGTAGAACTTACCTTCTTGATTTTTGTCATCACTTTTTTGTATCATAGTTGGTACGGAAGCTTCCGTATTATGCGTATCATCAACATCATCACCTGCAATTTTTTTTGGTTTTGATAAGTCGGATTATCTGTTGTGTACAGAAATAACACATGTTCATTTTTTTTTTTGGGAATCATGAGTTACCTAATTCGGTGTCTTGTGTGAGTAGGTGAAAGGTAGGCGCATCAAACAATCCTTGCATGTTTTGTGTTTCGTTGTTCTTGTCTAATTATATTCATTCACATGTACACACACACATACCTGTTAGTTTGTTTGTGTATGATCGGGTTTTCTTGATTTTTGTACACATGTGACGGGTTATATGTAAGATGTAAAACTTACTTGTTGTTGTAGTTATCGTCTCTTGATGTTCTGCATTAACGGCTATGACTCCACATGTAGCACTTTTTTCTGTAGTGGCATCTCCGCATCTTTCTCCATGTATCATCTCTTGTGTTTTGTCAGCCTTACCCCCATCTATTTAGTTAAATGTGGTCACATACATACATGTTACGTTTAGTTTGCAATTTAGGACATACATAAGGTGGTTTACTTTATTGTTAGTTAAACATTTTACATTTTTTTATCTGTAGAGAAATGTAAGATTGATGTCATTTTTTTTTTTTTGTATCTACAATTACTGCACGTGTATGTTGTCGTGTATGTTTCTATAGCGGAGTTTCTATTTCAAATAAAGAAATTAAAGTTAGATTTTCCACACATAACGTTTTTGTTAGGATTGCCATCACTTGTCACACCCCGACTTTCCACGTGTCACCGGTGGGCCCGGTGGGGAGTATCGTGACGTGGTTGGCAACATAATAGTCAAACAACACAATTATATAAATGCACAGCGGAAGCAAAAGATAAATATTATTACATTCCGAATATAAAGTAATATCCAGTATTACAACGGAAGGTAAAGGATCCACGGCGGATCTTAAAACATATCACTTGTTCAACAGACTTTAGACGCCTAGAACTTGCAAGATTCCTTATTAGCGCCCTGAGCCTCCAGCCAATTACGTTCAGTACCTGTCACTTAACCCTTTTGGAAAATACGTCAGTTTTCACTGGTAAATACACTCAACCGACTCATTTGAAAAGAGTTTAAGAAAATTGGTTTGGATGCACGTGGCACAAAATATCTTTCATAATTTGATTAAAATGCGCAGAGGCAAAATTAACCTTTTTAACTTGGAACAATTATATTTATAACCTTGTATACAGATTTACATGTTCGTTATACGTTCAGGGCCCGATGTAGAAACCGAGTCAAGATTAACAGACACGCCACAAGTATAGGCCCACAAGAGAGTGAGATACCGTTATTACTTAGTAACTGTCAGGTGTATGCCTACACCCCGTACCTAAGACGTGGCCATTTTATAACACAATGATGTCAAGGATATCCGGGACATGGTCCTAAAGGCTTTTATTTCAAACAATACAGATTAAACCGGGTTACCTCAATAATTTAATCACAATCCGATTAAACATTCAATACCCGACCAAGCGGTATCATTATACCGTATTCCAAGCCCGTATAGGGAAAATAAGTTAAGAGTATTTACCTGAGCTAGCTCCTGTCTTAATTAGCAAGAATCTAATAACTCAGCCGTATTCACTTAAGTAAGCGTAGGTACCATTTACCGGAAGGCTCTAGTCTGGAATGATTGTATAAATAACTTATTAGAATGCTAACGGGTCTTTAATTAAGCCTAAGCTTAGACCGGTTAGTCTTAAGAGAATATACGGTTCAGACGCATGATTAAGCGCAGACCGGAATAGAATGTGATTTAAACCCGACAAGTTTGAAGACTTGTATAATATGGGTATCTCATACACATTCTGGATTTTGAGATAAAACCGATAAGGTTTGACCCGTTTCGGCTAATTTATGTAAACTTGTTACATAAACCGAACCGAACGCGAAATAAGCGTAACGGGTATCCGCAAGAGCCATATACAGGTTTCCTAAGTTAATATGCTTCAAATATGTTGTGACATCAGTAGGATGTCTTTCATTATGCCCCGAACTAATTTAAACACAAACTATGCCCTGTAGGGGTAGTTTGGTCATTTTAAAGGTTGTAAAAGAGTTTAAATGTTTAACTGAGTTACAGGTCTGATGTAAACAGTAAACATACTCAATTTGATGAGTTATAACAGTAGGGTAAAGTATATATGTGAAATATATCATTTATAACCAAACTATGCACCGAAGGGGCATTTTGGTAATTTCACATAAGCCGAAAAGCTCAAAACTGAAGTCTGAGTTTATCAACCTTTGCTTACTGTTAAAATATCATAATTTGCCTCATATATCAGTAGGTATCAACCCGGGTATGTTCAATATGATTTTAAAACATACTATGCGTTAAAAACGCTAAATAAGGCGATTAAAGGCCATTTCCGGGTTTGATACTTAAATCTGATATTTTTATATTTCCAAAAGGCTTAAAATAATTTATTTATTATATGTGATCATTAGCAAAAGGTTTGGAGTCGTTTAGATAAGTAAAACTCATTTTATGGCCCGTAAGGGCAAAACCGACAATTACCGGATTAAGCCTACGACTACTAGTTATGCTCAGCCTAAAATTAATTAAAAATCTTTAAAAATCCCAAAATAATATATTATATCAGTGGGTATTAAGTTTGATACCAAAAAGTAGGCTTAACTAGGCTATACGCTAATTACACCGTTTTATTAACATAAAGCTTTAATTTTGCGATATTGAGCATAACTCTTAATCTATAAGTCAAACTGATGTCAAACTTTGCATACAAGTTTATATATCAGTAACTAAGGTTTCTACACTTTTACATTTTCATAAATCATGTTTTAAGGTAATAAGGGCATAACGGTCAACATATGAGCAATTAACGGAAATATGCATATTAATTGGATAACTAGTGAACTAAGGTGTGTAATCACAGAGGGTTGTTCTAACAAGTAACCTAATCCAATTAAAGCTGTGAGGCATTTCAAAAACATGCCTAAACGGGTCAGAACTGAAAGTCAAAGTGAAAGTCAAACTATGTGACTTTCGGTTCCGAACCGGGTCTAAACAGGAAATAGTCGGGTTGAACATGTTTGGACATGTTCTTACACTAATTACTAAGTTATAACAATGATCAAACAGGTTATATATGTTCTAGATAGCTAATTATGCATAAATGACATTTTAAGCATCCTGTTGACTTTTTAATTAAAAGTTTGACCCGACTTTTGACCTGGTTAGAGTGGTGATCAGGGGAAACCCTTTTGAGGTTTTATTACCCACATAAATACCAACTCATAACTACTTTTAATTCGAGATATGACTGAGCCATTATTGACTAATCTCGAAGTCAAACCGTAATTACGACGGTTTGACTTTTAGCTAATTAAACAAGCTAAACTCAATTAAAGAAGGACAAGAACACTTACTGAAGTCCTATGCACGACTTAAGATCAAATGGACCTGCTTGAGAGCTCCAGGAATGATCAGATTGCAAGGAGAATGGTGTGAGGAACTTGTGTGCACAAGGGAGCCTTTTATAATGGATTCATTCACCATAATTGGTTGACAACCAAGTCTATGATCAACCACAACCATCCAACACTTGTTACTAGTGCCTAGGTAAGTCTAAGGGTCGTCCACTTGTGAGAAAAACCGGCCAAATGGGTCAAAATCGCGTAAAACAGGCAACAGCAAGTTTTTCTGCATCTGGGCCTCCCACGCGGCCCGCCTCAAAGTTCTATAAGTCCCACGCGGGCCGCTTGGCCAAGCGAAATCAGAATTTTTGATTTTATTTGTTTTCCAGGTTGACCTTTGGCTTCACGAAGGGGTAATTAGGGTTATTTCTTGCATTTTGACCCCCATATATTTACCCACAAGGGCTTTAGGACTTATACCCATTTTGCCAAGTCCCTGAACACTTCCGGTTAACCCGAAAAGTCTTAACTTTCAATGTTAACACTTTAACCCCTCGCACACGAATTTGATCATAACTTTCTCATACGATAACGAAACTTTATGAAATTCATATCGTGCATTCTAGTGAGCATAATTAACATTTACAAAGCTTCGGGTTTGTCAAAAGATCACTCAGAGGTATATCTTCTACATGTTGACACATTTAACCCTTGTAGTTTGAAATCTCTCACTTTTAGCTTCGTATGATCCATGATTTATTCGTTTGATGTTATAAACATCATGTAGGGTTATTATGAAGTATATTTATTCACTGTTGACACTTAGAATCCGTATAATCACATACTTTCCATGTTTGTCAACTTTAGTCCTTTTATAACATTCTTTCACACGTTCAAACTTTATGACACGTGTCAACATATTATAGGACGTGAATTTTCGAGGTGTTACATCCTCACCCCCTTAAACGAAATCTCAACCTCGAGATTTGTTAAGGTAAGGGAAGTATTTTCTGCCTTAAATTGGGCTTAGTCTTCCCCCAGTACCTTTGAGCCTCTAAGGCACTACATTTGACCTTTATAATAGGCACATGTATCTTTTTGGAGCTTCTAATCCTGTCGATCCTCAATCACAACAGGTTGCTCATACTATCATAGTCCTGCATATCATTATGTGATAGCGCTTTTCGACTTATTGGTGACACGTCGCTAAATCATTTGTGTGGGTCACATGGTGCGTTCCATCAAGCCCTTTAATTAGGTCTTAGCTCGTAAGCTATTTGATCTTGCCACATTCGATCTCCTTCGAATGATTCTATATACTCGGAGCTTAACTAGTCCGATAATCTAACAATTTGCACACCCTTCCTGGGTGATATCTATTGTTGAACCTCATTTCTTAACAAGAATTTAGGAGGTTTGCTATTTTCATAAATTCTCGATTTCCTGCCGTATACTGGCAACTTACAATCGAGTATGGATTATACGATCTTATTTGTTGTTTCCTAGGCAACTTTCAGATCTTTATAATTGAACTTACCAATCTATTGTCCTAACAATATACGTTTAACATGCCATTTATACAAGGTCTCCACAGGGTAGCCTTGATACTTATATAACAGCTATTTATAGAAAAGCTTATCTTAAGGGGAGATGGTTATTCCAACCATTGCTCAAAATTAATCTTAAGAGTTAGCTAATCGTTACAGTTAGTCGAGCAATTCGACGATCCTGGGTAGTTGATGGCGATTCTTAATCGTCGCCTACTTAAGGTTGCGGTAAACAATGCCTTAGCATAATGAACCGTCTTTCACAATTTACTATACCGAATTCTCAGGATATTGAGTTTGGCTTTATGAATCTATGTCTTAAAACTTACTTAACCAGGGTTTTCGATTCTGCCAATAATGGTACTAGTTGTCTTGGAGATTTCATAATAATGCAACCCTAACTGGGATATTAAACTTAACTTTACCTGCCTCCCAGGGGTAAACAGGGTAATCTTAGGAGGAGATAATCAAGGTATAATGAGGTTACAGAGATTTCCATATCTCAGGCTCCAGTTTACTCATCATTGCTTGTGTTAAATAAGTGACAC
Source organism: Helianthus tuberosus (assembly GCA_030545235.1). NCBI lineage: Eukaryota > Viridiplantae > Streptophyta > Magnoliopsida > Asterales > Asteraceae > Helianthus > Helianthus tuberosus. Next base: position 182,240,501 of record CM060395.1, on the reverse strand, counting down.
ATTTATGTTACTAGTCCACGAACTCCTAATCTGGAATATTTCCTGGAAAATTTTCATTCTGGATATCTTCTTTGAATACTAGCAGTTGACTTTAGTACCATATGATTATTGAGATATCTTTGTGGTTCCATGCATTAAACCTCCATACTGATCAAGCATGGAAGCAATCTATGGAACTTATTAAGATACACCAATCCTCATATAGTGCTTTTGTCATACCATTGGTATTCGAAATCGATTGAGATTAAAGAGATATCAACTACATGTGCTTATATTTAATTAGAATGGAAATTTTCACAAACTTGGCACCTAGCTCAGTTGGCTAGGCGCGCGAAAGGGTGCGGCCTAGACCCAGGTTCGATTCCGGGGACGGCCGATTCCACCATTTTTTTTTTTTTTACTGGAACAGAAAAATAGTCCTTATTTCTAAACGAATCAACTTCTTGGTTGCGATCCGACAACTGTTATTCCTCATCCTCATGGCTTTATACTAATCATGGTTTCATTAAACCGCACAGGCCAATAAGGCACTAACATTCTTAATGAATGTCATTTTAAAATTATCTTAATATCACTTAGCCTAGGTCACAAAAGACCATCAATGGCATTTAAGGGTTGGACCTAGTCCATCACCTTTTTGACAGGGAATAAAAAGTCATATCTGTCTTTATTATACTGATGAATTCGGATAGCTTGAAAGCTTGCCATAAGGATATCAGAAAAAGTGATTCATAATAGATACAAAATATTAATCTAAGATTTGCTGGAGTATTTTCCAAAGTATCATTTCTTAGGCGTCCATCTGATTCCTAGGGCAGTTGGTCTTGATATGCCCCTTCTCGTTGCAACCATAACAGGTTGCATCCTTTATCTTCTTGCAATCCAGGGTTTTATGTTCCTTTGACTTGCAAATTCCACACGGTAGAGGCTGAGACTCAAATCTGCATTTCCCCAGATGGTATTTCCTACAAGTTTCGCACCTGGTCTTCTCTCCCGACTGCTGGTTGTCTTTCTTGAACCCGGAACTCTTCTTATCTTCATAATTCCTCTTCCTATCGGAGCGGTGAGAATTCTCGTCCTCCCTTTTACGCTTCCCATCTTCTGAGACTTTGGCAGCCTTGTTTCTGACCACATCGAGGGTGAGAGATAGTGACAGATCTGCCGTTGACCTGAATGTAGTAGGTCTTGAAGCCTTAACACTGGCTTTGATTTCTGGGGCTAAACCCCCGATGAAGCGAGCAATTCTTTTGGGTTCTGGTGTTACCAGGTAAGGAACCAGTCTTGACAAGGTATTGAAACGGGTGAGGTATGCTTGAAAATCTAAGTTTGTCATCACTAAAGATAAGAAATCTGATTCGATTCTTTCTACCTCGTGTTGAGGGCAGTAGTTCTCCATAATGAGAGCAATAAACTGTTCCCATGACATGTTGTAAAGTGGGATCTTCCCACCAGCTTGAATGAGAGCCTTCCACCACGCTAGCGCCTCTCCCTTGAATGATTGGGATACATACTTCACTACATCCCTCTCAGCGCATCCGCTGATATCCACAACAGTATCCATCTCGCCCAGCCATGTCATACAGTCAATGGCTCCTTTCTCCCCTGTAAAATCCCGGGGTTTACATGACACAAAGTACTTGTAGGAGCAACCCTTATCACGGGGTCCTTTATTCAGTATGATTTGTTGAGACGGATCACTGTGATGGTTCGAGGAGCGACGATCGTCATCTCCATTCTTGGGATCATCTTTCTTGGGAGGTGGCTTGTTGTGAGCTTCAGAGTGTGTTTTAGGCTTTGAAGGCTGTGTAGATAGGGTCCTACTATACTCTTCGTACTGCCTTTCCAAAGCCTGTGTAACAGCGCCGTCTATGATCGCTTTCAATTCCGCACCCGTTAGATTTATTCGGGCGTCATTATTAACCTCCGCTGGATGACTATTACCCTCGTCTGAGTTAGCCATTACAATTTAACTATTGCAGAAAACAAGGGCAATAGTTCATTTGGGAGTTTATTATGGAATTGCCCCTTAGGGTAATTCGTTAACCATGGTAAACGGAGACCACATTTGGTTAATTTATTTATCATATTTATTTAGGATTTCTATAATAATTTATCCTAATTATAAAACAATAACAGTTTTATTTGTGGCACAAAAGGCCTAGTCTCGTGGACATTTTTATTTAACCTATGATTTCAAAGAATCAAAACATTAAGGTATATTGGCACAATAGGCCTGGTCACAAGGACATTTATAAATCATGCGCTATGATTTCAGAGAATCAAAGCATTAAGGTTTGAACCTAGTTCATTACCTTTATCTGACAGGGAGTCATTGCTACCACTGTCTTTAGTCTCAGAGGGCATTAACTATAGCCCGTAGGCATTTCCCTTCTAAGGGATGTTTATTATATGATCATCTTCATTTGATGATAGTAGTCAGGATCGCATTGATCATACAGACTAATAGGCTTGAGCGTAGCTCACCACCATAGACAAGGAATCATAAAGATCAAATGTCAATGTCTCAAATGGACAATACATTATAGCCCGTAGGCATTATTTTACCAATATATGGTCAAAGTATGATCATCTTAATTGCTGATCCAAACCCATGATTCAGAGATCATTAAGTTGGGTTAGGGATCTTTTTAAAGAATCCATATATATAAATGACGTGTGTGATTTTAACGAATCACGCCTGCCAGGAGTGTTAACATAATTACTGATGTTAACAGGGATTTGAACCTTTTAAACATGTCTTACCATCATAGCCCGGCCTTAAAATGACCCGCAGGCTAGGTTTCACTCTTAAGATTCTTATTAATATTTATCGCAGGACAATCCTAAATTGAGGTGTTAAATATGGATCTGAATCTAATTATGGAACTACCATCTTGGCCCGTTCTTAAAATGACACGTGACTAGGTCTTGTCCTTTTTAGATTTTTCCATTTTGTTATAATGGTAGATCTTATAATATAAGAATGATAATTTAAACATAATCATTCCTTGAAAATTTAAACAAATATATGGTTGCCCTAAACGGGACTTCTAATAAAAATTGATTTGCCCATGCAAGAGCTTAATCAAAAAAATAACAAAGGACTCCAAAAACAAATTAGAATTTGTCCTATGTTCTCGTCTAGACTCAAGAATGTGCAATTGTGTAACTGAGATTAAACACAAAAGACTAGTGTTTAATTCACTCAGTGTTGGCTCTGATACCAACCTGTCACACCCCGACTTTCCACGTGTCACCGGTGGGCCCGGTGGGGAGTATCGTGACGTGGTTGGCAACATAATAGTCAAACAACACAATTATATAAATGCACAGCGGAAGCAAAAGATAAATATTATTACATTCCGAATATAAAGTAATATCCAGTATTACAACGGAAGGTAAAGGATCCACGGCGGATCTTAAAACATATCACTTGTTCAACAGACTTTAGATGCCTAGAACTTGCAAGATTCCTTATTAGCGCCCTGAGCCTCCAGCCAATTACGTTCAGTACCTGTCACTTAACCCTTTTGGAAAATACGTCAGTTTTCACTGGTAAATACACTCAACCGACTCATTTGAAAAGAGTTTAAGAAAATTGGTTTGGATGCACGTGGCACAAAATATCTTTCATAATTTGATTAAAATGCACAGAGGAAAAATTAACCTTTTTAACTTGGAACAATTATATTTATAACCTTGTATACAGATTTACATGTTCGTTATAGGTTCAGGGCCCGATGTAGAAACCGAGTCAAGATTAACAGACACACCACAAGTATAGGCCCACAAGAGAGTGAGATACCGTTATTACTTAGTAACTGTCAGGTGTATGCCTACACCCCGTACCTAAGACGTGGCCATTTTATAACACAATGATGTCAAGGATATCCGGGACATGGTCCTAAAGGCTTTTATTTCAAACAATACAGATTAAACCGGGTTACCTCAATAATTTAATCACAATCCGATTAAACATTCAATACCCGACCAAGCGGTATCATTATACCGTATTCCAAGCCCGTATAGGGAAAATAAGTTAAGAGTATTTACCTGAGCTAGCTCCTGTCTTAATTAGCAAGAATCTAATAACTCAGCCGTATTCACTTAAGTAAGCGTAGGTACCATTTACCGGAAGGCTCTAGTCTGGAATGATTGTATAAATAACTTATTAGAATGCTAACGGGTCTTTAATTAAGCCTAAGCTTAGACCGGTTAGTCTTAAGAGAATATACGGTTCAGACGCATGATTAAGCGCAGACCGGAATAGAATGTGATTTAAACCCGACAAGTTTGAAGACTTGTATAATATGGGTATCTCATACACATTCTGGATTTTGAGATAAAACCGATAAGGTTTGACCCGTTTCGGCTAATTTATGTAAACTTGTTACATAAACCGAACCGAACGCGAAATAAGCGTAACGGGTATCCGCAAGAGCCATATACAGGTTTCCTAAGTTAATATGCTTCAAATATGTTGTGACATCAGTAGGATGTCTTTCATTATGCCCCGAACTAATTTAAACACAAACTATGCCCTGTAGGGGTAGTTTGGTCATTTTAAAGGTTGTAAAAGAGTTTAAATGTTTAACTGAGTTACAGGTCTGATGTAAACAGTAAACATACTCAATTTGATGAGTTATAAAAGTAGGGTAAAGTATATATGTGAAATATATCATTTATAACCAAACTATGCACCGAATGGGCATTTTGGTAATTTCACATAAGCCGAAAAGCTCAAAACTGAAGTCTGAGTTTATCAACCTTTGCTTACTGTTAAAATATCATAATTTGCCTCATATATCAGTAGGTATCAACCCGGGTATGTTCAATATGATTTTAAAACATACTATGCGTTAAAAACGCTAAATAAGGCGATTAAAGGTCATTTCCGGGTTTGATACTTAAATCTGATATTTTTATATTTCCAGAAGGCTTAAAATAATTTATTTATCATATGTGATCATTAGCAAAAGGTTTGGAGTCGTTTAGATAAGTAAAACTCATTTTATGGCCCGTAAGGGAAAAACCGACAATTACCGGATTAAGCCTACGACTACTAGTTATGCTCAGCCTAAAATTAATTAAAAATCTTTAAAATCCCAAAATAATATATTATATCAGTGGGTATTAAGTTTGATACCAAAAAGTAGGCTTAACTAGGCTATACGCTAATTACGCCGTTTTATTAACATAAAGCTTTAATTTTGCGATATTGAGCATAACTCTTAATCTATAAGTCAAACTGATGTCAAACTTTGCATACAAGTTTATATATCAGTAACTAAGGTTTCTACACTTTTACATTTTCATAAATCATGTTTTAAGGTAATAAGGGCATAACGGTCAACATATGAGCAATTAACGGAAATATGCATATTAATTGGATAACTAGTGAACTAAGGTGTGTAATCACAGAGGGTTGTTCTAACAAGTAACCTAATCCAATTAAAGCTCTGAGGCATTTCTAAAACATGCCTAAACGGGTCAGAACTGAAAGTCAAAGTGAAAGTCAAACTATGTGACTTTCGGTTCCGAACCGGGTCTAAACAGGAAATAGTCGGGTTGAACATGTTTGGACATGTTCTTACACTAATTACTAAGTTATAACAATGATCAAACAGGTTATATATGTTCTAGATAGCTAATTATGCATAAATGACATTTTAAGCATCATGTTGACTTTTTAATTAAAAGTTTGACCCGACTTTTGACCTGGTTAGAGTGGTGATCAGGGGAAACCCTTTTGAGGTTTTATTACCCACATAAATACCAACTCATAACTACTTTTAATTCGAGATATAACTGAGCCATTATTGACTAATCTCGAAGTCAAACCGTAATTACGACGGTTTGACTTTTAGCTAATTAAACAAGCTAAACTCAATTAAAGAAGGACAAGAACACTTACTGAAGTCCTATGCACGACTTAAGATCAAATGGACCTGCTTGAGAGCTCCAGGAATGATCAGATTGCAAGGAGAATGGTGTGAGGAACTTGTGTGCACAAGGGAGCCTTTTATAATGGATTCATTCACCATAATTGGTTGACAACCAAGTCTATGATCAACCACAACCATCCAACACTTGTTACTAGTGCCTAGGTAAGTCTAAGGGTCGTCCACTTGTGAGAAAAACCGGCCAAATGGGTCAAAATCGCGTAAAACAGGCAACAGCAAGTTTTTCTGCATCTGGGCCTCCCACGCGGCCCGCCTCAAAGTTCTATAAGTCCCACGCGGGCCGCTTGGCCAAGCGAAATCAGAATTTTTGATTTTATTTGTTTTCCAGGTTGACCTTTGGCTTCACGAAGGGGTAATTAGGGTTATTTCTTGCATTTTGACCCCCATATATTTACCCACAAGGGCTTTAGGACTTATACCCATTTTGCCAAGTCCCTGAACACTTCCGGTTAACCCGAAAAGTCTTAACTTTCAATGTTAACACTTTAACCCCTCGCACACGAATTTGATCATAACTTTCTCATACGATAACGAAACTTTATGAAATTCATATCGTGCATTCTAGTGAGCATAATTAACATTTACAAAGCTTCGGGTTTGTCAAAAGATCACTCAGAGGTATATCTTCTACATGTTGACACATTTAACCCCTGTAGTTTGAAATCTCTTACTTTTAGCTTCGTATGATCCATGATTTATTCGTTTGATGTTATAAACATCATGTAGGGTTATTATGAAGTATATTTATTCACTGTTGACACTTAGAATCCGTATAATCACATACTTTCCATGTTTGTCAACTTTAGTCCTTTTATAACATTCTTTCACACGTTCAAACTTTATGACATGTGTCAACATATTATAGGACGTGAATTTTCGAGGTGTTACATCACTAAAGTTACCTTTTGCTGACACATCTTTCTTCCTTCGCTTGCCATCGCCATTCCCCCGATCATTGCCAGATGCTACATACGTTTAAAAAAAATAGTATTAAAAAGATTTAGATGTGCCAATCAACCCAAATGAGGTTTTTATACAGCTTATTATCACACGTGCGTGTATGATATTTTTTTGCACCTTACCTTTTTTTAGTAAATTATCAGTCGCCGCACTGCGTTTTTTATTTCGCACTTTCCCATGATTGTGTTTATTCGAATATGTCAATTATCATTATTTTGTGTTATAAATGATTGGTTTTAAAGAGTCAGTACATGATCATGATCCATAAAATGTACACTAAGGTTTTGAACTACTATACATAGGCCTTTTTAATGGTACTGTTATTTTTCGGGGAAATGTAATCAAAATCGACCTTGTTAATCCATCTTTTAAATTAAATGTTAACGTGTAGGAGTAAATTGATTGAATATCAAGAACGTAAGAAACAGTTTTTGGCTCAACGAATCTGAACGAAGTGCGATAAGTACATTCTTGTTTCCAAATTCGTTTCACAATTTCCTTTGTTCCAGTAAGTATTACCAAAAAAGTTATCTCGCACTCTATATTTGAGCTACAAATACATATGAATACTTTTTTCGTGTAAACGATTATTGGAATGAAAAAAAGCTAAATATGTTTGTAAAAAAGGTCATACCATTGATGTTTGCCACTTCATCCACTGTTGCGGCATCATCTTCAGGGTCTGCATTTACAAAAAAAAAATCAAATTAGTTACAGTTTGTAGAAAAACTTAATACATATTCAAGGTAGTGATTTATCCGTTATCCGTTTTACCTTCTGTGTAATCATTATCTGGGTTTTGCACTGTGTTGTTAAGAGACATGAGGACCCCAGCAATTTTTTTCCTTGGGGAATCAGGCGACAGCCATATCCTTGTTTTTCTTGAGTGTACAATTTTCTCAAACCGTTGTATCAATTTTTTAACTTGCTCGTTGTGTGGATGAGCATTGAACACCACATCCAATTTTGTTTCCACCGTAACTCTTTTTGCTTCCATCACATCCAAATGTTTTTCTTTAGATGAAATCTCATTCTACAAACAAAGTTATAAAATACGGTTTTTAACTAATTTTTGAAAGAACATAATTATTTTGTAACTGGTTATAATTATTTATCTTACACTCAGAACTTCATCATTAGCATGTAACTCACTTTTACTTGGATCCCGTCGAACCACAGCAACTTCATGCAAATCCTCTCCACCAAAGCCACCTTTTTTTATCTCCAAACGTTCTCTTTTTTTCAGTTCGTATTTGTTCCAGAATACGATTGGGTATATTGTCCGGTCAACTGGAAATCCTGTGCATTTAACTCTGTCGACATATAGTAGCTGTGTAACGGCAAAAAAAAACAAAAAAAAACAACAACAACAAAGTGTTAAGATAACTAAACAAATGTTGTATGCCTATATTGTTAGTAAGTTTTGTTACACAAAACACTTACAGCCAAAAGTGTGAGTGGTCCGGAAAATGGAGATTCAGGATCACAACTCTTCCATCCATCTTTACATGATTTAATTTGTTGGATCAGATAGGCACACCAATTTATTTTACTGAAATCTGTATCTCCAGTAAAACTTTTCAAAATCCACTCTTTCATTCGCCCATTTTTGTTACACTCAACCATGACGGTTAAGAATAACATCAGGAAGTCCAGTCGGAAATTAAAATAATTGGCTTCATCACTTGTGAGTATAGATTGTGCCAGATTCGTCGGTGCCACAAATCGTTTACGATATCGTTTTCTCCATGCCTCAACAGCAACATCAAGCTTTGAATATGCTGTTACAGTTTGCATGTCTATGCCCTTCTTAGGAATTCCTAGAAGGTCATATACAGACTCAACATCAACATCTATTGACCCACATGGCATCTCAATAGCCATTTCTTCCGGGTTAAAGTGGTCCACAACATAGTGTGCAAGTTTCACAGGTATCCCACTGATGTTGAATGACAACATTTTTCCAAAACCCGTCCTCTTAACGTCTTCTTGTTGGTTTCTCGTTAGAGACTTGATGCATTTGTACAACTGCATAGGTGACGAACGTGTTTTTATTTTAGCCCACTTATGCGTCGTTTTTGTGTGTTTGACACTTCGGGTTTTCACCCGTTCATGTTTTACTTTTTTTGTTTTTTTTTACACCAATTGCATCCTGTATTGGCAGAGTTGTATCTGCAGTCATCTCTGAGTCACCATCTGCTGAAACTAAGATAACAACTTTCGGTTACGATTTTCATATTTTATAAAGAAGGAAACTAGTAGTGGGGTGTGTACGTACTTATTCGTTTCCTTTTGACATTTTTCTTTGGTTTGCTATCCTCATGCGATTGCTGAGCTGTAAATATACATTTTTGTAAACAATTAGCATTAAAGTACCGAAGCCAAGTATCGAAACATATATTTATTTAGATTCCCAAAGATCACGTCTAGTACAGTTTTGTACCTCCTCTCGTACGTGTTGCCGGCCCGTCCTGATCGCCGTCACCTTACAAATGTTTTACAAAGTCATGTACACATATATTAGATTCAAGAAAGATGTAACCAAAAGTTCCATACATTAAAAAATGTACCTTTTTTTCTTTTCTCCATGTTTTCCATTGGGGTGTCCAAGTCACTGTCTGGTGAAACTGAGGCACCATATTTGTTTTATTATTTATATAAAACATAACTATAAGACAATCAAAAGAAAAAAATGCTTTTACGTACTTATTAGCTTTCTTCTGTGTACCTTCTCGTCACAATGCGCTTCCTTAACTACATTTGTACAAGTTTTATATAAATCACGAACTACTAACAACCTTTACAAAATATGTCTTAACAAAAAAAAAGACTAAATTTAAACCTTTTTTAGCTTCCCTTGTCCGCATTGCTGGTCCGCATGTATTAGTATCAGGTGTCACTATTTTTAGAAAGCTTATGGAAATTAGACATAAACATGACAACAAACATGTAATGAATTCAAAGTAGTTACGTACATATTTGTTGCCTGTTTTTGCGCTTCTCAAGCACCGGGGTATCACGAACCTTTTTAGCTGCATTTTTTATTTGTAATCAACATCAATAAAATAAGATGTATTTTAATCTGTAAGCATAGTTGATCACAGGTTTTGTAATTTATAAGCACCTGTGGTCATTTTTTTTTTGGTTGGATTTGTTTTTGCTATCCTTAGTTGTTACAACGGATTACTGCAAAGTATGAGATTAAGAGGCAGTCAATATATGGTCCACATGACTTTTATAACACACACAAATGACCAGTAGATAACAAATACAGGACCACAATCACCAGTAGATCACTATGGCCCAGATCAATTTATAGCAACCAGAGGTTTTTTTTGTTACTCAGAATGAACATTCTTCCCACATTTTTATGCTTCTATTTTTTATTATCCCCAAACTTTTCATTTGTTTTACCATTTCTCATTGTGTATAGATAAACAAGTACACACTATTAGTGTAATTTTTTTTTCTCAATCAAAATTAACCCACAAATCAGACCCCCCCCCACCCCCCACCCCAATTGATCATGTGTTCATCCCAAAAACCCCTAATGCTACCCTGTCATTAACAAAAAGCCAGATGTATGAAGAAACCGAGCACTTTGAAAACTGTTTAAAAGTTTATAGTCTTTATTTTCACACATCCCAAATCTGTATCTCTAAAAGAAAATTCATAACTAGCTAAAATTATCAACTTTCTTTTTAACAAGTGAGATTATTTAAAACAAACAAAAAACCCTAACGGTACCTGTCATTAAGAAAACCCAAATGGGTATAAAGCAATCGAGCATTTTGAAAAGTCTTAAAAAACCCTATAATCTCTATTATAAAACTCCCTAATTCTGAATAGCTAAAACAAAGTTGATGACTTTAGTCAACAAAGAAGCGACGCACCTGAAACCCTCTCGTTTTAGCCTGATTTTTTTTCGGCGGTGACTGTTGAAATTCTCCGGTGATTGTTGAATATCTCCGGCGATCGTTGAGATTCTACGGCGATTTTGAAGATCTTTAAGCGATTTCTGGCCAGTGATTGAGGGTATAGTTGAATATCTCCGGTGATTTGGTTATAGATGAGAAGGTTTGATGAAGATTTTGGGAAGAGAGAGAATGTGTTTTGATGTTTTGAGGTTTTGAAATGACGAAGAGTGAAGTACTGAGTGTAATAATGCCGCCGATTTTGAGAGTTCTGGGATCATGCAGACTTTTGTCTTTCTTGTAAGTAATTGTAAGTAAGAGATGAAAAAATGTTTCCCATATTACCCTTAAGGTACAATGAGTATATTAAAAAATACAGAAAAACAGGAACTAAAGAAACTCATGGCTCAAAGTTAATCTCAGCCATTCATTTAGTTTGATCAATGGTGATTAATGGGTTTTCAGGGTTTAGTCAACTGGAGTGGGCAAGGATAAATCGAAAACCCACTTGAGTTGAGAAAACCTAAGAAACTCAACATCTACCATTGATTAGAAGATATGGATGGTTGTGATGTGTTTGGGTATTATCTCTCTTACCTTTTGTTATATTAATCAGTAAATGGTACATCTAAGGGTAAAATGGGGATAGAAGCAACTGTGCATCTGACTTCCTTTGATGTGTCCCCTTTCTCGTGCATCTTTTTGAACATATAATTCAAAAATACATATTAAAAAAAAAGAAAAGAAAAAAGTTCTGACAAATTCCTTTTCCAATGTGTCCCCTTTCTCTTACATCTTTTTCTTATTAAAAAACACTAAAATATGTATATCACTCTATCACCCTAAGGTCCATTCATGAAATGATGTTTTTTTTTAATTCATATATATTAACGAAAAAAAAAGTGTCAACTTCTTCATAAAGTTGTTTTGGGCCACTGGTGTAGTATATAACAAATAAATGTAAAAGCATTAGGTGAAAAACTGGATATACACGTTGAATAAGGTTACATTATATGTACCATCTTATTAAGGTTACATTCTACAAATAACGTTACATTTTCTGTATAATTTCAAAAAATGTACAAAAAAATAACGTTACCATTTAAAGGATATCCATATACATAAAAGTGTAACGTGTTTTCTTTTCTTTCTCGTCCGACACAAAGTGTTATATTACATCACATTGTTACAAAAGTCGTCTTCCTACTAAAAGATGTTACATGTTGGTACGTACATGTGACAACCGTCACTTTTCCGTACATTCCGTACACTCAATGAACAGTAATTTGTGCTTAAATGACTGTGCATGATCTGGTTTACCAGACAAATAAGTTCTGAATTCCACGCAAGTGAATTCATGCATGATATATGCTATAAGAATTACCTTATGATAGCGTTGCGTCAAAAATATTAGTAAACTCACCGGTAAGACACATCGTGTCAACAGAACTGCTGAAAGCAGTCAGACTTTAGAATTGGAGCCTAGGTGTAGGTCCAACGTCAAGAATGCATTAAAACCCAAGAGTACATACAAGGGTTTTAATATAGGCATTCCGGAAGCTAAAATACGCACTAAAAAGCACCCGAAACGCACTTTAAGTGCAGAAATTTATAAAATTCAGCTATAAAACAGCTGTTAACACATAAATTTCATGCAGAAATGATGATTTATCATCCAGAATACTTCCCTAAGTGTCGGGAATTGAAAGTGTCACAAAAGGTACTTATTAGACACTAAAAGGTGTAATTTAGCACTTTAACGAACCGGTGTCTAACCGTACAACCGGATATTACTCGGAACACCAAAATAATGCTAGAAGCATTGTTTTTATTTTTCTAAGCTAGTTAGGGTCCCCGAACACCCTAACACACTATATACTTAATAACACACTTAAACCCCTAACTTAACACTCATACACTAACTAGCTTATGTAACTAGCAATTGCAACCAAACTAGATGCCCAACCCCCCCCCCCCCCATAACCGGCCCTAGACAAGGGGTACACCCCCTTGATTTCTTTGAATTAAAAAAATAGATCATGTATGATATCTAGAAGACACTTTGACTAAACGATATTGCAATGTTGGGAGTTTATTTAAAGGAACCACAAGTCCATAATTCCTAACATCTTCATCTTCTCAACATCACAACCTCCTCCTCCCACTCCCTCCTCTCGGCTGAACCATCACCCACACACCTCCACCATTTTCTTGCAAGCTCCACCCATTCCAAGTGTACTTCTAGGGGTTAGAAGGCATACAACGAAGCTTGGTGTTCTCGGAAGTGGAAGGACCTTGTTCAATTGCTATTAACCACTCGTTTTCTTCACTCGAACTCCCCTAACCTTGTGCTAGTGGTAAGCACTTAGATCCTTGTGTTTTACTTGTTGTTTATGTGGTTAAAGATGTGTAGTGATCGAATGATAGGAAAGTTTAAAGAACTTAAACAAAGTCTTGGATATTAACTAGCACATGATAAAGGAGTGTTAGAATGATGATGAAACATGATAAAACTGAAATATTTAAGTGTTAATCTGCTGTAAATAACTTATGTTACGAGATAAGTCATTATTAGGATGAATGGTAATCGTAAATGTACTTTTAATGGCGTTTATACTACAAAAAGCATGTTGATTCGCTTTTCCAGCCGACTTAAACTGGCTGTAACAGGACCTAACTGAAACGAAAAATGTATTTTCTGAAGTCTAGGTTCATGTATTATGAAATACGGATCTTATGGTACCGGAATCATAATTGTTGGACTCCGTTTACTATTTTTAAAGTGTCTTTTCGTAACAGCAGCTAGAGCTGCATTTTTGCTGCTGAAAATGTGCGTCATGTTTTCTGTCATAACTTGTATTCTGCGTGGAGTCTGATCATGAAATTTATACTGTAGTTGGTCACTGTTGTATTTGTGATTCTCCCGCTGGAATTTCGTAAATCGGACTCACGATGAATTTTTAATGAATTATTTCGTAAACTGCAATCAGAAAGCGACAAATCTGATTGCAGTCCAGAAAATAAATTCTTATAAAATATTAGTAATGAACTGGACCCCGATATTTTTACACAATAATTTTTGGATCGTTTAAGACGTTCTGTAAAAATTTGGGAATTTTTGGAATAAGATGACTATTTTATTAAAATGCCCGAAAACAGTCCAATTTTGTATATTTAAACTGAAAGGATATAAGTATTGATATTTGTGAGGAAAAATATATATTTATTGATCGCCACATTTTGTGCTAAGTGTATGTAGTATGTATTATACTTGATAGTGTATTAGGACTTAATAATACACTAAATACTCATGAGAAGTGAAAACACAAAAAATACACATACACCATACTTAGGCAAAATACATAATTCGGGTGCAAAGTGCGAAATACAAGAGACTTATAATTATTTTCGAGAAAATAATATAAGTAAGACACTTAGTTAAAAATATAAGTTATTTTTTAACACAAGAATACGTACACAAGAGATAGTGACTGTACTTGTGCGATACAAGTCTAGTGACTAACGTTAAGAAAACACGTATAGGTCACGACGCTAGATAAGCAAATCCGGTGAAGTTTACGACGCAGGAACGCAAAGTTGTGAGTTCATGCTCCCCCTTTTCTTTAACTGTTTTTGGTTTTATAACTCTCGGGGGTGAAATACATATTACACATATTACAATTTTTACAAATGGTAAAAATACGAGAAGCACTCTTGGTGAGAACGAGTACCGAGTGCAATATGATTTGAGAATACAAAAGAATACGAGAAACACTCGTGGTGAGTGCAATATGATGAGCTCTAAGAAATGCCTAGAAAATACTAGATCATGTGAGCATAGACTAGATATTGAGATGCCATTAAAACTTAATTAGGGACGAGGGTTAGATCTAACGGGTACGACCGAGCCCCACTCATGGTCCTTATGTGACCTCATGAGTGCTTCGGTGTCCCAGTCGAGGGAAATCGACACAGTCGAGGGTAATCGACACAGTCGAGGGTAATCGACACAGTCAAGGGAAATCGACACAGTCGAGGTTAATCGACACATTCGAGGGTAATCGACACAGTTAAAGGAGAAAATACTAATGCTCCCTATGTCCTCACATGCCTTGAAGGAGAATATACTAATGCTCCCTATGTCCTCACATGCCTTGAAGGAGAATATACTAATGCTCCCTATGTCCTCACGTGCCTTAATGTCCTTGTATAAACAATCATTTAATACGTGGGGTACACAAGAAAACTAAATGATACTTGAGTACGTGGGGTACTCAAGAAAACGGGAATTATACTTGAGTACGTGGGGTACTCAAGAAAAACTTGAATTATACATGACACACACTATGTTTTCATACAAAGTATACAAACGTGAAATACAAAAACGCATGAATTCACTCAACTTTATGTTGATGTTTTCCAAAATTACATGTATTTCAGGTGACAGGATGGATCTTGGGCGCAAGTGTCGTAACTAGAAGTAGACTACAAGTTTAGATGTCATCCACTTTTGTTGAATTGTAACCTTGTCAAAGGTCGTGTTTTGAAAACTTAAATAACAAGTGTTTGTAATACTCAAATTTTCATGAATGGATGAACATCGTTTTGATCATGTAGTTGTTTATTATGATTGAATGCAATGATAACAAGCTAGTCACACATCATACGCTTCCGCAAAAGACAGGGTGTGACAGTACACTACAATTGTTACATGATCAATTTTACGTCACATATGTAACACAAAAAAAATGTAACACTTTCCTTTGATTGATTGTTATATTTCTGTAACGAGCATTATTTCTGTAATACAAAAAAATTGTAACAAGAATTTTTTGCTTTGATTGATTGTTACATTTCTAACACAAAAAAAATATAACAGCACACTTTGTTTCTGTAATAGTCACTTTATTTTTACAATAATCTGGAAAAAAATGTAACAACACACTTTATTTTTACAACAATCTAAAAATGTGTAACAATGCACTTTATTTTCAGTAACATGCATAATTTATGTAACACGAAAAAATGTAACATGCATTTTTTCTTTGATTGTTACATTTCGTAACTAAGATGCAAAAGAATTGTTATGAGAATTGTTACATCAAAAATAATCTTCATTAACAATAATCCAACACAAGTAATGTAACTAGCAATGTTATAAAATGTATATAAAAAATATAACTTCATTAACAAGAATCCAACAACAATAGATTTTTTAGATTCAATCATAAAACCAGTAATAAAAAAACCACATATCCAAAAAACATGAACTTAATAACATTCATCTTCTTAAACAAAAAAATAAAAAAAAAGTTGCAGATCTACAAAACACAAAAAAATGAAGATCTACAAAACATAAATTGCAAATCTGAAAATTGCAAATTTGGAGGACCTTTTAGATCTAGAAAAACAAAAAAATTGCAAATCTGAAAATTACAAAAAAGTTGGAGATCTACAAAACACAAAAAATGAAGATCTACAAAAACACAAACATACTTATGGATCTGGAACATCATGTTCAACATCAAACATCTTTTGGATCATCTTCAACAACTGAAACATCATCTTCAACATCGGATTTGTTGACCACCGCCGGATCTTGAAACCACCATCGGATCTATTAAACATTGCTGGATCATGACTCTTACGCACTGGATCTGGTAACCACCGCTGCGATGGTGGTGGTGGTGGGTATTGTTTTTAATCTTGAACAAACTTTTGGTGGTGGTGGGTGTTTTTTTTTAAATCTGGAACAAAAGTTTTTTTATGAAGCTTGATGTAAATTTGGTTGAGATGAGAGATATAAAGTTTGTCAAGTGGTGTTTTTAATCTCACCACTTGTGTTTTGGAGAAATGAAATCTGAGAGATTTGAAAACATATTTAACTTACATAAAAAAACAAAAACAACTAAAGAGAAGAAATCATAATAAATGCTACAGAGAAGAAAACAAAAACATATGTCATAGTACAAGTACAAATCATAATAAATGCTGCATAGAAGAAAAGAAGCAAGGGGTATGCACCGTCTCTCATACACATTCAGTCAAAATTAAGGGGAATTACGAAATTGCCCTTGTCTCATCTTATACTTAAATGCGACGTGGCTCAATCCTAGCCACATATGAGGGTTTACTGGGTTTTCTTAACAGGGATGAGTTTTCTCATTATAATTAGCCTATATATATATATATATATATATATACAAAGTAAATTTGAAAAGAACAATTCACATGTCTAAAGTAATATCATATGTAATCATATAAACACTCCAACATAGTACAAAGAAAAAGCAAACCTAAATGGAATACGTTATGCACACCCAAACTTGTAAAACGTTGGGTCAAGAAAATACTTAACAATGACCATGCATTCTCTTCGAAAGGGGTAAAATGAATCTTAGGGCGGTCATCAATCCTATAGTGTTATACATTCTTAAGGTCGACATATACATAGTTAATGGCTTTGGCAAAATAACAATTGTAACTATGCATGTTTAAACATATACGAACACATAGGTAACTTAGAACATGTAATTGAATTGTAATTGTGCATAATTGAATTTGTAAGTGAAAGTGTATTTTGTATGGAACAAAGTGTTGGGCTATCAAGAAGACACAAGCGCGTAAGCTAGAGGTAGCAGAGATGAGGATGTTGCGATGGATGTGTGGACACACTAGGTTGGACAAGATAAGAAATGAGGTTTTTGGGGTAAGATTAGGGGTTGCTAGTATATCAAACAAGATAAGGGAAGGGAGGGGAGGTTGAGATGGCCATATTAGGAGGAGACCAAAGTGGCCACAGTTAGAACCATGGAAACCATTAGTGTGGAGGGAAGGAGGAGTAGAGGTAGACAAAAACTGACTTGAGATGAGAGGATTAGACAAGATTTGATAGACTTGCACCTTTCTGAGGACATGGTCGAGGATAGGAGTTCTTGGAGACGTATGATTATGGTTAACGACATTTAGGAGGATGGTTCGATTTGGTATTAGATGCTCGACTTAGGGGCTTGATTTTTCATCTTTCTATTGATAGCCTATGTGTGTTATCGCTTGCATCTATGTTATATACTTTTTGTATGTTTATTTGACTCTTATATATGGATTTAGTTTAGGAGTTGGGGGTCTCACTGAAAGCGGCATCTCTATCCCCTGGGATAGAGGTAAGGCTTGCCTACATCTCAGTACCAATAGCTTGGCGATAGGTAGGATTATACTGGGTACGGTTGTTGTTGTACACGAATTGTCCCAAAAGTGTAAGGAAAAAGGGATAAGTAATACTCACTGTTTGCGTAGAGAATCCAAACACGAATCGTACAAGATGTAGAAAGCAAGGATAATTAATTATCCAAAAAGCGAAAAAGTATACGAGTATAAGAGTAAGGATTAGGTTTGGATTGGGTCTTGGTAAGAAATGTGAATAAATAGTAAAATAACAAAAGCATAAATGAAAAAAAAAATGTGCTAATAACTAGCAAAAATGATTATCTAGTTGAGTTGATAATTATATAAAGTTCTTATATAATCATATGTAAAACAACTGTCTATTGATGTAATTTTTATAAATAAGGTATGTCATATTTGTACTAAATAAATAGGTATATAATTAATTAAGTGAACATGTGACCTTGAAGAAGAATTGGATTTACAAGTGCTAAAAATCTATCCATTTTAGAGTGTTTTAATGTGCAACACAATAGGAAGAACACCACGCTGTAGTGTGACAACTAGACTAGACTGGGCATGTAGGGCCCAATTTTTTTACCTCGCCGAGGGCCCAAATTGTTTTTGACATTCTCGGAGACGGCCCTAAATAGCATGGGTCTTTAGAACTATGGAAGATTAAGATGAGTCCAACGATAAGATGGTCAACTTGGACGAAGTGTTATGGGTACAAAGAGGGGCTGGTAGCTCGAATCATGATAGGAAATAGTTTGGAAAAGCTCGCTCGGAGTCAATTAGAGTGTAAAATGAGCTAACTCGGCTCGGATCGTTTACAAAACCAAGGTGG
This sequence comes from Helianthus tuberosus, assembly GCA_030545235.1. Lineage (NCBI taxonomy): Eukaryota > Viridiplantae > Streptophyta > Magnoliopsida > Asterales > Asteraceae > Helianthus > Helianthus tuberosus. The sequence continues at coordinate 182,221,653 of CM060395.1, read as the reverse complement.
CTAGGCCCGGTTGGCTCAAATTACCCATCGTTCTATAAAGAAGTGAATATATATGTGTGTGTGTGTATATATATATATTCATGTCGTAATTGTAGCCTAATACCATTACGGCATTACCAAGTACTAATTGTTTCTCATATAGCTAGTGATATGAAGTTCGCTCAAAAAAGATTATGTCGAAATTGATTCGTGAGCCAGCTCAACTTGAATCGTTTATAAACTAAACCTAGCTCGGTTCAACTCGTTTACAAACCAAGTTGAGCACTCGCCAACCCTGGTTTGGCTCGTGAACAACCCTAGTATAGAGTCAATCCATAGGGAAGTTGAAAGCAAATGTAGATGTAGATGATTCAAATGAACTAAGAAATCCTATATAGTGGATCTAGCAACCGAGTAAGATGAGTACTAAACCAAACAAGCACATAACACTCCCTATGGTTTCCGGTTTCAATAATTTTTACTAATTTTTACTTACTTATACACTCCCTACCAAAAATCATACCAAATTCATTACCACAAACACATAATGGCAAAAAGAAAAAAAACTTCGGGTTGTTCAATAATACATGCAATATACAGTAAACAATAATACATATCCATTAACCAGAAAACATGAAATCCAAACCACATAACCAAGCAAGCAAACTTAAAAAAAGTTAGGATCATATCCATTGCTAGAAGTAGCCAAAATATAGTAAGCCACAATATGTCCAATGGAGCCCCAAGCAAGCACATCAACAATATTGAACCCAACCGGATCATTAGACTTCAACAAGCTAACATACTCCTTAGCCCTTTTATCTCCAGCCTCAAAATGAGTCACACCATTTTGCTCCGGCAACCCTAGTTTAGCCACATTCTCTCTTTGGAAGTTGAAGAACACAAACCTCCCCAAAAACAGTGATAAACCGGTGCTTAAACTGATCACCAAAGAGGTGTTGAGCTCAGCCTTGATGCCACATGAGTTGAACTTCTTCTTTGGGGTGATGGTTAAGGTGGGTTTGGTGGTGAAGAGGGTGGTGTGGTCGGTGGGTTTGTTTAGTGGCCGGAGGCCTTGGAAAGTTGGGGCAGATAAGAAGGTGGTGGCCATGGTAGTTGTGTTGGTTTGTGGTGGTGGAGTGAAGAATGAAAAGAATGAAGATTATTGTGAGATATATTGGTTGAGATAAAGATTATTGTGAGGAGGGAAATGATGGGGGAAAGATTTTGGTGTGCTTAGGTGGTGGTGTGTTATTGGATGGTTTTGGATCAGAGATACATGGTAATCTAGTTAACTAGTTGGTACTTGGGTCAATACTTTTGTTTTTTTTATTTATGTTTATTTTGAAATGGAAATAAAAAGTAGTCCTGAAAAATGTCAAAAATAACATGAAAGTATTATGATTTTTATCTTTTTAGTAAAATGTTCTGAAATTTGAAATTCGGTAAGCTATGTGTAGCGAATTCGATTTTCAGTCGATCTGTGCTTTACAACACGTATTTCTGAATTCCCTTGATTTTCTAAATGTGGTTTTATATGTAGATATATTACATGATGTGAAGTGAATGGATATTTTTTTTGAACGACTATATATTACTGTAAAGTGAATGATTTGTAAAAATGATACACATAGTAACAAATATACCCGCACGAATTGTGCGTGTTCATTGTAGGGAACTTATGTTCATCTTATCATAAGTTTTGATGTTGTGTTAGTCATTTCTGTAATATTCCATTAAGATAAATATTGATGATGTAACATCCAATATTTGATTGTGATAATAATTTAAAAAAATAGATCACGTTAACCCGTGCGCCCGTGCCCCCCCCCCCCTTTTTTTCATGCGTCATCGCGGACTACAACAACCAACCTAACATCTACTGATAAATGGTTCTTATTGACGTGCCAACCTTCATTATTTTAGCAAATCGTAAATTGGATCAAATTGTCGCGAAACATTGGCCAGAAATAAAAATACCACGTCTGGGTGATGAGTGCATCTTTTGATAGTTGAAGGGCTTAATATAGACAATTTAAAACTTGATAAAAGCTGGATAAATCCTATGCTAGCCAACATTTATTCCACCAATAGAATTTTCATTCTAGTGTGTTTCGAGCTCAACAAAAGAGGAAAAAAAAGTTGGTTTTACACTTTTAGCCATAACTTTCTTTTACACGGAAAACATAATCAATCATGAGCACTCTCGGGGCACGAACCTACTAGACCAAACGAAGTACTTCGAGAGTAACCTGAGTTCATCGTCAAATCCGGGGAAAACCCGGTAACCCAACCAGCCTGTAAGCATGACGGTGAAATTATCAGTAAAACTTGTTTGCCTCAAGGATCGAACCCAAGTTTCCCTAGGTCTCCTATCTTTGCCCACAAGTGTCTCACTCTGCACCAAGTGAGGGTTAAACTTGCATCTCTCAAGAGAAATGCAAGTCTTCCACCACTTGATCTAGAGATCGTTGACTGTTTTATCCATAACTAATAATAAAATACTTAGTCTTTTACATATTTGTAAATTGTGATATAAAGTATGAGTGCCATTATATACATGAAATTCCCAATTGTTTTATGCTTAGAACATAGAAGTTTCAAGTATATGCTGATAGCTGAAATCAAGATGTTGGGTAGTGGGTTTTTATTCTATATTTGGCCCAAAACTTAAAGGGTTGTTGGATTTTAATAATCCTAAGTTTCACCTGTTGGCCGATAATAATCCCAACTTTAAAAATTCTCTCCAATAATCCTAACTTGTAAAAGTTTGGCCGCCATTGATTCTTTTCAAACATTTAAGAATTTGGTCTCCTCAGTAGATTCAATTACACCTAGAGACTCATTAATTGGTTTAAGTGCACCTATGTTAGAATAAGATCAATGGTGGCCAAACTTTTACAAGTTGGGATTATTGAAGGGAATTTTTAAAGTTGAGATTATTATTGGCAAACAGGTGAAACTTATGATTATTAAAATCCAATAACCCAAACTTAAAACCTGAAAACTTATGGACTATTATGTCTAAAGGTTTGAAAGCATAACAATTAGGATTCATTAATCATATATCATCATCTTTATACTCACTAAATCCCATCAATAATAAAACTAAGGTGGGTTTGGGGAAGCTAAGATATATAGTTTTTAATTTTATAATCATATATAGTTTTTTTAATTATTTATTATTTTAATAGTGTAATACTTAATTATTACATTTGATTTTCGGGTGGAGATATGGTAGGAAGTTTATTTAGCTAAGAAGACTAGGAAGTGATCTTGATCATCCATTTAGTTAATCAAGGGCTAAGATTCAATCAGGGAAATTGAAGGGAAGAAAAGAGGCGCGTGAGTTTGTTTAGGGGTATTCTAGTCAATCCAAGCCAATAGTTTCTCTCTCCTTCAATTCCCCCTCCTCATTTTTTAAACGTTAATAACTCTTTCATACGACATTATTTTTTATAAAAATTTCACCAAAAAAACGAGCGTTTTTTATCTTTAAAACGAGTATACTATTGCTATATTTTCGAATTTTTTTTCTAAAACCCAGTTGCGTAAAACGCAATGGAAAAAACCCAGTTGCGTAAAACGCAATGGAAAAAAAACCCTAAAAAAATGACATTTTTCTAAAACGCAATGCACAAAAAACACAAAGAAATGTCTTATTTGTAAAACGCAATGGCCAGAAAACACAAAAAAATGTCTTATTTCTAAAACGCAATAGCCTAAAAACTCAAAAGAAAATGTACTTTCTAAAACGCAATGGACTAAAAACACATAAAAATGTGTTTTACCTAAAACGCAATGCACCAAAAACACAAACAAATGTCTTATTTCTAAAACGCAATGGCCAGAAAACACTTAAAATGTCTGTTTTCTAAAACGCAATGGACTGAAAACACATAAAAAAGTGTTTTACCTAAAACGCAATGAACCAAAAACACAAAGAAATGTCTTATTTGTAAAACGCAATAGCCAGAAAACACTTAAAAATGTATCATTCTAAAACTCAATTGCCTAAAAAAACAAAAGAAAGTGTTCTCTGTAAAACGCAATGGACTGAAAACACCTAAAAATGTGTTTTACCTAAAATGCAATGACAAAAAACACTTCAAGAATGTGTTTTTCTAAAACGCAATGGCCAGAAAACACATAAAAATGTTTTAGTTCTAAAACGCATTGCCTAAAAACACCAAAGAAAGTGTTCTCTCTAAACCGCATTGAACCATGACAATAGTTTTGTCTGTGCTGTAAATTGTCTATGCTGTGAATTGTCTGAGCTGTGAATTGTTTGAACCAAGCTCAACCCCAGCCAGGGGCTCTTCCCCTTGGACCCCACCAGGGGCTGCCGCCCCTGGGACCCCGCTACCAAGGGCGCTGCCCCCGGACCCCCGCCAAGATCGTAAAACGCAATGACTAAATCAAAAACCCAGATCGTAAAAATGAAATTAAAGAATTTCTTACATGGATCGAAGTAATCTCTTCAACAATTGACGAATTTTGAATGATTGAAACACTTATCAGCGCTCGAATCGAACGGATCGAGTGATTATCTTCAAAATCACCAGAAAAAACGAGATTTTGTATGAAATTAAACTGGGTTTTCTTCAAAAAAACTGAAGAACACGTTGATCGGGTGCTTGAATCATTGATTGGTGACGAAAATCGCACTATAATGTAGAGATTATTGAGATTGAAAGTGAAGAAATGGTTGAAGATGGTGGGTTTTGAAAATTGTGGGTTTTGAAGTTACTGGGTTTTGAAAAGGAAGAAGAAAGGATAAGATTGACTAAAATATCCTTCCTCTTTATTTTAAATTTTGCCACATGTCCTAATCCTATTGCTTCCTATCCTTCCTAGCCAAAATAAACTTCATATTTGATCCCCCACCCTTTGATTTTCACTTTTTAACATATTTTCATTTTTTTCTTTTCTTAAACCATATTTCCTCTATTACTTATTTTCTATTTTTAATAATTATTTTTTCCTTTTCTAAATCATATTTTCTTTTTTAGTTTTTTTTTTTTTTGAACGGCAAATTTGGATCACTGACGGACCACTGGAGTATCATCGTGCCACCAGCGGAACCACCCGATCATATCCATCTCCACAAGGCATAATGCCTATACACCAATTCAGGAGAAAACCCAGTAAATATGGGAAAAACCCCCTTGTGGGAATCGAACCCAGGACCTATTGGTCACAAAGCCTTATCCCACCACCAAGATGCCACTAGGTTAGAAAGTCATGGGCTTTTTTTAGTTAATTAGATATTTTATTAATAACTTAGATTCGTTATTTTTTCTGATGCAGTTTCGCGTGCATTCAAATGGCTCAAAAAACTATTGATAATCAATGACGATAAAAATGAAACGAATGGTTTAAGAACAAAGTTCTTTTCATTAAAAATCAATCAAAAACTAAACATAAAATGTTCACCAACACCTCTATTTATACTAGACCCTAACAACCTTAGAGATAAACATAAATATAAGAGATAAAACATAAAACAAACTTTTAAAATTCAAATAAGAAAATAGCCCTGCATCATACTCCCCCTCTCGAAAAAAACTCGTCCTCGAGTTTTGCCTTCGGTTCAAAGCCACCTGGGTCGAAGGGAACATCAACCCGATTCCCATTCACTATTATCATCATGACCAGCCTAAAAAAACCTAACTTTACAGGTCGTCTCATCCGGTTCCTGACCAATACCACCAGGGTCAAAGGGACCGCTCAACCGTTTCTCGTTTACTTGGAACTCCATTGAAGAATGAGTAGCATGTGCATAACTGATGAACGGGATGGCCCCAAATTGAATTTTAGTTTCCATCACATGCATTTGTTGGGCTTCAACAATCAACACTCTATTTGGGCCAACTCTTTTTTTTGTATGGGAATTAAAATCGGGATCGCTCACAATTATATGATTATTTGGAGATACCTTGTCACACCCCGATTTCCACGTGTCACCGGTGGTCCCGGTGGGGGAGTATCGTGACGTGGTTGGCAACGTAATAGTCAACAACACAATAATATTATGCACAGCGGAAGCAAATTTAAAGTATGATACAACCGAATTTAATATTGTTTATCAATGTAACAATATCCGGAAGTTTATCCACAGTAGGATCGAAACAAAATAATATTTATGGTTCAACAGACTTCAGGCATCCTAAGCTTGCGAGACTTTTTATTGATGCTTAGGAGACAATCCAGCCAATTTCGTTTAGTACATGCATTCAGTCTTTTTGGGAAAATACGTCAGTTTACACTGGTAAATACAATCAACTGACTCATTTTGGAAAATGATTGAAAATTGGTTTGGATGCACATGGCATAAACATTTTTATAACTTGGGAGAATTATTTAATATTATAATCTTGTGAACGAATTACATGTTACTTATGCGTTCAGTAGCCCGGATCTTTTCCGGGTTAAAGATCAATAGACACACCACATAATTGAGTTATACACTGACAGGTGTACGCCTACACCCCGTGCTCAGGTCGTGGCCATCTCGTAAGATGATGCCAAGGATATTCGGGACATGGTCATTAACCCCCCAAAGGCTGTAAAGTAAACAAGACTGTTTAAACGAGCCGATCAAATTATTCAACTACCCACTTAATGTGGAGATTTGATGCCCGATCAAGCGGTATGCTATATACCGTAACCCAAACCCGTATAGGGAAAATAAGTTAAAAGTATTTACCTGATGCAAGTATTAATCACAATAAGCAAAATGCACGTAGCTTTTACTGGTTCCCCTAATCTGGAACGAAGGTTTAATATAACCTATTAGAATCCTAACGGGTCTTTAATTAAGCTTAAGCTTAGACCGGCTAGTTTCAAGGATACGGTTCGTACGCACGATTAAGCGAAGACCGGATAGAATGTGATTTAGACCCGACAAGTTTGAAGACTTGTTTAATATGGGTTTATTATTCACATTCTGGATTTTGAGATAAAACCGATAAGGTTTGACCCGTTTCGGCTAATTTATGTAAACTTGTTACATAAACCGAACCGAACGCGAAATAAGCGTAACGGGTATCCGTAAGAGCCATATACAGGTTTCCTAAGTTAATATGCTTCAAATATGTTGTGACATCAGTAGGATGTCTTTCGTTATGCCCGAAATGAATTTAAACACAAACTATGCCCCGTAGGGGTAGTTTGGTCATTTTAAAGATTGTAAAAGAGTCTAAATGTTTAACTGAGTTACAGGTCTGATGTAAACAGCAAACATACTCAATTTGATGAGTTATAACAGTAGGCTAAAGCATATATGTGAAATTTATCATCTTTAACCAAACTATGCCCCGTAGGGGTATTTTGGTAATTTCACACAAGCCGAAAAGCTCAAAACGAAGTCTGAGTTAATCAACCTTTGCTTACTGTTAAAATATCATAATTTGCCTCCTATATCAGTAGGTATCAACCCGGGTATGTCCAATATGTTTTTAAAACATACTATGCGTTAAAAACGCTAATTAAGGCGATTAAAGGCCATTTCCGGGTTCGATACTTAAATCTGATATTTTTATAATTCCCGAAGGCTTAAAATAATTTATTTATCATATGTGATCAGTGGCAAAAGGTTTGGAGTCGTTTAGATATGTAAAACTCATTTTATGGCCCGTAAGGGCAAAACCGACATTTACCGAATTAAGCCTACGACTATGAGTTATGCTCAGCCTAAAATTAACTAAAAATCTTTAAAAATCCCAAAATAATATATTACATCAGTGGGTAAAAGGTTTGATACCAAAAAGTATGTTTAACTAGGCTATACGCTAATTACGCCAACTTATTAACATAAAGCATTAATTTTGCGATAATGAGCATAACTCTTAATCTACAAGTCAAACTGATGTCAAACTTTGCATACAAGTCTATATATCAGTAACTAAAGTTTCTACACTTTTACATTTTCATAAATCACGTTTTAAGGTAATAAGGGCATAACGGTCAACATATGAGCAATTAACGGAAATATGCATATTAATTGGATAACTAGTGAACCAAGGTGTAATGATCACAGAGGGTAGTTCTAACATGTAACCTAATCCAATTTAAGCTCTGAGGCATTTCTAAAACATACCTGAACGGGTCAGGACTGAAAGTCAAAGTGAAAGTCAAACTATGTGACTTTCGGTTCCGAACCGGGTCTAAACAGGAAATAGTCGGGTTGAACATGTTTAGACATGTTCTTACACTAATTACTAATTTATAACAATGATCAAACAGGTTACATATGTTCTAGATAGCTAATTATGCATAAATGACATTTTAAGCATCCTGTTGACTTTTTAATTAAAAGTTTGACCCGACTTTTGACCTGGTTAGAGTGGTGATCAGGGGAAACCCTTTTGAGGTTTTATTACCCACATAAATACCAACTCATAACTACTTTTAATTCGAGATATGACTGAGCCATCATTGACTAATCTCGAAGTCAAACCGTAATTACGACGGTTTGACTTTTAGCTAATTAACCAAGCTAAACTCAAATAAAGAAGTACTAGCAGACTTACAAGAGTCCAATGCACGAAAAATGATCACTTGGGGCTGCTTGATAGCTCCAGAAATGATCCAACAATGCAGGAGAAGGTGTGGGAATGTTTGTAACTAAAGAGGCTTTATATAGTGATCCAAGACACCATAAAAGCTTGACATATTAGTCTAGCATCCATCCACAACTGATTAACACTTGTCCTAGTGCTAAGGGGGTGCCTAGGGGTCGTCCACATGTGAGAAAAACCGGCTAGAATGGTCACAATCGCGCATAACAGGCTGCAGCAAGTTTTCTGGTCGCTGGGCATTTGTTGCGCACCGTAACAAATATTTGTTGCGGTGCGTAACAATTCATCAGGGACCAAAATGTTGGCTTTTCAATGATTTGAAAGGGCAACTCGTGTAATTCGGATATGGGACTTATTTTAGCAGTATGGGGCCTCAAAATTGGGTCTTGTATAGTATCATACCCTACCATTATGAATTGTATGCTTGTATTCCAAAAGAACGTACCGAATTATAAGGTTTACCGTTGGAATTTCTTCGTAGGAGTCCACCAATTAAATCATGCATCATTAAATGTTATAATTCACTGAATTTTGAACATATATTAGATGTTTTTAATATGTTTTGAGTCTTGGGATTTATAACGAGGTTGTTCAGAGGTGCAAAAGTTAACATGACGACACTTTTAAATCTTGTCAAACATTTTTATTAAATCCGAGTTTACAACGCGTTTTGTCTTACATGACACGTGTCGTTTTATTATTTAACACGAATTTTTCGAGGTGTTACATCCTCACCCCCTTAAAATAAATCTCGACCCGAGATTTACTGAAACAAATAAGGGTACTTTTCTTTCATGGTGGATTCAACTTCCCACGTGTATTCGGGGCCTCTACGGGCGTCCCATTTGACCTTTACAATAGGTACATGCTTCCTTCGAAGCTTCTTTACCTGTCGATCTTCAATCGACAAAGGTTTTTCCACAAACTTCAAGCTCTCGTCTATATGCACATCTGTGTGTGGTATAACCAGTGATTCGTCAGCGAAACACTTTTTCAGATTGAAGATGTGGAACACATTGTGAATTCCACTGAGCTCTTCTGGTAAGTTTAACTTATAGGCAACTGACCCGACACGTTCGATAACCTCGAAAGGTCCTATGTATCTCGGGCTTAGCTTGCCTTTCTTACCAAACCGCATCACTCCTTTCCAGGGTGACACTTTAAGTAGGACTTTGTCACCTACTTCGAAGTGAAAATCCTTACACTTAGGATCAGGGTAACTTTTCTGCCTATCCCGGGCAGCTTTGAGACGGTCTCGAATCTGGACAATCTTGTCCGTCGTTTCAAACACGATCTCTGGTCCTGATAACTGGACATCTCCAACTTCCGCCCAACAAATAGGCGACCTACACTTTCTACCGTATAATGCCTCGAAAGGCGCAACCTTTATGCTGGTGTGGTAGCTATTGTTGTAGGAGAATCCGATTAACGGTAGGTTCTTATCCCAATTACCACCTAAATCGATCGCACATGCACGTAGCATGTCTTCCAATGTTTGAATAGTACGCTCACTCTGACCGTCTGTCTGAGGATGGTAAGCCGTACTAAAGTTCAAACGTGTGCCCAAAGATTGCTGGAAACTCTTCCAAAAATGCGACGTGTACCTAGTATCTCTATCAGAGATAATAGCCGCAGGTATGCCATGTAAGGCTACAATCTTATCAACGTATAACTGGGCTAACATGTCGGAGCTATAAGTCTCCTTGATGGGTAGGAAATGTGCTGACTTAGTCAGTCTGTCAACTATAACTCATATCGTATCATTTCCTTTCCTTGTCTTGGGTAACTTGGTAATAAAATCTATAGTTACCATTTCCCACTTCCACGTAGGAAGTTCAGGCTGTTGTAGCAAGCCTGACGGCTTTTGATGCTCGGCTTTGACTTGCGCACGTGTCAAGCATTTAGCTACATGGGTGGCTACAGACTTTTTCAAGCCTATCCACCAATAATTTGCCCTTAGATCCTGGGTAGCTGATGGCAATTTCTTAATCGTTGCTTAATTAGGGTTGCGGCATTTAATACGTAAGCAATATGAACCGTCTTTCTTATTTAATAGTATAAAACCCTCAGAAGATTGAGTCAGGCTATATGTGCCTATGTCTTAAAACCTACTTAATCAAGGTTTCGATTTTTCCATAATCAATATGGAGTTTTTCACAATACTCCAGCCCACCGCGGGATGTTAATCTTAGTTCTACCTGTCCTACAGGAGGTAAGCAGGGAAAACTTATGAGAAGATAATCAAGATGTAAGGAGGCTACAGAGATTTTCCATATCTCAGGCTCCAGTTCATCCATCATTGTTCGTGTCAGATGAGTGACACCTTTATGTTATAAGTCCACGAATTCCTTAATCGGGAACATTTACTTGGAAAAATTCCATTTTGGATATCTTCTTTGAATACTACTAGTCGACTTTAGTACAATATGATCATTGGGATATCTTAGGGGTTCCATGTATTAAACCTCCATACTGATCAGGCATGGAAGTAATCTATGGGACACACTAGGATACGCCAATCCTCATATGGTACTTTTATCAAACATAGTTTGGCATTCGCAGGCGATAGAAAAACAATGAGAGAAATAATTAAAATAACATATGTTGTCGTACTCTATGCAAAGAAAAAGTACTGTGATTTTCGAAAGGATTCCTTGCCGATCTAGAAGAATCGGTTACTATGGTTTCCTTGGTAGTTATACCTTGTGGATGATAATAAAAATTTGCTAAGTTTATGGTTCATGAAGATTTATTATTGCCTGTATAAAAAAAACAGGATACTTAGCAGAAATTATCATTAATAAATGATAAGGAAGTTTATTGTACAAGTGCTTATATTTAATCAATAATGGGAGTTTCACAAACTAGGCACCTAGCTCAGTTGGCTAGGCGCGCGAAAGGGTGCGGCTTAGACCCAGGTTCGATTCCGGGGACGGCCAATTCCACCATTTTTTTTTATTTATTAATCGTACGGATACGTGTAATTACGAGGGTTGTCTCATAAGGAGTCTTGATAATTAATTGTTCCTTATCACCCACAATATGGGCTTGATTTTTAAGGCAACCAATCGATTTTTATCACTTTATTGAGTCCTTATATTTAACGGAACTAGGACATCGGAAAAATGATTCCTAATGGATATAAAACATCCATCTAATAATGTTGAAGCAGTCTCAGAGGTATACAGGCTTCTTACTGAACTTTCGTTGCTTTTTATTAAGCCTGTACTCGCTCTCTTTCTCAGATTTCTGGGAGTTATCCTCCTTCTTTGGTTCATCCTTCATATTTGAAGTGTGAACATAGTTCTCCTCATGAGTAATTTAACATGGTTTTGAATGAGATTTAGAGCGAGAAGTATTCAACTCTTTGTATTGTCTCATGACCTTTTCTATGGTCCTTCCAACTGTGGCGTCAACCACCGCCTGGAGATTAACTCCATTAATATTGAGGTTTACGTTTGTAGTTTTATTAACTTTCGTCGCATTAATAGTATTGCGACTGTCGTCTACCCCATCCGAGTTTTCGATACTCGAAACTTGGTACTAATCACCAAGATTTAAAAATTATTAGTCATCATCCTGATGACCTGACTTAGATTAGCTACGACATTCATAAATCGTATGGGCTATTCCGTTCCGAACCTTCTTAATGAATGCTTTTTGAATGTATATCTATTACATTTAGCTTAGGTCACAAAAGGACTATCAATGGCATTTAAGGTTTGGAGCGAGTCCAATACCTGCTTGACAGGGGACCATAATGTCACAACTGTCTTTGTCACAAGGACGCTTATAAATAGCTCAAGGGCTAGCCTTACAAGACTTTTATTATATATATACATATATGGCATAAAATCCTGTCTCGAAGGACGTAGAAAGATATGGCATAAAGCCCAGTCATGAAGGACATAATTAATTATACGGCACGAAGGCCTTGTCGCAAAGGTCATTTAGATATGGCACAAACGGCCTTGACATAAGGACATTTATCCAAGCTGGCACAAAGGCATGTCACCAGGAATGTTAACATTTAATATGTTAGCTTGTCTCGAATGACAATTTATAGCACATAGGCTTGTCATGAATGACTTTAAAACATGACTCGATGGTCTATCCTCAAGGACCTTAATTTATTAGCCGCAATCTTATTAGATTAGGGCTTCAAGGTTTGAACGTGGTTCTTCACCTTTGGACAGGGAGTCATAGACTACAACTGCCATCGTCTTTGAAAGACGATTCCTTTGGCAGAAAAGTACGCCAAATCAACATCACTAATGGATGTTTATATATAACCATCGTATTTAATGATATTAGTCATGATCACATCGATTATATTGACTATTGGGTTTGGGTATAATCACACCATTTTTTAACAGGGGATCATAAAGGTCACTACTATCCTTGTCTTACCGACACTAGAATAAAGTATAGCCCGTAGGCATTTCATCAAGATGGATGTTAATATCATGATCATCATACTGATGATACTAGTCAGGATCGCCATGATAGTATAGACTATGGGATTTGAGTATAGCTCACCCCCTTGGGCAAAGAATCACAAAAGATTACAATTGCCTTGTCTCGATTTGGACAACATAATATAGCTCTTAGGCAGACATCATTAAGGATGTTAAAAATTTCTAATCATCGTATTGATGATTTTTGTCATGATCGCATTGATCATTTAGATTACTAGGCTTGAGCAGAGCTCACTACCTTGGACAGTGAATCGTAAAGATCACAATGTCTTTGTCACACATGGACAATATAATATGGCCCATAGGCGAAACCTCACTAATGGATGTTTATAATAGGTTCATCCTATTAGATGATATAAGTCATGATTGCATTAATCATATTGACTATTTTGGCTTGAGCATAGCTCACCACCTTAGACAAGGAATCATAAAGATAACAATGTCAATGTCTCAAATGGACGATATATTATAGCCCGTAGGCAAAACATCACTAAAGGATGTTAAATAATATTATCATCGTATTAGATGATATTAGTCATGATCGCATTGATCATATAGACTATTATGTTTGGACATAGTCCAATATTTTAGACAGGAAGTCAAAGACCATCACTGTCGTTGTCTTATCGGACAACAAGTTTAGCCCGTAGGCACTTCATCACTAACGGATGTTTATAATATGATCATCTTATAGGATGATATAAACCATGATTCCTAGATCACTAGGCTAGATTTGAGAATTGGAAGAATCCAATATAAGGATGACTGTTGTGATTTTCTCGAATCACATTTGTCAAGAGTGCTAACACATTCCTAGGTGTTAACAAGGATCTGAATCCCTTGAGTAGGTTTCACCATCTTGGCCGCGTAGGCTAGGTTTCACCTTTTAGATTCCCTTTCAATTGCATACTGACAGAGAAGGAAGGATATTTATTTTATTCAGGATTTTTATCATAAATCCTAATTCATAAGTTAATAATAGCACCAATGGCCTAGTCGCGTAGACAAGTTAAATTTATAAGCCGTGATTTCAGAGAATCATGGCATTAAGGTTTGAATCAAAGTTCATTACCTTTTCTTGACAGGGAGCTGTAGGCTACCACTGTCTTTAGTCTCAGAGGACATTAACTATAGCCCGTAGGCACTTCCCTTATAAGAGATGTTTATTACTGAATTGCCCCTTAGGGAAATTCATTAACCATGGTAAACAGAGACCATATTTGGTTAATTTATTAATCATATTTATTTAGGATTTCTATTATAATTTATCCTAATTATAAAACATTAACAGTTTTATTAGTGGCACCCAATGGCCTGGTCATATGGACATTTATAAATTATAAGCTTATGATTTCAGAGAATCAAAGCAACAATAACAGTTTTATTTAATAGCACAAAAGGCCTAGTCACAAGGACAATTTTTAAATTATAAGCCATGATTTCAGAGAATCAAGGTCTTTAAGTATATTAGCACAACTGGCTTAGTCACAAGGACATATATAATTTATAAGCTATGATTTCAGAGAATCAAAGCATGAAGGTATATTTGCACAATAGGCCTAGTCACAAGGACAATTTTTAAATTATATGTTAGGATTTCAGAGAATCAAAGCATTTGAGGTTTGAACCTAGTTCATTACCTTTATCTGACAGGGAGTCATAGCTACCACTGTATTTTGCCTCATGTAGAAATGAGCAAGGCCCGTAGGCACTATATTACCACGTATGGTTAAAATATGAACATCTTAATTGATGACGTAAACCCAGGATTCAGGGATCATTAAACTGGGTTAGGAATCTTTTGAAGAATCCTATATAAAAATGACGTGTGTGATTTTAAATGAATCACATCTGCCAGGAGTGTTAACATGTTTTAAGATGTTAACAGGGAATTGAATCTTTTTAAACAGGTCTTACCATCTTGGCCCGGTCTTATAATTGACCCAAGGCTAGGTTTCACACTTAAGATTCTTAATTTATAATTAACGCAGAACAATTTTAAATTGAGGTGTAAATATGGATCTGAATCTAAATTGCGAAACTGCCATCTTGGCCGGTCTTAATATGACCCGAAGCTAGGTCTTGCCCTTTTAGATTTTGCCATTTTATTATAATGGTAGATCTTGCAAAAAGGAAATATTATTTTTCCATTTATTTAATATTTCTTATTTAGAATGAAAGTTTAAACTTAATCATTCCATTATATAAAAATAAAAGTATAAAGTTGCCCTAAGCGGGACTTAAAAGGAATAATGTGTCCTCGGAGGGACTGAAGGATAATTATGTCCCTATAAGGACTATTAAGGAAACGATCTTCAGTAAAAGGAGTTTCTTCTTCATTTCATTTCATTCTAGTCGCGGTACGAAGCTCAGCATCTCAGGGCTCCGGGTGTGGAGAACTCCTATTACGGCTTCTTTGCTTGGCGGCGTATCCAATAAAAAATTGGAAGTAAAATTTCAAGATTAGGATTGAGAATATTCCTAAGTTAAGTCTAGACTCAGAAGTTTAGATATGTGCAATTGTGTAACTGAGATTAAACACAAAAGGCTAGTGTTTAATTCACTCAGAGTTGGCTCTGATACCAACCTGTCACACCCCGATTTCCACGTGTCACCGGTGGGCCCGGTGGGGGAGTATCGTGACGTGGTTGGCAACGTAATAGTCAACAACACAATAATATTATGCACAGCGGAAGCAAATTTAAAGTATGATACAACCGAATTTAATATTGTTTATCAATGTAACAATATCCGGAAGTTTATCCACAGTAGGATCGAAACAAAATAATATTTATGGTTCAACAGACTTCAGGCATCCTAAGCTTGCGAGACTTTTTATTGATGCTTAGGAGACAATCCAGCCAATTTCGTTTAGTACCTGCATTCAGTCTTTTTGGGAAAATACGTCAGTTTACACTGGTAAATACAATCAACTGACTCATTTTGGAAAATGATTGAAAATTGGTTTGGATGCACATGGCATAAACATTTTTATAACTTGGGAGAATTATTTAATATTATAATCTTGTGAACGAATTACATGTTACTTATGCGTTCAGTAGCCCGGATCTTTTCCGGGTTAAAGATCAATAGACACACCACATAATTGAGTTATACACTGACAGGTGTACGCCTACACCCCGTGCTCAGGTCGTGGCCATCTCGTAAGATGATGCCAAGGATATCCGGGACATGGTCATTAACCCCCCAAAGGCTGTAAAGTAAACAAGACTGTTTAAACGAGCCGATCAAATTATTCAACTACCCACTTAATGTGGAGATTTGATGCCCGATCAAGCGGTATGCTATATACCGTAACCCAAGCCCGTATAGGGAAAATAAGTTAAAAGTATTTACCTGATGCAAGTATTAATCACAATAAGCAAAATGCACGTAGCTTTTACTGGTTCCCCTAATCTGGAACGAAGGTTTAATATAACCTATTAGAATCCTAACGGGTCTTTAATTAAGCTTAAGCTTAGACCGGCTAGTTTCAAGGATACGGTTCGTACGCACGATTAAGCGAAGACCGGATAGAATGTGATTTAGACCCGACAAGTTTGAAGACTTGTTTAATATGGGTTTATTATTCACATTCTGGATTTTGAGATAAAACCGATAAGGTTTGACCCGTTTCGGCTAATTTATGTAAACTTGTTACATAAACCGAACCGAACGCGAAATAAGCGTAACGGGTATCCGTAAGAGCCATATACAGGTTTCCTAAGTTAATATGCTTCAAATATGTTGTGACATCAGTAGGATGTCTTTCGTTATGCCCGAAATGAATTTAAACACAAACTATGCCCCGTAGGGGTAGTTTGGTCATTTTAAAGATTGTAAAAGAGTCTAAATGTTTAACTGAGTTACAGGTCTGATGTAAACAGCAAACATACTCAATTTGATGAGTTATAACAGTAGGCTAAAGCATATATGTGAAATTTATCATCTTTAACCAAACTATGCCCCGTAGGGGTATTTTGGTAATTTCACACAAGCCGAAAAGCTCAAAACGAAGTCTGAGTTAATCAACCTTTGCTTACTGTTAAAATATCATAATTTGCCTCCTATATCAGTAGGTATCAACCCGGGTATGTCCAATATGTTTTTAAAACATACTATGCGTTAAAAACGCTAATTAAGGCGATTAAAGGCCATTTCCGGGTTCGATACTTAAATCTGATATTTTTATAATTCCCGAAGGCTTAAAATAATTTATTTATCATATGTGATCAGTGGCAAAAGGTTTGGAGTCGTTTAGATATGTAAAACTCATTTTATGGCCCGTAAGGGCAAAACCGACATTTACCGAATTAAGCCTACGACTATGAGTTATGCTCAGCCTAAAATTAACTAAAAATCTTTAAAAATCCCAAAATAATATATTACATCAGTGGGTAAAAGGTTTGATACCAAAAAGTATGTTTAACTAGGCTATACGCTAATTACGCCAACTTATTAACATAAAGCATTAATTTTGCGATAATGAGCATAACTCTTAATCTACAAGTCAAACTGATGTCAAACTTTGCATACAAGTCTATATATCAGTAACTAAAGTTTCTACACTTTTACATTTTCATAAATCACGTTTTAAGGTAATAAGGGCATAACGGTCAACATATGAGCAATTAACGGAAATATGCATATTAATTGGATAACTAGTGAACCAAGGTGTAATGATCACAGAGGGTAGTTCTAACATGTAACCTAATCCAATTTAAGCTCTGAGGCATTTCTAAAACATACCTGAACGGGTCAGGACTGAAAGTCAAAGTGAAAGTCAAACTATGTGACTTTCGGTTCCGAACCGGGTCTAAACAGGAAATAGTCGGGTTGAACATGTTTAGACATGTTCTTACACTAATTACTAAGTTATAACAATGATCAAACAGGTTACATATGTTCTAGATAGCTAATTATGCATAAATGACATTTTAAGCATCCTGTTGACTTTTTAATTAAAAGTTTGACCCGACTTTTGACCTGGTTAGAGTGGTGATCAGGGGAAACCCTTTTGAGGTTTTATTACCCACATAAATACCAACTCATAACTACTTTTAATTCGAGATATGACTGAGCCATCATTGACTAATCTCGAAGTCAAATCGTAATTACGACGGTTTGACTTTTAGCTAATTAACCAAGCTAAACTCAAATAAAGAAGTACTAGCAGACTTACAAGAGTCCAATGCACGAAAAATGATCACTTGAGGCTGCTTGATAGCTCTAGAAATGATCCAACAATGCAGGAGAAGGTGTGGGAATGTTTGTAACTAAAGAGGCTTTATATAGTGATCCAAGACACCATAAAAGCTTGACATCTTAGTCTAGCATCCATCCACAACTGATTAACACTTGTCCTAGTGCTAAGGGGGTGCCTAGGTGTCACACCCCGAATTTCCACGTGTCACCGGTGGGCCCGGTAGGGGAGTATCTTGACGTGGTTGGCAACATAATAGTCAAACAACACAATATTTAAATGCACAGCGGAAGCAAAAGATAATTATATTACAATCCGAATATATAAAGTAATATCCAAGTATTACAACGGAAAGTAAAGGATCCATAGGCGGATCTTAAAACATTATCATTGTTCAACAGACTTTAGACGTCTAGAACTTGCAAGATTCCTTAGTAACGTCCTGAGCCGCTTCCAGCCTATTACGTACGTGTACCTGTCACTTAGACTTTTGAAAATACGTCAGTTTTCACTGGTAAATACACTCAACCGACTCATTTGAAAAGAGTTTATGAAAATTTGTTTAGGTGCACAAGACACATAAATATTTCGACACTTGGATTAAAATGCACAGAGGCAATATTAATCTTTTATACTTTGTATACTTGATTACTTGGGACAAACTATATTTCATGTTATCAGTTTTACATAACTTGCTCTACATGCGGGGCCCGGATCTATGCCGGTTCATGATTAACCGACACACCACTATTCCCTTATTGGGAATCCCTTATTGGGTATAATTCATTAATTAGCATATAGCATCTGTCGGGTGTATGCCTACACCCCGTGCTTAGGTCGTGGCCATTGCAATTAAATGAGTCAAGGATATCCAGGACACGGTCAAATTAATCCCCAATGTTTCAGTCAAGCAATACGAATTAAAACAGGTTATTTGGATTTCCCGACTCATTGGTCTTTGAATCCCATACCTGAACATGCGGTATTTATATTACCGTATCCCAAGCCCGTAATAGGGAAAATAAGTTAAGAGTATTTACCTGAGCTAGCTCCTGTCTTAAATAGCAAGGATTATAATAACTCAGCCGTATTCACTTAAGTAAGCGTAGGTACAATTTACCGGAATGCTCTAGTCTGGAAATGATGGTATAAATAATCAATTAGAATGCTAACGGGTCTTTAATTAAGCCTAAGCTTAGACCGGTTAATCTTATGGAAATATACGGTTCGTACGCACGATTAAGCGAAGACCGGATAGAATGTGATTTAGACCCGACAAGTTTGAAGACTTGCTTAATATGGGTATATGATACACATTCTGGATTTTGAGATAAAACTGATAAGGTTTGACCCGTTTCGGCTAATTTATGTAAACTAGTTACATAAACCGAACCAAACGCGCAAGAGGCGTAACGGGTAACCATAAGAGTCCTAAACAGGTTTCCTAAGTTAACATGCTTTAAATATGTCATGATATCAGTAGGATACCTTCCGTTATGCCCAAAACGAGTTTAACCTATAAATAAGCCCCGTAGGGGTATTTTGGTCATTTTAAAGATTATAAAAGGGATTTAAGCTTCTGTGATCCGGGTTTGAATAATTCAGTAAAATAGTTTATTTTAACTTGGTATATCAGTTGGTGTTAAGTCCTATGTGGCAAAATGGTTTTAAACCCTTACTATGCGCTTAATACTCGTATAACGTCGTTTTAAGCGATTTACGGGTTAAAATAGTATTCTGAGTTTCTAGGTCAGTTTATAAAGTTCAAAACACTAAATTTATTATTTAAAATCAGTAGCAATTGGATTGGCGTTAAAAGGATTTGTAAAACTCATTTTATACCCGAAGAGGGTATATTCGGTATTTACCGAATTAAGGCGCTAATCCAAGCTTATGATCAGTCTAAAAATAATTAAAAATCTTTAAAAATCCTAGAATATTATTTAACATCAGTGGGTAAAAGATTTGGTGTCACAACTGAGTTTAGATAGGTTTTACGCTAATGGCGCCGTTTAATTAATAACATGTTTATAAATACACCATTAAGCATAACTCCTAATCTAGACTTCCGATTGACGTGAAATTTTGCAGACATGTTCAATAGTCAGTATTAAAGGCTTTTGCACTTTTACATTTTCTAAAATCTCGTTTTATGGTCATAAGGGCATTACGGTCAATATTTAGGCGTTTAACGGAAACATCGGATAATTAGGGATTCGAGTGGTATAAACGCAGAGGCTTATACACACATGTAACTAGGTCCTAATGGAACCTTAAGGCATATCTAAACCTATAAGAATCGGGTCAGAACTGAGGTCAAAGCAAAAGTCAAACCTTTGCGTATCTCGGTTCCGAATCGGTTCTAAACCTAAAGTTGTCGAATCAAACAAGTGTATACAAGTTTTTATACTTATTTTCAGTTGGTAAGAATGATAAAATAGGCTATACACCATTTACATCGCTAATCATGCATTATACCAAACATAACAATTCTGTTGACTTTTTCGGAAGAAGTTTGACTCGATAATCGACCTAGTTAGGATTCGAATTGGTGAGTGCCCTTTTAGGGGTTTATTAATCATATAAATACCAACTTATAACAACCTTTGATTCGACTAAACTCTGGACCGATTGTGATTTATCACAAAGTCAAACCGTAGTTACGACGGTTTGATTTCTAGGCTATAAACTAAGTATGAATGAATTAGGAAGGATCAAGGGTACTTACACTTGTCTAATGGATGATATGGAATGCTTGAATCAGCTCTTGAGCTTTTGTAAATGTCCAGAAGATGAAATGAATGATGAATGATGAATGTTTCACAAAGTGGTCTTTATATATATCTTCAAACACTCTTAGATGATCAACACATAAGTCTAGGATGGAACAATAACATCCACAAGTATCCTACATGCTAAAAACCATCTTAGGGCAGCCCAAGGTATGCCAAACATGAGTTTAAGTCGGTTAAAAATCATGCAGGACACCTGCACAAAGTTTCTGTCCAGACAAGGCAGTCGCGTAGCGCGACTGCCGGGGGTCTCATGCTCGCGCTACGCTAGCGTGTAGATGACCAGCATAACAAGTTTCCATTATTTGCATTTCAGTCCCTGGTCCTTCTAAACATCGCTTTCTCGTTGTTTCTTGCATTAAGGGGCTTTGATATTTATATATAGGGGCTTTAATACTTATACCCACTTTGTCAAGTCCTCGGGTAACTTTGTGATCACCCGAAAAGCCCTAAATTTCAATGTTGACGATTCTAACCCTCACACACGAATTCTATCATAACTTTCTCATACTGTAACGAATCTTGGTGAAATTTTTATGGTGCATTCTTGTGAGCATAATTAATCGTTACAAAGCTTCGGGCTTGTCAAAAGGTCACTCAGAGGTATAAGTTAAACATGTTGACACATTTAACCCCTGTAGTTTGTAATCTCTCACTTTCTTTCAAAATTCTCATCGTATGATCCATGATCCATTCGTTTAAGGTTATAAACATCAGGTAGGGTTATTGTAAAGTCTAATTATTCATTGTTGACGTTTTGAACCCTTATATTTACACAGTTTCATTGTTTGTCAACTTTAGTCCTTCAAGAACATTCTTTTACATGTTCAAACCTATGACACGTGTCAACACATTATAGGACGCAAAATTTTCGGGGTGTTACATCCTCACCCCCTTAAAAGAAATCTCGACCTCGAGATTTGTTAGAATGCTGGAAGTACTCTTTTTCGCATAAGGGACTTAACTTTTATAGCATATCTGGAGTCTTTCCAAGCTCCCAAAGTGACCCTCATTTTAGGCGTATGTATCCTTTTTGGAGCTTCTTGACCTGTCGATCCTCAATCGATACAGGATGCTCATCACATCTTAATTCTGCATATCATTATGTGATAGTGCTTCTTGACTTATTGGCGGAACACATCCTCCAATCACTAGTGTGCAATGTATTGTGAGCTCCGTCAAACTCCTTAAGTAGGTTTTAGCTTACAAGCTACTTGATCTTGATACATTCGATTTCCTTCGAATGATTTCCATATATTCAGAGCTTAACTAGCCTGATATTTTCACAAATTTGGTACACCCTTCCTGGGTGATATCTTTTGTTAACCCACATTCCTTAACAAGAACTTAGGAAATTTGCTATTTTCATAACTCCTCGATTTCTTGCCATATACTGGAAACCTACAATCGATTATGGATTTGTATAATCTTATTTGTTGTTCCCCAGGCAACTTTCAGATCTTGATAATTGGACTTACCAATTCTCTATCTAACGCTAGACATTTAACATTCCATCTATACAAGGTCTCCAAAGGAGTAGCCTTAATACTTACATATCCATTATTATAGAAAAGCTTTATTTTTAAGGTGTGATGGTTACTCCAACCACTGCTTAGCTAATGTTTAGGGAATAGCTAATCCTTGCCGTTAGTCGAACAATTCGACGATCCTGGGTAGGTAATAGCGATTCTTAATTGTTGCCTAAATAGGGTTGCGGTGATCAATGCATAAGCAAGATGAACCGTCTTTCTTATTTACTAAAAATTGGAGTTCTTAGAACTTTGAATGTTGGCTTTATGACACCTTCTCTAAAAACTTATCGATTTGGCTCTTAATTCTTCCTATTCTGTTGGTACTAACAAATATAAGGCTTTTACAATTATTGCAGCCCTAAGCGGGATGTTTGTCCTAGCATCCACTTGCCTCTCAAAAGGTAAACATGGTAATTCTTATGAAGAAAAATAATCATGACACACATAGAGATGTCATAGTTGTCCGTGTTCTCAGGCTTTGGTTCATCTATCGATGTCGGTGTCAGATAAATGACACATTCACTTTACAAATGTAAGGGTGCCCTAAGTAGAGATACTTATAGGGACATTTTATATTGGATATCTTCTTTGAATACTACTAGTCGACTTTAGTATGATATGACCATTGGGATGTCTCAGGGGTTCCATGTATTAAACCTCCATGTTGATCAGACATGGAAACAATCTATGGGACACACTAGGATACGCCAATCCTCATATGACACTTTTATCAAACATAGTTTGGCATTCGCAGGCGATAGAAAACAATGAGAAAATAATTAAAATAATATACGTTGTCGTACTCTATGCAAAGAAAGAGTGCTCTTAGATTTTCGGAACGATTCCTTGCCGATTTATACGAATCGGTTACTATGGTCTCCTTGGTAGTTATACCTTGTGGATGATAATAAAATTTTGCTAAGTTTATGGTTCATGAAGATTTATTATTGCCTGTATAAAAAAAACAGGACACTTAGCAGACATTATTATTGCTAAATGATAAGGAAGTTTATTGTACAAGTGCTTATATTAAATTAGAATGGAGATTTTTACAAACTAGGCACCTAGCTCAGTTGGCTAGGCGCGCGAAAGGGTGCGGCCGGCCTAGACCCGGGTTCGATTCCGGGGACGGTCAGTTCCACCATTTTTTTATGTTTAATATTAATTAAGCGTACGGACACGTGTAATTTCGAGGGTTGTCTCATA
The DNA here is from genome assembly GCA_030545235.1 of Helianthus tuberosus. NCBI lineage: Eukaryota > Viridiplantae > Streptophyta > Magnoliopsida > Asterales > Asteraceae > Helianthus > Helianthus tuberosus. The sequence goes on along the minus strand of CM060395.1, from coordinate 182,197,881 downwards.
AGGAGTCTTGATAATTAATTGCTTCTTATCACTCACAATATGGACTTGATTTTTAAGGCAACCACTCGATTTTTATCACTATATTGAGTCCTTAAGTATGCAACCAAAAGTTTGCTAAGCTTATGGTTTACTAAAGGTTTATTATTCCTTACATTAACGTAAAATACTTAGCAGATACAATTGATGCTAAAAGGTAAGGACGTACCTTATTATTGATATGCACTGTCTCTGGCCTTCAACTGGTAGTTTAGGCGTTTCCTTTCTTATCCATCCCAGACTTAGCTGCTCCTCCCTGGGCAGCCTTCGGGCAATTAGTACTGATGTGGCCCTTTTCACCACATCTGAAACAGCTTGCATTCTTTATGTCCCTACATTCATGGGACTGGTGGCCAGTTCTTTTGCAGATGCCACATTGCTTTATCTTTTGGTTTGATCGACACTGTCCCCAGTGTCTTCTTTTGCAAGTTTTGCATGTAGGCTTCTTGTCGGAATCCTGTTGGTCATTGTTGAACTCGGATTTGTTCTTCTTAGGATTCTGGGAATTATTCTCCTCCCTTTTACGCTTCCCATCTTCAGAGGCCTTGGCAGCCTTGTTTCTAACCACATCGAGTGTGAGAGCTAGCGACAATTCTGCCGTTGACCTGAAAGTAGTAGGTCTCGATGCTTTCACACTTGCCTTTATCTCTGGGGCTAAACCCCCAATGAAGCGAGCAATTCACTTTGGTTCCGGTGTGACCAAATAAGGAACCAATCGAGACTTGGTATTGAAACTTGTAAGGTATGCTTGACAATCTAAGTTCTCCATGACTAAAGTCAAGAATTCAGTCTCAATCTTCTCAACCTCGTGTTGAGGGCAATAGTTTTCTTTGATCAGCGTCATGAACTGTTCCCAGGTCATATTATATAACGGGACTTTCCCTGTAGCTTGGATCAAAGATTTCCACCAAGCTAATGCCTCTCCTTTGAAAGATTGTGACACAAATTTCACAATATCCCTATCATCACAACCACTAATATCCACAACCGCATCCATTTCGTCCATCCAAGTCATGCAATCAACAGCTCCTTTTTCCCCAGTGAAGTCCCTGGGTTTGCACGAAACAAAGTACTTATAGGTGCAACCCCTATTACGAGGTTCTTGGTTCTGTGGAACTCTTTGGGATGGATTACTCCTTTGATTCGAGGAGTGGTGAGAATTACTGTTGTGGGCAGTGTGGGTCCTGGAGGGTGTTCTAGTGTGTGATGCAGAATGGGTCCTCGTATGGGTACCACTTGATCCATGGTGCTGTCTATCCATAGCCCTATTAACCGCATTATCTATCATTGCTTGTAATTCTGCACCCTCTACGTTTACTCGGGCATTATCAGGTACTATCCCTGGGTGACTGTTGACCTCGTTTGAGTCTGCCATGTAGCTTGAACTGTAACATATCGACAATAGTCTATTGGTGAGTTTATTATAGAATTGTCTTTTAGTCTCAGAGGACGTTAATTATAGCCTGTGGGCACTTCATCCATATGGGATGCTTATATAAATAAGGATTTAGAATACTTCCATAAAAATGACTTATGTGATTTTATCGTATCACACTTTGTCGAGCATGTAATTATGCTTTCATATGTTTAATAAGGATTTGAATCTCTTGAATAGGTTCTACCATCTCGGCCTTGTATGCAGTGACATTTAGGCTAGGTTTTACCTTTAAGATTCTTTTTAATAATTAACGCAGAACAAAATTTTAAATCGAGATGTTAATAAGGATCTGAATCTAATTGTGGAACTACCATCTTGGCCCTGTCTTAATGTGACATATGGCTAGGTCTTGTCCTTTTTGATTTTGCCATTTTATTATAATGGTAGATCTTATAATATAGAAATGATATTTTAAATATAATCGTTCCTTCAAAAATCTAAACAAGTATATGGTTGCCCTAAACGGGACTTCTACCGAAAATGACTCGCCCATGCAAGAGCTAATCTTATAAATAACAAAGGAACCAAATAAGGACAAAATAAAACGAAATTTGAATTTGTCCTATGTTCTCGTCTAGACTCAAGAATGTGCAACTGTGTAACTGAGATTAAACACAAAAGGCTAGTGTTTAATTCACTCAGTGTTGGCTCTGATACCAACCTGTCACACCCCGAATTTCCACGTGTCACCGGTGGGCCCGGTAGGGGAGTATCGTGACGTGGTTGGCAACATAATAGTCAAACAACACAATATTTAAATGCACAGTGGAAGCAAAAGATAATTATATTACAATCCGAATATATAAAGTAATATCCAAGTATTACAACGGAAAGTAAAGGATCCATAGGCGGATCTTAAAACATTATCATTGTTCAACAGACTTTAGACGTCTAGAACTTGCAAGATTCCTTAGTAACGTCCTGAGCCGCTTCCAGCCTATTACGTACGTGTACCTGTCACTTAGACTTTTGAAAATACGTCAGTTTTCACTGGTAAATACACTCAACCGACTCATTTGAAAAGAGTTTATGAAAATTTGTTTAGGTGCACAAGACACATAAATATTTCGACACTTGGATTAAAATGCACAGAGGCAATATTAATCTTTTATACTTTGTATACTTGATTACTTGGGACAAACTATATTTCATGTTATCAGTTTTACATAACTTGCTCTACATGCGGGGCCCGGATCTATGCCGGTTCATGATTAACCGACACACCACTATTCCCTTATTGGGAATCCCTTATTGGGTATAATTCATTAATTAGCATATAGCATCTGTCGGGTGTATGCCTACACCCCGTGCTTAGGTCGTGGCCATTGCAATTAAATGAGTCAAGGATATCCAGGACACGGTCAAATTAATCCCCAATGTTTCAGTCAAGCAATACGAATTAAAATAGGTTATTTGGATTTCCCGACTCATTGGTCTTTGAATCCCATACCTGAACATGCGGTATTTATATTACCGTATCCCAAGCCCGTAATAGGGAAAATAAGTTAAGAGTATTTACCTGAGCTAGCTCCTGTCTTAAATAGCAAGGATTATAATAACTCAGCCGTATTCACTTAAGTAAGCGTAGGTACAATTTACCGGAATGCTCTAGTCTGGAAATGATGGTATAAATAATCAATTAGAATGCTAACGGGTCTTTAATTAAGCCTAAGCTTAGACCGGTTAGTCTTATGGAAATATACAGTTCGTACGCACGATTAAGCGAAGACCGGATAGAATGTGATTTAGACCCGACAAGTTTGAAGACTTGCTTAATATGGGTATATGATACACATTCTGGATTTTGAGATAAAACTGATAAGGTTTGACCCGTTTCGGCTAATTTATGTAAACTAGTTACATAAACCGAACCGAACGCGCAAGAGGCGTAACGGGTAACCATAAGAGTCCTAAACAGGTTTCCTAAGTTAACATGCCTTAAATATGTCATGATATCAGTAGGATACCTTCCGTTATGCCCAAAACGAGTTTAACCTATAAATAAGCCACGTAGGGGTATTTTGGTCATTTTAAAGATTATAAAAGGGATTTAAGCTTCTGTGATCCGGGTTTGAATAATTCAGTAAAATAGTTTATTTTAACTTGGTATATCAGTTGGTGTTAAGTCCTATGTGGCAAAATGGTTTTAAACCCTTACTATGCGCTTAATACTCGTATAACGTCGTTTTAAGCGATTTACGGGTTAAAATAGTATTCTGAGTTTCTAGGTCAGTTTATAAAGTTCAAAACACTAAATTTATTATTTAAAATCAGTAGCAATTGGATTGGCGTTAAAAGGATTTGTAAAACTCATTTTATACCCGAAGAGGGTATATTCGGTATTTACCGAATTAAGGCGCTAATCCAAGCTTATGATCAGTCTAAAAATAATTAAAAATATTTAAAAATCCTAGAATATTATTTAACATCAGTGGGTAAAAGATTTGGTGTCACAACTGAGTTTAGATAGGTTTTACGCTAATGGCGCCGTTTAATTAATAACATGTTTATAAATACACCATTAAGCATAACTCCTAATCTAGACTTCCGATTGACGTGAAATTTTGCAGACATGTTCAATAGTCAGTATTAAAGGCTTTTGCACTTTTACATTTTCTAAAATCTCGTTTTATGGTCATAAGGGCATTACGGTCAATATTTAGGCGTTTAACGGAAACATCGGATAATTAGGGATTCGAGTGGTATAAACGCAGAGGCTTATACACACATGTAACTAGGTCCTAATGGAACCTTAAGGCATATCTAAACCTATAAGAATCGGGTCAGAACTGAGGTCAAAGCAAAAGTCAAACCTTTGCGTATCTCGGTTCCGAATCGGTTCTAAACCTAAAGTTGTCGAATCAAACAAGTGTATACAAGTTTTTATACTTATTTTCAGTTGGTAAGAATGATAAAATAGGCTATACGCCATTTACATCGCTAATCATGCATTATACCAAACATAACAATTCTGTTGACTTTTTCGGAAAAAGTTTGACTCGATAATCGACCTAGTTAGGATTCGAATTGGTGAGTGCCCTTTTAGGGGTTTATTAATCATATAAATACCAACTTATAACAACCTTTGATTCGACTAAACTCTGGACCGATTGTGATTTATCACAAAGTCAAACCGTAGTTACAACGGTTTGATTTCTAGGCTATAAACTAAGTATGAATGAATTAGGAAGGATCAAGGGTACTTACACTTGTCTAATGGATGATATGGAATGCTTGAATCAGCTCTTGAGCTTTTGTAAATGTCCAGAAGATGAAATGAATGATGAATGATGAATGTTGCACAAAGTGGTCTTTATATATATCTTCAAACACTCTTAGATGATCAACACATAAGTCTAGGATGGAACAATAACATCCACAAGTATCCTACATGCTAAAAACCATCTTAGGGCAGCCCAAGGTATGCCAAACATGAGTTTAAGTCGGTTAAAAATTGTAACACCCCGTGTTTTCACGAGTGAAAGTCAAAGTCAAGGTCAAAGTCAACGACCGATTTCGCGCGACGCGACTAGTAGAATTGTTTCTATTATATTTAGATTATGTGGAGTAAATGTCGTACATCACAATAATCAAGCCTCACCAATCATATTTCGATCGATCTACGACTGTGAACGATAGGAAGTAACAATGCGATAAAGATAATCAAGCAAGCTAATCAAATCGACACCAAATCGTAACTCGAAAGTTTGTATTTTATTTGTCAGTTATACGTGTGTGTGTGCCTTACGTGTTACTTGTGCGTGTTTATTTTATGTTGTGTGGTGATAATCAAGCGAACTCAATCGAACTCGAAGTCTAACTCGAATATTATCGAACCCGAACTCGAATCCCGAATCGAACCATATAAGAAGTAGTTGGGACTGAAAGTAATTTGTTTAGGAAACCCTATCGAATCGCTCGCAAATCGAAACCAAATCAACATCGCGCCGAGCTCACCCTAGGAGGCGGCATCCGCACGGATGGCCCATCCGCACGGATGGCCAATCCGCACGGATTGCCAGTCCGCACGGATGGCCAGTCCGCGCGGATAGCCTACCCGGGTGCGTGCCATGTGCACGGCTCACCCCTTTCCCTTTTTGGCATCCTATAAATACATGGGTCACTCTCCACTTTTTCCACTTTTGGCAAGTGACGTCCGAACCACACGCATTCTTCACCTTTTCTCAGATTTCTCTCAATCCAGGTAAGATCTTGCACTAATTCTTGTACATCTTTGATCACTACACGATTCTACACATTTCTATCTTTCGAATCTTCAATTCTAACCATGAAATCATCCGGATTTGAGGTAATCATGGGTGACGTCATCATGAAGTTCGTAAGAACTTCATGCTTGGCCTCATTCCACCAAGAATATTTCAGATCCAAACGATTTCTACAAGTTTTTACAATAATTCCACCTAGATCTAAACTTTTCTAAGGATAAAAGAGTTGAAAGAAATAAATCTAATGTTCTCTCCTTCTTTTACCCTTAAAACCGGTACAAACCCGATCAGTCCTAGTGTTTTGCTCGTCAATAGTAATACCCTAGTTCCAGATCTGGAGTTGTACCCTAGACAACTGATTTCGGGGTTAACCGGGACGACCGTTCTGAGTCGCCGGCAGGCCGAATTAGGGTGGTTCCTAACCGGTCTAGTCACACGGGTGAGAACACAACTCCAAGTGGTTGCCACGTAATCAGAACGTCTCGATAAACGACAACAGAAACCAAGTGTAGACGAACGGAACAACCAGAGCAGTTGTCCGCACGGATAGGCTACCCGCACGGGCTAGCCACCCGCACGGAAAAGCTGTGCGCACGGGTACCATCCGCACGCACAGATCATACGCACGGGTTGCCACCCGCACGGACTACCCTTGGGGCCCACTTTCCACGCGAGGTTTGAGTATCGACGAACGAGCAATCCGGACAGACGACCTCTGAAAGGATTACTCATCGGATCATGAGATACTAAGGCCTTAAAATGAAAATCGAACAAACCCCACCCGCACGGCCAAGCCATGCGCACGGACGGGCTATCCGGACGGATTGACTCTGCCCGCGCGCACAGGCTGTCCGCACGGACTACCATACGCACGGACTACCGTCCGCGCGGCCGGCTTGAAAGGTAGAAACACTTTGGTGCTTTCTAAATGCTACAACGAAAACTCCAAAGCACAAGCCATCATACACAAACACATCTTAGGAAGAAACAATCCACTTGAACATTTATCCACACGAGCAATCTAACCGTACGGGTAAGTCGTCCGCACGTATGACTAGTCCGCACGGGTTGCCACCCGCACGGACAGTCACACGCACGGATGACCTATCCGGATGGAACACCGTCCGCACGCATCACCATCCGCACGCATCATCATCCGTACGGATAGGTCATGCGCACGGATGACCTCTATTCGCGGACAACTGATCCGCACGATCAGTCCTTCTACCCGCACTCACTTGTACTGTTTTTACGCGTCACTTATCGTTACGTTATCGAATCTATTCAGGCTAATCGTACTCGCTGTAAAGCGCTCCCTTCAATCCATATCGCTGTGAGTATACTCGAACCCTTTTTGCTTTAGCACTTTTGGGTGTTACATACGTTACAACTATTCAAACTACAACTATCACACTACTCAAGCTATTTTAACGCTTAACCATTATCGCATGTTATACGTGGCTTATGAATGCTTGTTTGTTATGTTTACACATGGAATGCTGTCTACCTGCTTTAGCAACGATAGTACTATAGTTTGGACTCAGCACCCGTTCCCACGGGGGTTGTTAAGGATCTTTTACTTGCATGGATTACAGTGGTAATCGTGTATTGCGAACTGCCTCGGGCAGTCAACCCGCAGTCATTGGTAACGATGGATCTATGTCGATAACTAACGTGCTTCATTTCACTATGTGTACGTGCTGGTTATGCGTAAACGAATTGAACTTTATATGCTATTATCAAACTTGTATGCTCACCTTTACATTTTATGTATTGACATTATTTTAACGTATGTGACAGGCGCCTAGGTTGTTTATATGCTTCTCGGGCTGTGATGAAATCAAGGCTAGGAACTGGAGTCTTAGAAACCAATAAATAAATCGTCATGTCCAAATCTGAGTTGTCGGAACAGAATATTTGTTTAGTTTTTGTCTGTAATAACTTGTTTTACTATTTGAGACATGGTATGGGACATGTTAACTTAAATTGAATGGTAATGATAGTTGTTATGGAAACTTCTGGACAATCTGTTTCGCTCAGTGCCGCGCCCCGATGATTCCGCCATCGGTTGGGGTGTGACAGATTGGTATCAGAGCCATAACTATAGGGAATTAGGCAAGACTCGACCTAGTCCGGGTCGAAGTCTTAGAGACCTAGGCTATAGTTAAGAACCAACAGACCAACTCACGCGTATGCGTAAACTCACCACTATCACTTACTCTTTTCTATCATTTCCCTCGAATTTTCAAGTTGTGAACAGGTAATGAGGTCGAGAATAGGTGTGAAAACCGCAAACTCTCGACTGAAGTTGCCTAATCAGCTTGCGTTTTTAGCTACAAACGAGGGGAATTATACCAAATCAGGAGTGAAATCCATATTTTGATGAATAATCTCCTCAACTTTATCAAAAACAAGGACGGAAGTTGCAAGATAGGGGTGAAACCCTCACCTTGACGACTCGTCCCGTTTTTGTACAAAACTCCACCAAAGTTCGATGGACTCCAACGGTCTGAAGACACAACCTAACCAATAGGAATTTCGCCAGCGCCCAAGAATCGAGGCAAGGGCATAGTCCTGGAGGTCGTTGTGCAGGATCCTTGCGAATAGTCGAGCCACTTTGGTCAGTCGAAGTCTATTAGCCACAAACAATCTACCTTCGATTTATCGATCTTTATGAAAGTTTTACGCGTTTTCTGTTCGTTGTTAACGTTTTGAGGAATTATTGGTTTCGACCCGACACTATTGTTTCTGCTAAAACACAAGACTCACTCGACACAATATTTGCAGATCACTCGCGTTACACTGCTTTCGAACAATCGCAAACTCTGAATACTAGGTTTCTGTTTTCTGACTGCCTTAGTGACTAGGAATACATGTGTTTCTTGCTATTGTGCTTACACGTTTAGGAATATTGTGATTATGTGCTCTATGTGTTTATATGATTTTGTGACTATATGCGTTTACATGGCACGTGTTACTGAGCTTTAGTAGTCCTAGACGTGTGAGGTGAGAATTCGAATACATTTGTTGAGTTCAATGGCGATGGCTATTGCAGACAATGTCGTCTGGATCCCGTCATCAACTCTCTCGTCAGGAAAAGAGGGACAGACGCCTTGCTTCCATCGTCGCGAAAGCGGTAGCAAAGGCTGTGAGCGATGTCTGCGAGAATGCCAGCAAGTCATCCGAGGAATCAAGGACTGAGGGTCCCAAAGCTACCGCGAGACCTTTCAGCTTCAAACAATTCAAGTCATGTGGGCCGAAAGAATTCACAGGCGAAGGAGGTCCTACTGCTCTGTTCCACTGGTTTGAGTCTATCGAGGTCACTCTGCGACAAAGTGGTTGCCCTGATGACCTTCGAACTCTGAATGCTACCGGCGTCTTTCAGTCCCGTGCTCTGGACTGGTGGACGGCCGAGAGGAACAAGAGAGGGAATGATGCAGCCTACGGTTTGTCGTGGGATGAGCTCAAGACAGTCATGCTGGAGGAATTCTGCCCTCCTCACGAGCGTCAAAAGCTTGAAGATGAATTTTGGCACATACATCAGAAGGATGGAGACAATGCTGGTCTCACTGCTCGCTTCAAACAGCTCAGCATTATCTGTCCTGACCAGGTCAAGACCCCTGAGATGACCATCAAGAAGTATATCCGAGCTTTGCCCGACTGCGTTGCTGATTTCGTGCAAGCGGCTAAGACTACCACGATAGAAGAAACCTATCTACTGGCCGCTGAGATCAATGACAAAAGGGTCAAAGCTGGGATGTGGGATAAGACCTCCAAGCATCTACATCAAGCCACTACTGCTACACCAACTGCTGAACCCACGTCCTCAAGCAACAAGAGAAAGAACAAGAGAAAGAACAACTCCACCAACAAGAACTGTGCGATCACTGCTGCACCAGTTCAGGCTGTACCTGCCCAACAGCGCCAAGTGGCGGCGCCTGTGGCCAATGCACCGCCTGCAAAGCGTGCATATACTGGACCACATCCACTCTGCCCTACTTGCACCTATCATCACCCGACTGCTATTCAATGCCGCTTCTGTGCTCATTGCAACGTCTACGGCCACTTCACTGCCAACTGCCGTATTCGTCAAGCTCCTGCCAATCAAGCTCTACTCGCTGCCCCACAAGGTCAACAAGCTCCTCCGGCACCCGCAGTCAAAGCCAGAGCATGCTTCACATGTGGCGACCCGAACCATTTCGCCAACATGTGCCCAAACAGGGTGGTGAAACAAGAACCCCAGCAGCAACAGCAGCAACCACAGCAGCAGCAGCAGCAACAGCAACAGGCCGCACGTGCCAGGACCTTCAATCTCAACGTGCGTCAAGCCCAAGCCGACAACAACGTGGTCAATGGTACGTTCCTTGTGAATGGTATTTATGCTTCATGCTTGTTTGATACTGGAGCCGATAATTGTTTTGTGTCACTCGAATTTGAGAAACTCCTTAGTCGTAAGCGCTCCCGACTCCCCTCTGCATTCGAAGTTGAAGTCGCTACCGGAAGAACCGTCGCTGTAAACTCTGTTATTCGTGACTGCACACTCGAGCTAAACAATCACATTTTCTCAATCGACCTTATCCCAATGCAACTAGGAAGTTTTGACGTCATAATAGGCATGGACTTTCTTCGCGAAAACCATGCCGAAGTTGTGTGCTTCGATAAAATGATTCGTTTTTCGCTCGCAAACGGGGATTCATTGTGCGTCTATGGAGATACTACTTCAAAGGGTCTCAAACTTATATCATGCCTACAAGCCAGCAAGTATCTCCGCAAGGAGTACAGGGCTTTCTTGGCTCATGTCGTAGCAGCGGAGAAGGAAAAGAAAGAAAAGAAGAAAGTGAATGACGTCCCAGTGGTTCGAGAATTTCCTCGAGTCTTTCCCGAGGATCTTCCCGGACTACCTCCAAAGCGTGATATCGATTTTCGCATTGATCTCATTCCTGGAGCAAATCCTATTGCCAGAGCTCCCTACCGACTTGCGCCATTCGAAATGCGCGAACTCTCAACCCAACTCCAAGAATTGCTTGAAAAAGGCTTTATTCGCCCGAGCACCTCTCCGTGGGGCGCACCAGTCCTTTTCGTCAAAAAGAAGGATGGGACGTTCCGGATGTGCATCGATTACCGGGAATTGAATAAGTTGACTGTCAAGAATCGCTATCCTCTGCCTCGAATCGACGATTTGTTTGATCAACTACAGGGCGCTACGTGTTTCTCGAAGATCGACCTGCGTTCCGGATATCATCAGCTGCGTATACAGGAGGAGGACATTCCCAAAACCGCGTTTCGCACTCGTTACGGCCATTATGAATTCGTTGTCATGCCTTTTGGCCTAACCAATGCACCAGCAGTTTTCATGGATCTGATGAATCGGGTGTGTAAACCGTATCTTGACCGTTTCGTCATCGTGTTCATCGACGATGTCCTGATCTATTCCAAAACGAGATCCGAACACGCGCAACATCTACGTTTGGTTCTCGAGTTACTCCAGGGAAATCAACTCTACGCCAAATTCTCCAAGTGCGAATTTTGGTTGGGGGAGGTCCAATTTCTGGGTCACATCGTAAATAGTCAGGGCATTCACGTCGATCCTGCAAAGATTGAAGCTGTTAAGAGTTGGGTTACGCCTAAGAACCCGACTGAAGTCCGTTCCTTTCTCGGACTGGCGGGCTATTATCGACGATTTATCAACGGATTCTCGAAGATTGCTGTACCACTTACTTCTCTTACTCATAAGGATCAGCCTTTTGTCTGGGGAACCAAGCAAGAGTCTGCCTTTCAAACCCTCAAATACATGCTTTGCAATGCTCCTGTTCTCACGCTACCCGACGGAAACGATAATTTCATTGTCTACTGTGATGCTTCTAACCTTGGTCTCGGTTGTGTCTTAATGCAACGAGACAAGGTTATTGCTTACGCATCCCGTCAGCTCAAAATCCACGAGAAGAACTATACAACCCACGATCTCGAGCTAGGCGCAGTTGTTTTTGCATTAAAGATTTGGCGACACTACCTGTATGGTACTAAGTGTACGATCTTCACCGATCATAGGAGCCTACAACACATCTTTAATCAGAGGGAACTAAATATGCGTCAACGCCGATGGGTAGAGCTTCTCAACGACTACGACTGCGAGATTCGTTACCACCCAGGCAAAGCAAATGTTGTTGCCGACGCACTTAGCAGACGGAGTTACCTGCTTAGCACCCGTAATGTTCAAGCCCAGCACAATCTAGAAGCTCTTATTCGCGACGCCCAGCATGCATGTTTCAACGAGCGCACCTTGAAGAAAGAGAGAATCTACCACGACGGAGCCCAGCTTGTGAGCAAATCAAACGGGATATTCCACTTTCTAGACAAAATCTGGATTCCCAGGAGAACTAACCTGCGACAAATCATCATGGATGAAGCCCACAAATCCCGATACTCTATTCATCCCGGTGCTGACAAAATGTACCATGACCTTCGATATAGGTACTGGTGGCCGGGTATGAAACGGGATATCGCCCTCTACGTCGGAAGATGCCTAACCTGTGCTAGGGTCAAGGCCGAACATCAACGACCCTCTGGCTTGCTCGAACAACCTCCAATCCCTATGTGGAAGTGGGAGAGCATAGCTATGGATTTCGTAACCAAGCTTCCAACCACGTCATCAGGTCACGACAGCATTTGGGTTATCATTGACCGTTTGACCAAATCAGCCCACTTTCTGCCAATACGAGAGGACTACAAGGTGGAACGATTAGCCCGAATCTACACTAACGAGATCATTTGTCGACATGGGACGCCTCGTGACATCATCTCCGACCGTGATGCTCGATTCACTTCGCGATTGTGGGGAACGTTTCAAACGGCCCTAGGTACAACGCTTAATCTAAGCACTGCGTTCCACCCACAAACTGACGGTCAGAGCGAGAGAACGATTCGTACACTTGAAGACATGCTCCGTTCATGCGTTCTAGACTTCGGTGGCAATTGGGATAAACACCTTCCGTTAGTCGAATTCTCGTACAACAACAGCTACCAGGCTAGCATCCAGATGGCACCTTTCGAGGCCCTATACGGAAGAAGATGTCGATCGCCTATTGTGTGGCACGAGATCGGTCACTCGCAACTAACCGGTCCGGAACTACTACAAGAAACGACAGACAAAATCTTCCAAATTCGGGACAACCTAGCGAAGGCTCGAGATAGACAGAAGCTTCTCGCCGATAAAAAGCGCAAGCACCGCGAGTATGGCTTTGGTGACTACGTACTCCTAAAGGTATCACCTTGGAGGGGTGTAGTCCGATTTGGCAAAAAGGGGAAGCTAGCGCCTCGGTATGTGGGACCTTTTAAGATTCTGGAAAGGATCGGAAAGGTCACCTACAGACTCGAATTACCGGAAGAACTTAGCAATGTCCATCCGATCTTCCACGTGTCAAACCTCCGAAAGACCATCTACGAACCAGCCAAACATGTTCCTCTAGACGATCTACGAGTGAACGAAACATTGCACTTCGTGGAAAAGCCTGTCGAAATCATGGATCGCCAAACCAAAGAACTCAGGCGCTCACGCATTCCCATTGTGAAAGTCCGGTGGGAAGGCAAACAAGGCGCGGAGTTCACTTGGGAACTCGAAAGCGACATGAAGGCAAAGTATCCACAGCTGTTCAACGAAGAAGCAACGTCCAACTAGAACAGCGAGTATTCGAGAGAGATTTCAGAGAATTTGAAATATGATAATATGTATGGAAGCCAACAGAAACCGCCGAAACTAATAAAGATTGAATTTTTATAAATGAATCACGCCATCTGTACGTTATTGTGTGTTCGATCACGTACGTTCACGGATTCCGCACGTCGTACGAGTCGGATCGCAACCGAAGCGAATCCAAACTAAAATCTACAATGATCTAGGTTTTGAAAGAAAAAGAAAAAGATTTTGAAGAACTTTATCGAATCTGATGCGAATTGAGATCTGTATACAATGAAATCTGGTACGAATCTTGTTGTTTGATCAGCGCAATCAAAATAATTTGAAAAAGATTCCTCTCAAACGACTTCATAGGCTTTTGAATCAGCCGATTTTAACCGTAAATCCTGGTTAATTTGGCGATTCTCCACACGTGATTCACGAATTTGTTACAGCTTCCGGCTTAATTTCGGGACGAAATTTCCTAAACAAGGGGAGGCTGTAACACCCCGTGTTTTCACGAGTGAAAGTCAAAGTCAAGGTCAAAGTCAACGACCGATTTCGCGCGACGCGACTAGTAGAATTGTTTCTATTATATTTAGATTATGTGGAGTAAATGCCGTACATCACAATAATCAAGCCTCACCAATCATATTTCGATCGATCTACGACTGTGAACGATAGGAAGTAACAATGCGATAAAGATAATCAAGCAAGCTAATCAAATCGACACCAAATCGTAACTCGAAAGTTTGTATTTTATTTGTCAGTTATACGTGTGTGTGTGCCTTACGTGTTACTTGTGCGTGTTTATTTTATGTTGTGTGGTGATAATCAAGCGAACTCAATCGAACTCGAAGTCTAACTCGAATATTATCGAACCCGAACTCTAATCCCGAATCGAACCATATAAGAAGTAGTTGGGACTGAAAGTAATTTGTTTAGGAAACCCTATCGAATCGCTCGCAAATCGAAACCAAATCAACATCGCGCCGAGCTCACCCTAGGAGGCGGCATCCGCACGGATGGCCCATCCGCACGGATGGCCAATCCGCACGGATTGCCAGTCCGCACGGATGGCCAGTCCGCGCGGATAGCCTACCCGGGTGCGTGCCATGTGCACGGCTCACCCCTTTCCCTTTTTGGCATCCTATAAATACATGGGTCACTCTCCACTTTTTCCACTTTTGGCAAGTGACGTCCGAACCACACGCATTCTTCACCTTTTCTCAGATTTCTCTCAATCCAGGTAAGATCTTGCACTAATTCTTGTACATCTTTGATCACTACACGATTCTACACATTTCTATCTTTCGAATCTTCAATTCTAACCATGAAATCATCCGGATTTGAGGTAATCATGGGTGACGTCATCATGAAGTTCGTAAGAACTTCATGCTTGGCCTCATTCCACCAAGAATATTTCAGATCCAAACGATTTCTACAAGTTTTTACAATAATTCCACCTAGATCTAAACTTTTCTAAGGATAAAAGAGTTGAAAGAAATAAATCTAATGTTCTCTCCTTCTTTTACCCTTAAAACCGGTACAAACCCGATCAGTCCTAGTGTTTTGCTCGTCAATAGTAATACCCTAGTTCCAGATCTGGAGTTGTACCCTAGACAACTGATTTCGGGGTTAACCGGGACGACCGTTCTGAGTCGCCGGCAGGCCGAATTAGGGTGGTTCCTAACCGGTCTAGTCACACGGGTGAGAACACAACTCCAAGTGGTTGCCACGTAATCAGAACGTCTCGATAAACGACAACAGAAACCAAGTGTAGACGAACGGAACAACCAGAGCAGTTGTCCGCACGGATAGGCTACCCGCACGGGCTAGCCACCCGCACGGAAAAGCTGTGCGCACGGGTACCATCCGCACGCACAGATCATACGCACGGGTTGCCACCCGCACGGACTACCCTTGGGGCCCACTTTCCACGCGAGGTTTGAGTATCGACGAACGAGCAATCCGGACAGACGACCTCTGAAAGGATTACTCATCGGATCATGAGATACTAAGGCCTTAAAATGAAAATCGAACAAACCCCACCCGCACGGCCAAGCCATGCGCACGGACGGGCTATCCGGACGGATTGACTCTGCCCGCGCGCACAGGCTGTCCGCACGGACTACCATACGCACGGACTACCGTCCGCGCGGCCGGCTTGAAAGGTAGAAACACTTTGGTGCTTTCTAAATGCTACAACGAAAACTCCAAAGCACAAGCCATCATACACAAACACATCTTAGGAAGAAACAATCCACTTGAACATTTATCCACACGAGCAATCTAACCGTACGGGTAAGTCGTCCGCACGTATGACTAGTCCGCACGGGTTGCCACCCGCACGGACAGTCACACGCACGGATGACCTATCCGGATGGAACACCGTCCGCACGCATCACCATCCGCACGCATCATCATCCGTACGGATAGGTCATGCGCACGGATGACCTCTATTCGCGGACAACTGATCCGCACGATCAGTCCTTCTACCCGCACTCACTTGTACTGTTTTTACGCGTCACTTATCGTTACGTTATCGAATCTATTCAGGCTAATCGTACTCGCTGTAAAGCGCTCCCTTCAATCCATATCGCTGTGAGTATACTCGAACCCTTTTTGCTTTAGCACTTTTGGGTGTTACATACGTTACAACTATTCAAACTACAACTATCACACTACTCAAGCTATTTTAACGCTTAACCATTATCGCATGTTATACGTGGCTTATGAATGCTTGTTTGTTATGTTTACACATGGAATGCTGTCTACCTGCCTTAGCAACGATAGTACTATAGTTTGGACTCAGCACCCGTTCCCACGGGGGTTGTTAAGGATCTTTTACTTGCATGGATTACAGTGGTAATCGTGTATTGCGAACTGCCTCGGGCAGTCAACCCGCAGTCATTGGTATCGATGGATCTATGTCGATAACTAACGTGCTTCATTTCACTATGTGTACGTGCTGGTTATGCGTAAACGAATTGAACTCTATATGCTATTATCAAACTTGTATGCTCACCTTTACATTTTATGTATTGACATTATTTTAACGTATGTGACAGGCGCCTAGGTTGTTTATATGCTTCTCGGGCTGTGATGAAATCAAGGCTAGGAACTGGAGTCTTAGAAACCAATAAATAAATCGTCATGTCCAAATCTGAGTTGTCGGAACAGAATATTTGTTTAGTTTTTGTCTGTAATAACTTGTTTTACTATTTGAGACATGGTATGGGACATGTTAACTTAAATTGAATGGTAATGATAGTTGTTATGGAAACTTCTGGACAATCTGTTTCGCTCAGTGCCGCGCCCCGATGATTCCGCCATCGGTTGGGGTGTGACAAAAATCATGCAGGACACCTGCACAAAGTTTCTGTCCAGACAAGGCAGTCGCGTAGCGCGACTGCCGGGGGTCTCATGCTCGCGCTACGCTAGCGTGTAGATGACCAGCATAACAAGTTTCCATTATTTGCATTTCAGTCCCTGGTCCTTCTAAACATCGCTTTCTCGTTGTTTCTTGCATTAAAGGGGCTTTGATATTTATATATAGGGGCTTTAATACTTATACCCACTTTGTCAAGTCCTCGGGTAACTTTGTGATCACCCGAAAAGCCCTAAATTTCAATGTTGACGATTCTAACCCTCACACACGAATTCTATCATAACTTTCTCATACTGTAACGAATCTTGGTGAAATTTTTATGGTGCATTCTTGTGAGCATAATTAATCGTTACAAAGCTTCGGGCTTGTCAAAAGGTCACTCAAAGGTATAAGTTAAACATGTTGACACATTTAACCCCTGTAGTTTGTAATCTCTCACTTTCTTTCAAAATTCTCATCGTATGATCCATGATCCATTCGTTTAAGGTTATAAACATCAGGTAGGGTTATTGTAAAGTCTAATTATTCATTGTTGACGTTTTGAACCCTTATATTTACACAGTTTCATTGTTTGTCAACTTTAGTCCTTCAAGAACATTCTTTTACATGTTCAAACCTATGACACGTGTCAACACATTATAGGACGCAAAATTTTCGGGGTGTTACACTAGGGGTCGTCCACATGTGAGAAAAACCGGCTAGAATGGTCACAATCGCGCATAACAGGCTGCAGCAAGTTTTCTGGTCGCTGGGCATTTGTTGCGCACCGTAACAAATATTTGTTGCGGTGCGTAACAATTCATCAGGGACCAAAATGTTGGCTTTTCAATGATTTGAAAGGGCAACTCGTGTAATTCGGATATGGGACTTATTTTAGCAGTATGGGGCCTCAAAATTGGGTCTTGTATAGTATCATACCCTACCATTATGAATTGTATGCTTGTATTCCAAAAGAACGTACCGAATTATAAGGTTTACCGTTGGAATTTCTTCGTAGGAGTCCACCAATTAAATCATGCATCATTAAATGTTATAATTCACTGAATTTTGAACATATATTAGATGTTTTTAATATGTTTTGAGTCTTGGGATTTATAACGAGGTCGTTCAGAGGTGCAAAAGTTAACATGAAGACACTTTTAAATCCTGTCAAACATTTTTATTAAATCCGAGTTTACAACGCGTTTTGTCTTACATGACACGTGTCGTTTTATTATTTAACACGAATTTTTCGAGGTGTTACATACCTTCAAAGATTTATGAACATTTTTTTCTTTTTCTTCTTCCTCTCGATTGGGAACTCCATTAACAGCTTGTCGCGCCCACAAATATTCCTCTTCATCGGGTTCAATCCCGTCTACATCGAACCTCGGTTCGTCTTCTGAAAAACTTTCTTGATAGATCGGCTCGTTGAACCGAGGGTGGGGATGGTCGAAAGGATACTCCTCTTCCTCGTTAACATCGTCCCGGACGATGGTTCCCAATTCGGTTTCCTTAAGGCGCATTTCCCGTTGTAACTCAAGATCTCGGACTCTTTGGCGAAGCCGTTTGATCTCTTTAAGATCTCGGACTCGTTGGCGAAGCCGTTTAATCTCTTCAAGATCTCAGACTCATTGACGAAGTCGTTTGATCTTAAGATATCGTGGGTTTAGATAGATTCCATCGCTGCCTCAGTCGGCGACTCTGCGAGTAGGGTGTCGATCCTCTCCACGAGCACGTGAAACGAACATACTTCTGTTGTTGCCTCTGTCGGCGTATCTACGATCGAGCAAGCATCTTCCTCCACGTAGAGCCATTTGAAAACCAAAGCTCTGATACCACCTGATGCAGTTACAGAAGCATGCAAATGGCTCAAGAATAATTCGATAATCAAACTCTCTAATATGAACCAAAGGTTCCAAGAACAAAGTTATTTATAATCAAATTCAACAAAAACTGAAAAAACAATAAACCCTAGATACCCTATTTATACTAAACAAGTAAAAAGATAAAATAGAAAATTTGAATTTTAAATAAATAAAAGATATGCCCTGCATCATGGCTATCTTCTTATTTGAATTTTAAAAGTTTGTTTTATGTTTTATCTTTTATATTTATGTTTATCTCTAAGGTTGTTAGGGTCTAGTATAAATAGAGGTGTTGGTGAACATTTTATGTTTAGTTTTTGATTGATTTTTAATGATAAGAACTTTGTTCTTGAACCATTCGGTTCGTTTTTATCGTCATTGATAATCAATAGTTTTTTGAGCCATTTGAATACACGCGAAACTACATCAGGTGGTATCAGAGCTTTGGTTATCAAATGGCTCTACGTGAAGGCAAATGTTTTCTTGTTCGAAGAGTCGCCGACCGAGGCATCGAAAAGAACATTGGTGATTCACGTGTTCGTGGAGATCGATTAAACTGTGATCGTAGATCCGCCGGCCAAGGCAACGAGATCAGAAACCGTGATCCACGGGATATTATTAAGATCGAAAAACTCCGACAACGAGTCCGAGATCTTGAAGAGATCAGACAACTCCGAAAACGAGTCCGAGATCTGGAGTTGCAACGGGAGATGCGCAAGACGGAAACCGAGTTGAGTACCGTCGTCTGGGACGAAGGTGGCGACGGAGAGGAGCATCCGTTTGCCTGTCACTCACCCCGGTTCTATGAGCCGACTTATTCCGAGGGCGAATTGCAAAATGAGTAAGTTTGATGAAGGACCGAAGTTTGATGAAAATGGAAGTGATTTCGATGAAGATGAATGTTTATTTGTGAACCGGGTTCTTAACAGGTTGCCCATTAAAGAGGGGGCCGATGACAACCATGACAATGATTCGATCATTATCGGTGGAGATGTGCCTGGTTATGGGTGGAGTTGGGGCGAATGTTGGTGGTGGTGAGCCTGTTTTGGACGTCCTAATCATGTTGCCGCAAATTATGGGATCCTCTATCAATTTCAAAATTCAAGAAGATGATAATATGGGGGTTGCCATGCATAAACCTTCGGTGATTATCGCTATTAATTCGGTATTTCCAGATAAAAAAAATTGAAGATATTAAGGTTGCACTTGATGTGGTGGGTCCAATAATATTTAGAGATAGCATTTGTCCCATGCAATACTCACGTTGGCTTCAAGAAAAAGATGATAAATTGATTCAAAATGGTGACTCAGCAACCATGAAGCTTTATGAAAAAGTTACTGATAACCTTTATTCAAATGGTGAGCAAAAGAAGGTTATCTATACATGTGGTAAAGGAAATAATATCAAAAATTTTAAGGGTTCCGTGGGTAAATGTAAATTTACAAGCAGGCCACTCCAAAATATACATGTTGAGCGGTTCAAGTCCATAGCGAACGCTAGGCGGTCCAATGCTCCATTTGACCCAGGTGGTACTGGTCAGGAACCGAACGAGACGACCTGTAAAGTTGGCTTGTTTAGGCGGGTCATGATGATAATAATTTAACTCACAGTTCAAAAAAAAATTGTAAAGTGTTTTAACCATCATTAACGGATGAGAATGATGAAAGATCACCAATGTATTCAAAGTTTTGACTGAAGGATGGAAATTGGTAGATTTTGGTAAAAATGGTGTTTTATGCCTAATTTAAGCTTAAAATTTCCAAAATGGCGATGTAACAAATTTAATTGACTAAGTATGGTTACAAAAGATCAAACACATCTATTTGTGTTTCAACTTTGAAGTGTTGAAAACTGAAGTAATCAAATCAAGCTATACAAGGTTTGAATGAGGGGTTGAAAACTTGAAATGTTGGATTATGTGATATGTATTTAATGCGGCCCATGCACAAGCAGTTCAGGGTCAGCTCATGCAAGCAAACAGGCTCATACGTGAAGTAATGAAACCTAGGTTTAAAGGATATCGTATGCTCAGACACCGCCATGTGGGCGCCAAGGCCTTTGACGCCAAGCCCTTGATGGGCGTGAATGTCGAAGTTGAGATGGGGTCCACCACTGCAACCAATCACCAAATTATTTATTTTATTCTTGTATTTAAAATTTAAAATTTTAGTTAAAACACTACAGCCTTGTGATTTGTGAAATGGTAAGTTAGTTAAAGCCTCACTGCTTACGTGACAATTACTTTTGTTGTTAACCCACTACACTACACTTAGTGTAATGAGGTTATATGCTATAGCATGTTTAATATGTTCTTAACTTCTTATTATTGACTTGTGTGTATGAACAATAATACACATTGTGTTTGTATAGTTTTAGTTAAACTTATTATTTGATGTCAAAGAACATCATAAAATTGAAGAGGATATAATGTTCTTGAAACCACAAGGCTCACCTAATCCATAATGTTGAGAACAAACAATTTCAAAGAATTTAATAGAATCGGTAACCGCCTTCACCTTCAGATATAGGCATATAGCCGTCGGTGATACTCCTTATGTTGTAAGTGCAACAATCAACTAAGATCCACAACACATGTTCTTATAACTTAATCCCAAATACTCCTTTGAATGCAATAGAAGTTTAATATATAAAAGTCTTGTGACATAACTATGATTTCAATAGCCAGTCTCTTTGCTAGCTTCTGTACATCTCTATATTTCTACACATGACAACAAAAAAAAAAAAAAGATTTTTACACTTGACAAAATCGTCACTTTATTCGATTCCGCATCGTCAAAATAGCGAATCCAAATAAAAGTTATTGCGCTTGCGTCCCATTTCCAGTAGACTGCCATACTCACGATCCCATACTCCGATGAAAAGCGACTCTGCGTCAGGACTAAACGTTGTACCCGATATCTCACCAAAGAAATCAATCTCTTGTTCTGTCTCATAACCGCTTTTGACGTCAAACACGTGCACAAAGTCAGCGGGTTCCGCCATGGCCATGAACCGACCGTCGGATGAATAACGTATGGATCTAATGGCTCCTATGTTTCCCTTAAGAGCTGTCACGGATTCTGACAGGTTTCGAACATCCCAAACTCTGCACGTTTTGTCTTGATTCCCTGTCGCGAACGTTTGGCCGTCGGGATGCCATGCGGATGCGAACGAGAAATCCAAGTGTCCTTTCAAGGATGCAACTGTCTGCAAACATTATAACTTACATTTAAAACATTGAAAAACGCTAAATGGTAACAAGGTTTTTAACATTGTCTACAAACATTCAACAAGCTTTTTGTTATATACATTATATTTATTTATATATCAAAAGTGAATAACATTGTACTTTTTTTAAGATTGGACTTTTAAAATAGATCAAATTGTATAAAAATGTTGCCAATTTCAATCCATTCTATTTTAGGAAACCAGATTGTATGAAAACATCCAAGTTTCAAAATTTTCGATTGAGCAAAGTACACGGATAGCCCCTGTGGTTTACCAAAATTTTGGATTTGGTCCCTAGTTTTCCAAAAGTACATGGATGGCCCCTGTGGTTTGCACTTTGTAACGCATTTAGTCCCCAAATTACAGTCTCCAAAGGTTTCAGCCTGTTTAAGTTAGGGACTAAATGCGTTACAAAGTGCAAACCACACGGACCATCCCCATGACTTTTGGTAAAGTTGGGGATTGAATGCGTTACAAAGAGCAAACCACAGGGACTATCCGTGTACTTTTAGAAAGCTAGGGACTAAATCCAAAATTTTGGTAAACCATAGGGACCATCTGTGTACGTTATTCTTTTCAATTTTAAGGTCATCTTCAACCTCCTCAGCACGTAAACAGTTTTCGGGATTCACGTGTCAACGCCACGTCAGGGCTATGCCAAATAAAGTCAACACAGTCAAAGTTATTGGCGCCATCGCCTTCTTTGACTTGAATAGACATTTTTAGACGTTGGAACGGTTTTATCAAAATTTTGAAAGTTGTCTTTCTTAGAAAAATGTCAAACTAAAAAAAAGAGTCAACATAGTCAAAGTTAATGATATCGCGAATAACAATTTTACCTTTCCTGAATGGGAGTCCACCAACAATCCTTCAGGGTTGTCCCCGACAACTGTAAGAAGTTTTCCATCAGGGCTAGTAGATGTATGCTGTATACATAAACAATAAACAAGAAATTAATCTACATACATAATCGAAGAAGACAACAGAATTAACGTTATCTCAAGAGAGCATACGTTTACTGGCCAAGGAAAACGGAAGTGTTTAGTCATCCTAAAATTTTCCATATCAAATTCTCTGACTCCACAATCGTTGTTTGAAGCTGTTAAATGGACCGCACCACTGCATAAAAGACAAGGAAAATATTAAATAAAAATTAAAAGACGGTTTCCAAATCATAAATTTAATTTCACTACAAGAAAACAAAAAAAATATACCTTGGGGTAGTATAGATGTCAAGAGCGTTAGTTATAGCGTTTTCATCATAAGTTGTCCTGGTGCAGAAGCTAACTCCAGGTCTACCTAAATTCTGCACTCAATAACCAAATATTATAAAAATCTTACACATGTTATATGGCCAAGTTTATTTATACAATCATGATTATAAAAATGTTACCTTGCATATAAGTTCTCCTTTGAACCCACCAACAACGAGCAAATTATCTTTCACTGCAATTGTACTAACTTGGGTCTGAGTAAATCCCTCTTGTAGACTTCCAGGGTGATTCTGTAAACCGAAAGTTCTAAATCACGATCTACTAAAATTCAAATGATGTGAAATTTTTGAACGAAAAAGAACGGAGACACGCACCTCAGATGGTGCCACACGTCCATATAAGTTAAGGACTTCAGTCTTCTTGGATTTTAAGGAAGACCAATGGTAGACAGAGGAATGCGACATAAAGTAGACATCATGCTTTGATGTAGCCCATACTAGGTTTCTTAACTACATCGATAACAAACAAACAAAAGGTTATTCAACGCGTACTAAGAAATGATGCAAATAACCTATGTATGTGTGAAGAGTGAGAAATCAAACCTGAAAATGAAGAATTTTCGATCTAACGGATCTTGAACTCCGTCTAAAGTCATAAAACATGCCCGTTTTGTTTGTGGCTTTACATGCCTTTTCTGATGTCTCCCCGGATTGAGGGATATTTTCGTAATTCTTGTATTGTTCGAGTCGAGTTTGCCGATATTTTTCTCTAGTGATGCTGAGCCTTTCCCATGGAATACCTTGAATGTCCTTGCCTCTTCTTGCTTGAGCAGCAGAAGTATCTTGCAGCTTATTACTCTACAGTATATTTGATATTATTAGTCAATGTAACAAATATCTTAAGCAGTGTATTGAAACTTAACATTATATCAATATCATTATTTATTAGTCAAGGTAATAAATATCTAAAACAGTATATTGTAGTTGAACATTATTTTAACATTATGTGTATAAATTCCAAGGGATTTAAAACAAACCATGTACTCGTATTCATCCCCATCAGAGTCTGAACCAATATCTCTGTCATTAGTCTCATAATCCATATTATCATCTAAATCTTCCATTTCATATTCATCAGCCACATATTCATCATCTTCATGGTAGCGTGACATGATTCTGCAAAATAAGTAAATTCATCAAGGAATGAAATAAAATCCATCATCTCAATAGCAATTTCGACTAATCGTATGCATAAACAGATAGTCAGCCTATTCAAACCTATTTATTTCACCCTAAAACTAGCAAATACCGAAACCAAAAATGTGCAAAAAAACCGAAAAATAATGAATCCGATTAGCACTGAAACCGAGATCCATTGAAATTTAACCACTCTTCTTTATCCAAAAAAAATCAAAAGTATATCGAAATTATCGAAATTCTAATATATTATCACAGTCTCATGAAACTAACAACTTATCCAATTGAATCAAAACAAATTCGATCGATGTCAGCAAAATCAACCAGATTTGACCGTTTCAACTCAAGTTATAGATTCCTTTTCTGCATAAATACAAAAATCAACATAGAAATAAACCTAATTCAAAAACTAATACGTATATCAACCAAGAATACACATGTCATAACAAATAATCACCAGTATTGCACGATGATGACGATAATCTCGATGAACAACTCTAATCACGGATTCCTTTTCTCGATACATACAGAAATCAACATAGAAATAAACCTCATTCAACAATTAACACGTATATCAATCAGGAATACGCATATGCTAATAAATAACCACCATAATTGTACGATGAAAACGATAATCACGATGAACAACTCAAATTATGAATTCATTTTCTAATTTTCTAAACAAATACAAAAATCAATACAGAATTAAACCTAATTCAACAACTAATACGTATAAATACCAGTCAGAAATACGCATATAATCACCACAATTGCACGATGATGACGATAATCACGATGAACAACTCCGATTATGAATTCATTTTCTAGATAAATAGAGAAATCAATACAGAATTAAACCTAGTTCAACATTTAACACGTATATCAACCAAAAAAAATATGCATATAGCCACCACAATTGCACAATAACGATGATGATCAAAATAATCGACGAACCTGAGTCGAATTTTGAAGATCAAAACGTCGATTAAACGGTTTGTAATCGGAAATTAGGTCACGGAGTAGGAATTATAGTCGAGAAATTTTGAAATCACCGGCGGAAATGCTCTGAAATTGTGAATATATATATATAGGAATATGTGTATGTATGTATATATAGAGAGAGAAAGAAGGGCGTTTGGTAACTCTATTTAGTGGTTGGGCGCAAAAAAGACATTTGAGGAAAAAGGGGGAAGTAACGGGGTTATATATAGACGTCAACAGTTGCATCATTCTAACATTGTTTATCCGTTCACCAACCCCGTTATTTGACTCATTCACCTCACCAACAACCGTTACTTCACGCCGTTATCTCACCGGTTGTTGAAATATTATTATTTAAATTTTGAAACATTGTTAAAACTCTTAAAATAATAAGTTCATGTATTTGTTTAACTAGTATTTAGTATTAAGGACGCGTGTTTTGTGGTAAGACTGTTCAATCAAACAAAAAGTAGAAGTAACAACGTTGAATCACGCATGCATATTGCGACGTGTTAACTGACAAAAATTAGACAAAACGTAAAACAAATAAAAGAATAATGAAATCGACTTAGGACCCGCGCTTTGCAATCGGATCGTTAAAACAACAAATAAAAGATGTAAAACCGCTGAACCACACACACGCAACGTGTTACCTTGCATTTGCACAGAAATGTAAAGCATTATCATAAAAAATGTGTGTTAACTCGCAAAAATTATACCAAAATGTAAAACTTATAAAAGAATAACTAAGTCGATGTAGGACCCGCGCGTTGCGACATGATTGTTAAATCACAAAATAATAAACGTAAAATCGTTTAACCAAACACGCACATAGTGTGTTAACTTGCAAAATTTAGACCCAAACAGTGGCGGATCTAGAAAAAATTTAAAGGGGCAATGTTTCTATAAAAAGGGCAACGAAATTGAAAAAAAGTCAAATTTTTCCAAAATTTACACTAATTTTACACTACCGCCGGAGCGTCAAGGGGCAACCCCCGTTGCCCCTTGTTCTATGCTAGGTCCGCCCCTAGACCCAAACATTAAACATTACCGTAAAAAGAACTAAAAAGGTAAAAATAAAAAACTTAAAGTTTAAATAGTAAGATTAATAAAAGTGAAAGGGTCCATCTTGTAACTTTTAAGGGGTATGATGTGTAAAAAATGAAAAATAAGAGGTCAAAATTTATAAAAGAAATCAAATAGTAAAACCACTCACAAGCCTCTTTAATATATGGGAAATGGTACGTAGACGCGTAAGAATATTTCTTAGTTATGTGTAATGACTAGTGAGTTATAAAAAATTATTTCCACATCATTTTCTTTCATTTTATACAATATTAATATTAGATATCACTTGTAACTTGTTATTACTGTATAGTTTAAAAATAATTTGTCATAGAAATACGAATTTTTCTCCCTTCCATGGGTTCGACCCTGCCTTGTGGCGGTTTCTCCCTTCCAATGGGGATTTCACCTGGGGGAGAACCCCGATCCTGGGTGGACGGGTTACATGTACAGGCATGGCCCGGGGTGTAAGCGGAGCTCCACCGCCATCACCAATAGCCGTTCAAAAAAAAAAAAAAAAAAAAAAAGAAATACGAATTTTTCAAACTAAGAACATGATCGAGTCTTGTCTACTTTTTCTTCTTTTTACCTTAACTACGCAAACTAGCAATTTTTTATGAGTATATAAGGTTTTAAAATTATAAATGCACGTTAATGTATTGAGAAATAGTATGAAGTCAAAGTGTCTCTCGTGTGCACCGTAAAACTACGGTGGGTCATTGTACGAATATAATGATGGGTTATCTTATGTTTGTTTATGTTGGCCTTAAATAGTGTGTAGCACCATAAATCTAACGTCGTCATCATCATCATACTCGGTAAATCCCACCAATAGCAAAGCTAAGGTAGGATCTGAGGAGGGTAAGATGTAGACAGCTATACATGTACACTGTAGGAATAGAGAGGCTGCTTCCAGTAAGACCTCCGGCTTGATGATAGTTTTGTATCAAGCCTTGGATATAAGGCACATAACACTCGGCAATTAAGACAAAGGTCAAGTAGTGCATGTACTTGTCTTTCGGCTATCAACGTCACCACCACATGATGCATGGTTAACCATAAATCTAACATAAAGTAAGGTAATGTGTGGGATTGGGGATTCACAAAACTATGGTGGGTTAGTGTATGCTTTATGATGAGCCTATTATAGATATAGAAGCCATGTTATGTTATTTACATGAGTTTTGTCTTAACTATTTTCCATTTTCCAAACATCACACATCAACTTAGTTTCACCCGACATGTAGCAATAAGCTTATTAAATGATTTAGTTGTTTGTGTTTAATTTGAACCATATTCAACCCAACATTTCTCTTTATACATCGAAATCAAGACATGTGTATTTGTCAACAATGTTTTTTCTTTTTTTTTTTTTGAACGGCAAAAGACATTTTATTCATCACCAAATATATACAATGTTTAGGAAGTAAGACACTGGCTGTTTGTTTACCTCTTAATAAGGCTCTTAATGGTTCAGAACTCTTACTGGTTCAGCAGTTAATGGTTCAGACTGTTTGCTTCATGAGCAGATGTCTGAATGGTTCAGACATTTCTCTCTGAATGGTTAAGATTTATACAGATTCTGAATGATTAAGACCTCTAATCTGAATTTGGTGACATTTGCCTCTGAACGGTTAAGCATTATACAAGCTATTAATGTTTCAGATCTCTTACTTATTCAACACTTAATGGTTCAGACCTCATACTGGTTCAGCACTTAACCATTCGGATGTTGCCAAACAGCCCCTAAACCGAAACATAAACCATGGACACCCAAAACATCTCCTAACGGCCAGAACATTACAAACTCATTCGAATAAATTAAATTCCCAATTTTGCCGCTCCAAGTTACTTAGTTTACTAATTTTTAATTACCAACACAATTTGATATTTTCCATGCGTTTTGTAAAGATCTTAGTTTTCAATGTGAAAGTTCATGAAATTGAAGACACATAAATTATACCCCAATCGAAAGTTTAGTTTTCGAATGTATTTGTGAGGATCAAAGTTCTTGATTTGCCCTACCGGTATCGAAAATCCCAAAAAAATGGTACCGTATCCAATCAATATCGAAAATGTTTTGGTTCAGTAAATTTGGTACTGATACCCGTACCATTTGCTCATCTCTATGATGTACGAAGACGCTAGCTCTCAGTGTACTTAAGGTTGTACTTGCTTGCAAGTAACCTTTAACTTATTTTGTACTTCCTGTTCTCTCAAAACACTGTGTTATGGATAAAACTATTTTTTTAACGGCCAACATAATTAATTCTGATCACTCTTAGGGCACTTGCTGGATCAAACGGAGTACTCCGAGAGTAACCAAGTCCACCACCAATTCCAGGGAAAACCCGATAACCCAACCGACCGTAGGCACGACAGTGAAATTACCGATAAAACCCGTTTGGCACAAGGATTGAACCCAGGTTTCCCTAGATCTCCTATCATTGCCTCACTCTGCACCAAGTGGAAGTTGAACTTGCATCTTCAAAGTGAAATGTAAGTCTTCCACCACTTGATCTAAAAATCGAATGAAACTATTAATTATTGCTTGTAAATTTAAAATAAATATTAAATGATGTAATTAAATATTGAGTGTAAAGTTAAGACAACATTAAATGCATAATTGAAATTCATATGTGTAATCTTTTTATTTGATAAATAATAAATAACATAAAATTCTATAACTAGTCTGATCCACGACCTGTGATCCGCTTCTTTTAAAATTTCCCAATCGTTTCCTTATTTTCCACTGCTATCAAACCATCATTTTAATATTTTCTTCTGTAATCAAATCAACGAAAAGCATTAATAATTTTTGTATTTAACCTGTATAATACACGAATTTCTAATATAGTTTGTGTTTATCTTACTAGTACATATTATCCGGAAAGGTTGCAAACAAAACACAAGTTTCTTTTTGGGAGAACTAAAATAACAACCCTTTCATTCTTACTTTTTTTAAATATAAGAAAATAATGTATGTACAGTTTATTAATTTCTCCATATTAAAAAATGGAAAAAGAACCGAACAAATTTCGGTTTTTTTTTTTTTTTTTTTTGTAAAACCTACATATGTGTGTAAGCCATGAGTAGGTTATATATAACTTACACATGAGCTACATATGCATAATTAAACGTTTAAAAATTACGAAAATGTTCAAACAAATTAGTTTAATGTTTATATATATATATATATATATATAACATACGTATTTATATGTATGAAAAAAAAACTTCTAAAAATATGAACTATTGATTAAAAAGAGTAAACTGCCATTTTGGTCCATGTGGTTTGGGCACTTTTGTTATTTTAGTCCAAATCTCAAACTTTTTACATTTGGGTCCCTGTGGTTTGCATTTTGTTGCCATTTTAGTCCAAAATGCAAAAAACCCTCTATTTTGACTGTTGAAAACTGATTATTTTGTCCTTTATTGCATGGGCATTTTGGTCACTTTTTAAATTTCATTTTTTTTTTTTGCAATAAAACCCAGATCAAACATCATCATCATCAAAACCCAGAACAAACATCATTTTTTGCAATAAAACCCAGATCAAACATCATCTTGGACGGAGAAATTAATCCCAGATCTCCCGTTTCTCTCTCTCTCTCTATAGCACCACCACCGCCACATCCTCCCTCTCTCTCTCTTCTCTCTCTCTATAGCACCACCACCACCGCCACTCCAAACAACATCATCAAAACCCAGAAAATCAAGAACATCATCTTCAAGAACATCATCAAAACCCAGACATCGTTCATCTTCAAACATCATCATCAAAACCTAGAAAATCAAGAACATCATCAAAACCGGCAGATCTGAACCACTATCTCTCACGGCGCACCACCATCATCTCCGATCACTACCTCTGGTCGCCATTACCGTCAGTACAACCTCCATCAACACACCTTCACCACAACCTTTATTATTCACCATCCATCACCGTCAACACAATCAACAACAAATTACAGATCCACAAACCCACAACAACAAAAAACCCTTAACCCCCATATTCACCCTCATTCTTCACTTTCCTCTTCCTCTTCTTAACTCCGCTAGGGTTTTCCACCACCGGAACCGCCGTGCCTCTGCTATCGTATGCCGGAGCCGTCGATGTTCTCTGTCACATGTACGTCGTCGTCGCTGACGGCACCGGAAACGGGAGAGTTGTGTTTGAGGAACTTAGGGTTAGGGTTTTCGAGGCATTTGAGCTTCGATTTGAGGAAGTGACGGAGTGTCGGAGACGTTGGCGACGGCGGTGGAAGTAGATCTGGTAGCGGAGAGAGATCGGATGGAGAGAGAAAGAGAGAGTGTGTGTGTGCAGAGGAGAGAGAGAGAAGAGAGAGATGGTGGTGTTGGCGGCAGTGGGATGGTGGTGGTGGGGATGATGCGGTGGTGGGGGTGGTGGTGGTGGTGTGGTGGTAGTTCAGATAAGAGAGAGAGAGCTGCAGATGTATGATGCGATGATGAAGATGAACTGCAGATGTATGTGTGTATATTAATATATATATATATATATATATTAATTTTTGAATTAAGAAAATGTTAAATGAAAAGCAAAATGACCAAAATGCCCCTGAACTAAAAGACAAAATAGGAGGTTGCAACAGTAAAAAAAATAGGGTTTTTAAATTTTGGACTAAAATGGCAACAAAAAGCAAACCACAGGGACCCAGATGTAAAAAGTTTGAGATTTGGACTAAAATGACAAAACTGGCTAAACCACAGGGACCAAAATGGCAGTTTACTCGATTAAAAATAAATAAATGATCTAAGTTTGTTTCTCTTATTCTTGCAATGATTTTGGTGTTTTAAAATAATCAAACTATATATAACTCATATGTACCGACACTTTTTGTATTTGTAAGATCAATTATATAAAATATAATATATTATGTAATCATGTAAGGAGATAATCAATCACTTGGTTGTTCAACTGGCCCCAAAATGCCTTGGGGAATGTATATCATACATACACATATCTATTGGCGGACCCGTTTTGTCCCTTTGCCCGTTTGGGTAGAGATGTTGTTCTGTTTGATATTTTACTTGTTTGGGTCGGAGGTTATTTTAATAAAGTTTCATTTAAAAAAAACTAGGTTAGAACCCCGTGTATTACACGGTTTTAATAAATGTAATTTTTTATAGTAAATAAAAGATAATATATTTTTAAAAACCTCTTTTATTACACGTGTTGAGTAAATAGAATTTTATATATTAAATAATAAAAAAGTTATATTTTTAAGAACTTCGTGTATTGTGCGGTTTAAATAAATGTAATTTTATATAACAAATAATAAAAAAGTTATATTTTTAAAAAACCCTGTGTATTCACGGGTGAAAGAAATGTAAATTTTTATACTAAATAATTAAAAAATATATATTTAAAAAAACTCCGTGTATTGTACGAGTTGAATAAATCTAATTTTATATAGCAAATAATAAAAAAAAGTTATATCTTTAAAAACCCTCGTGTATTACACGGCTTGAATAAATATAATTTTATATACCAAATAATAATAAAATTATATTTAAAAAAAACTAATGGATAAAAATAATAAAAAAAATCCATTTTGATTTAGAAATATTTTTTTAACAATAGATAAACCCGTGTATTGCACAGGGTTTTTAAAGATATAACAACCCATGTAATACACGTGGTTTTAAAGATATAACTTTTTTTATTATTTGGTATATAAAATTACATTTATTCAACCCGTACAATATGATTCTTATAGATATAACTTTTTATTATTTAATATATAAAATTACATGTATTCAACCCGTGCAATAAAGGATGTTTTTAAAGATATATTGTTTTATTATTTAATATATAAAATTTATTTATTCAACTCGTGTGTAACACGGGGTTATAACCTAGTTATTATTTATATTAAATATAAATTCTATCTAACTTCTAATTTGTTTTTTCTTTCGGGTCGGTTTCGATTCTTTCACAATAATATTACCGAATATATGTGGCAAAACAGGTTATAGGTTATAAGATATTATTTTTGTATAGAAGATTTATATTAATTTAATTAATATTTAATAATTTAAATTAAATAATTATTATCTACAATTAAGGATGATCTAGAATAATGACAAATGTCCTCAAAGTGGTTTCTTTTATTATATGTATAGATGTATTGGCGGACCCAAGTGGAGATAGAGAGGAAATACTCCACTAACCAATATGATTGAAAATTGTTGATAAAATTGTTACATTTTAATCCTAAAAAATACCATCCACCTAAAAGTCACAAGATTCCTTGCCCACTTTCAAAGTAATGGAAAATTTGCTATTTTTCTGTTTTCTTTTAGTAATTACTTTTTCTTTATTCATATAGCAAGCCTTATGACACAATGTGATAGTGTATTAAACAAGATTGCTTGATTGTTATGTTGATGAAATTTATTTAGCATCTCCCATTTAATAAATAAACACCTCCATTGTACCACGTACTAAAAACATTACTTTTTTTTAAAACAGTAAATGTTACACAAATTCTTAAATACTCTCGTTGCTAAGGTTTGAACCTAGGACCTCCCCTTAAAAAAAAATGCCTCTACCAAGTAGGCTACCCCACATTGACCATAGCATCAATGTACACAAAATCATGACAATAAAGATATTTACATACCTTTCCCCCACATTTTCACAAATAACTAAGTCAATATTCCCCTATAGTAACGAGCACAATGCCATGAACAAAATTTACATACAAGAGTTGACCTAACTAACCAATTATTTCTTTATGTAACCAACGACATACATACATTCAATAATAAGATGATTAGAAATTAGATTGTATAGGTAGTTATTTAACAAATGTTTTCTGAAAAAAATAAGTTATTTAACAAATAAACTATATCTTGACTACTAATGATACATGTACACTTGATTGACATACATGCATACATAGATATATATAGGTAAACAAAACTAAATAAATAAAACTTAGTATAGGTAAATAAATGAAATTTTGCGAAAAAAAGACTGACGCGGCTAAATTTTGGGTCCTTGACTACTCTAATTGTATTATCCTTAAATAAACGGGTTTAATCCTTAAGAATCATGTTAAATGTTATGTTAGGGAGAGTGTAAAACCGAGTGTTTGATATTGATTATCTTTGGCAATTTAAGTCTAAAGTTACAATCTTTGGTATTTTAACCCATTTGATTAATTTGATTTTTCACTTTTAATTCAAAAGTTTTCATCTTTTGCAATTTAACCCCTTTAATTTTTTTTTACTTTCAACCCAAAGCTTTTCATCTTTTGCAATTTAATCTCAACACTTTTAGTTATCAAGAAAAAGTGTTGAGATTAAATTGCAAAAGATGAAAAGCTTTGGGTTGAAAGTAAAAAAAAATTAAAGGGGTTAAATTGCAAAAGATGAAAACTTTTGAATTAAAAGTGAAAAATCAAATTAATCAAATGGGTTAAAATACCAAAGATTGTAACTTTAGACTTAAATTGCCAAAGATTGAAACTTTAGAGTTAAAAAAGGAGATGAAAACTTTTGAATTAAAAGTGATACCTCAACTTTTGCAAATATTTTTCCACTTTAGTTATAAAACATATCGCAAAATGATACTATAATCTAATTGTAATACACGTGAAATTAGTGCAAGTAACAACACACACCACGAAAGAACAGTTGTCTCTCTCTCTCTCTCTCAATACATATACATGTGTGATATGTATAAAGAAGTTTACCGTTAAAAAAACACATAGATATGTATACATATACATATATAACGGAGGGTTGTTGAAGATAATCAAAATCACTGGCGGAAAGAGGCGACAACCACCCTCAGAAACCCTTGCTCCTCTCTGCCTCATTCTCCGAGTCAAAAGTAAAACAGAGATCCCTAATTTTGCTACACCATCGTAGACTGAACATAGAAGGTTCCAGATCTGCTAAACTTCCGGCGGTTTAGGGTTTAAGTATCGGCTTTGATGGTGACAGCGGTGGTGGCGCTTTAGGGTTTCAGTGGTGGCGGTGGTGGAGTTCACGGTTGTGGTGGTGGAGTTCACGAAGAGAGAGAGAGAGGGAGGAGGTGGCGGTTGTGGTGCTATAGAGAGAGAGAGAAGAGAGAGATAGAGTAAACTGCCAGAGAAGAGAGAGAGAGAGTAAACTGCCATTTTGATCATCATCATCCCCAACATCATCATCATCATCCTCAATATATATTATTGCTAAAAAAAACTAAAACAAATGAAATTTAAAAAAATGACCAAAATGCCCCTGCACTACAGGACAAAATAGGAGCGGTGGTGGCGCTTTAGGGTTTCAGTGGTGGCGGTGGTGGAGTTCACGGTTGTGGTGGTGGAGTTCACGAAGAGAGAGAGAGGGGGAGGAGGTGGCGGTTGTGGTGCTATAGAGAGAGAGAGAAGAGAGAGATAGAGTAAACTGCCAGAGAAGAGAGAGAGAGAGAGAGTAAACTGCCATTTTGATCATCATCATCCCCAACATCATCATCATCATCCTCAATATATATTATTGCTAAAAAAAACTAAAACAAATGAAATTTAAAAAAATGACCAAAATGCCCCTGCACTACAGGACAAAATAGGAGGTTGCAACAGTAAAAAAAATAGGGTTTTTAGATTTTGGACTAAAATGGCAACAAAATGCAAACCACAGGGACCTAGATGTAATAAGTTTGAGATTTGGACTAAAGTGACAAAACTAACCAAACCACAGGGACCAAAATGGCAGTTTACTCAGATCAAATTAACCAATATTATCCTTTACTCTAAATTTATTATTTTGCTAAATATTTCTCCATTTAAAGATGCTAAAATTAAGGAATTTTTCTTTTAATTCCTTAATTTGATTTTAAGTTTGCGAGCCTATGTGTAAAACCGAGAAAAAAATAACTAAGTCGATATCTGACTCGCACGTTGCGACAGACCTATTAAATGGGAAAAATAGACGCGCTGCGATGGACATGTAAAACAGGAAAAAATAGATGAAAAAACGTTTAACCCCACACACACGTCGCGGCGTGTTAACTCGGAAATTTAGAACGACAGGTTAAAGGAGAACTTATGAAAGATGAAAAGTATATAAGAGACTAAAGTTGAAAGTAAAAAAGTGTTGAGATTAAATTGCAAAAGATGAAAAGCTTTGGGTTGAAAGTAAAAAAAAATTAAAGGGGTTAAATTGCAAAAGATGAAAACTTTTGAATTAAAAGTGAAAAATCAAATTAATCAAATGGGTTAAAATACCAAAGATTGTAACTTTAGACTTAAATTGCCAAAGATTGAAACTTTAGAGTTAAAAAAGGAGATGAAAACTTTTGAATTATTGCTATAATAAATTATTTGTGTATAGAACAAATTAACCAATATTATCCTTTACTCTAAATTTATTATTTTGCTAAATATTTCTCCATTTAAAGATGCTAAAATTAAGGAATTTTTCTTTTAACAAATTGAATTCCATGAACGTATAATATACACATTGCATATCAACTTACAATTTATCTAATTTTCTGTTAAAATTATTATTATTATTTAATAAAAGAGATAAATAGGAAAATAAGATGAGAAAGCACCAGAAAGTGACACGTGTCCAAAAAAGATTTTTGTTTATTAGTATAGGAAGATTTATGCTTAATATTTCTTACTTGTGCTTTTGGAAAAAAAAATGTGTATGATTATTATCTCAGGTGCTTAACAAGGTGATTACGTCAAATGTATTAGATTAAGAATGTTGTTTTTTTAAATGGTATATGTTTGATGATGTGTTTGTGAACAAGTTTAATATTAAACGAACAAATATAAACAAGGCTTCGTTCGGTTCGGTTACAACCCACTCCGATACTCTTAATGCCATATGTGATTTGAGTTCAACACTTATCAATTCCACTTTTATTTTCCACCCACTTCTCCTCCCACTTTCTAGGACCCCATTTTCTAAATTATTTTGCCTACTCTGGACAATTCAAGATTTGACTCGGTTAGACTTCAAGTCAACCCGTGCAAATGACGTTTGTTTCTACATATAAGTTTCTATTTTAAAAGACTCGTTTTTATTAGTCACGCAAGACATCCAAAATCTCGAATACAGCCCCAGTCGCCACAGCTTTAAGAGACAAATTTCTTACCGTATCTCTTCTCCCCTTTTAAAAATTCCTAATATCGTCAAGACTGATTTCTCACTGTCTCTCTCCTCCTCTCTTACAAACTCTTAATACCACTAGTCAAGAGTCAAGACTGATTTCTTACCGTCTCTCCTCTCATCGTACAAACCCCTCTTGCAAACATGTTGCCGTTAGTCAAGACTGATTTCTCACCGTCTCTCTCCTCGCACTTTCTCACAAATCCATAAACCCCAATATTGACTATATTTTTGTATTTTTTGGCTCCAACTTGCCTTATCCAAAACCACACTTGTAAATCCCACCGGTCCCACCAAAGTCAAATCTAACGGCCACATTCAACCCACCTCACCCCCCTCACTCCTTCACTCACACCCGCCACATTTGACCACCGTAACCGTCACCACTCACTCACTCTCTCTCACACACACAACAAACCCTAATTTCCCCAATTTTCCCCCTAATTCACTCAATAATCTCACTCTCAATGTCAAATCTCATCAGAAAGGTCTGGGAATCAGTCTCAAACCGTTCGAATTCCACTAGACACACATCAATTTCATCGATTAATTCCAACTTTTCATCTAATCTGAACTATTCAACTTCATCGAGTGAAACGTTGTTCGATCAGATTTTTATGTGTTCGTCTTCAACAGGAGAGTTCGATCGGATACCGATCGATGTGTTTATGCAAATCGTGAAGTTGTTGCAGCCGCACGAGGTGGCGAGACTCGCTGCTGTTTGTAAATTGTGGAGAGTGATTGTGTCTGATAATAAGTTGTGGATGTATTATCTTCAGAATCAGGTTGTTCCGTGGGATTCTATATTTTTCTCGGAGGTTAATTTGCGATCTGGTTTTCCTCTTCAGTAAGTTTTTGATTTTGTTGCTGGATTTGAATTATTTGGTTTTGTAGATGACGGTTATTTCAGTTAGTTAGTTAGTTAGTTGAACTGTTTTGTGTTGGTTTTGATTGTGAAGCATAGGGCTAATTAAGTTATTCATATGTGATATGTTTTCATGAACAGATTACAACTATTAAGTAGGCACTAGGGCACCCAAGGTGCAAAAAGAGGGAGAGCCTGGAAAAAAAAGTTAAAAATATATTATGTATTAGAAAAATAACACTATTCTTCAAAAAAAATAAACAAAAGCTATTATATAACGTTTAATATCATGTAATTAGTACCAAAAGTTCTAAAATAGTCAAGAATTAAGATTCAAATGTAATTCAAAAACTTGAATTACAAAATGTTCAAAGTAAAGTACCAAAAGTTCCCAAAGTAATAAATAGTAAGGGTCAAATGATCGTTGTTCTTCATCAGTCATTAAGACCGTCATCAATACCATCAAAGGTGTCGTCAACTTCAAGCAGCGGGGGCCTAGGAACTAGAAGCGTATTTGTTGGGCTTCGCCTGGAAAATGCGCCTAGGTGCAAGAAGCTAGGGCTTTTAATAACTATGAGTCTATGACTGGAATAATATTATTGAATGGTGTAATTACAATAGAGGGGGACCTCAATATATAGGAAGCAAGAAGCCCTACAAATCTAGAGAAGGCCTGTGGGCTAAACACAAATAAACCAAAAATAATAACTAGTAATAATAAATTTTAATTAATAATCTATTATTTTATTTAACACGCCTTCTTAAATTGGAGCATAGGTGATTGATGATTATGTTAATCATGTCCAACTTGAACTGAATCTGGAATTGGAACATGAGCGGGTGGTCGTGAACAGTAACCGGGAATGGGAACAGAACGGGAGAACAGGAACAGGGCAGCGGCTCGCCGCTCTGTCTAGGGTTTGTTTTAAGCGAAGGCGGTTAGGGTTTGTATTGTTAGTTCTTAGCTATAACGAGACACAATTTGGCCTTTAATAATTTTCCAGTATCCTCACGTGCATTTTTAGGTTTAAACCTTGTATGCTCATTTAACATTGCTAATGTCTATGAGAAGAAAGAGTAGACACCGACCAGATTATTATTTTAGTTTGAAAAAAAAAGTTACTATATTTATAGTTTGACAAATTCGTTGTGAAGTATACATTAACAGCAAGTTACACCTGATACTTAATATCATATAAAAAATAAAATATTGTATAAAATTAAAGAAAATGACATGGCAATAATTTTCTACAACTCATTACACTAAATAAGAAAGTTTTTTATTTGTTTATTTAAATATTATTGTGAAATATACATTAACAGCAAGTTACACCTGATGCTTAATATCATATAAAAAATAAATATCTTATAAAATTAAAGAAATTGACATGGCAATAATATAATTTTTTTATAAATCATCACACATAAACAAGAAAGTTTCTTATTTGTTTATTTAAATACCATGTAAAAGTAATGGACTGGAATAATATTACTGAATGGTGTAATTACGATAGAGGGGAAAGCTCAATATATAGGAAACAAGAAACCCGATAAACCTAGGGACAGTTCATGACCGACTTCTTGAATCATATTTGGATTTCTAAGAATGAGTAATGAAATGTGACACAATGAAATTTGATCTGTACACTTATTTAAATATAATTGGAAGTGACTTAACAATCTTAATATGTGATTGTAGAACATCTTCTCAGATGCAATCATTTATGCATATCTACGGATTACGAGCACAGGTTCCTGGAGCTATAATCATCGATGGTATGTAATTACTATACAAGTTGTTTTTGAATATGGAATGGTATTTATCTGATTTCACTTTTGGAGGTTCAATAATGATTAATTTAAAATATGCAATGAGACGGTTTCTGTTTTAACTCTTACAAAGGTGGTTCCGGCTATTGTAAATTCGGTTGGAGCAAGTTTGATTCTCCATCGGGACGATCAGCAACGTTCTTGGTAAATGATAGTTACAATAACTTGTTTTTATGGTATTATATAATGTTATATAAAAGATCAACTTTACTTGTAGGAATTTGGTAATATCGAGTCTCCAATGTACTCAAGGCTTCGTCATTTTTATGCAACAATTTATAACAGGTATAGAATTCATCATCTTTATACAATTTGGTGTAACACACTTCTATTCCGTTACCATTTGATACAATTGACCTTGCAATAACTGGAAAAAAGCGACATGGTAACAATTATTCCTGGTTAGGGCTGCAAATGAGTCGAACGACGTGTTCGTTTGTTAAGTAATATATGTGTTCACGAACTGTTCATGAACACTCACCGAGCGAGATTTTATGTTCGTGTTCGTTTGTGCTTGTTTGTTAATTTTAGGCAACGAACCAAAACGAACATTGATGGACACAAATGAGCACAAGCTAATGTTTATGAACACAAATGGAAACAAACGAACACAAGCGTTCATGAACATAATATATAATACACCGACACTTATTAAATATTTTATTTGTTGGAATTTTGAAGTATATTAAAATAAAATATAAAAAATAAAAACACTAATGAACTATCGAACATGTTACTGAACTTCATGAACATAAATGAACGAACGCGGCGTGTGTTCATGTTCGTTCATTTAAGAAATTTCTTGTTCGTGTTCGTTTGTTTAATAAACGAACAAACACAAAAGAACTTCCCGCCGAACGATTCACGAATTGTTTGCCGAACTTTTGGTTCATTTGCAGCCCTATTTCTGTTTATAGCATGTCAATTGCAAATGATTAAAAAGATGGCGCATTGTATATAATGATAACAATGTGAAGGTTCGATACATTTTGGTGTAAATAACCCTTTAAAGATCTAGAATCTTACTCCCTTCATAGAATATGGTATTTTCCTTGACCGTGCAATTGAGTAACATGCAGGATGCAGGTGAAATCATCCATGCAACCAATTGTTGTGTCAGTTCCGCTATGTCAATACGATGGTATGCTTCTAATAATGTCACATAAACTATTAAGTTTAAGAAGGAAATATATACCATGCATGCAATCTCCTATTATATATATCTTGGGTTCCATCGGTTCATTTCATTTCATGTTTTGTTTGTTTGTTTGTTAGTTATATTAGTTCATATAATCCAATCATTCTTATCTAAATATGTAAAGATACGGAAGCTGCTAAAGCTGCAAGAAGACAACTTAAAGAAGCAATACACTCGGCGTTATTCGGCATGAATGTTCCTGCTGTTTGTGCAGTCAGCCAGGTATACTTTATCCCTCAATATTATTTAAAGATCATAATCAAAATTCAGTAAAATAATAGGTGTAAGAATATTATATCGGTAAAATAACTTCTAGAGTAAAATGCCATTTTCGTCCCTGAGGTTTGGCCAGTATTGCGACTTTCGTCCAAAGGTTTGTTTTTCCGCATCTGGATCCAAAAGGTTTGAAATCTTGCCATTTCCATCGGTTCATTAACTCCCTCATTTTTTGTCCGTTAATTCAGGGGTATTTTCGTCTTTTTTGTTAACTTAAAGGGCAATTCGGTCTTTTTCCTTTTATGTACAAGCATTTAAAAGACCTCTGACCGAATCCGTTAGACCGAATTGCCTTTTAAGTTAACATAAAAAGACGGAAATACCCTTGACTTAAAGGAGAAATATGGATGGAGTTAACAAGCCGGTTGAAAATGGCAAAATTTCAAACCTTTTTGGATCCAGATGCGGAAAAACAAACCTTTGGACGAAAGTCGCAAAACTGGCGAAACCTTATGGACGAAAATGGCATTTTACTCTAGCTTTTATGTTGCTTCTTGCTCCCCTAATGTTGTATTTCAACGATGTTACAGGCAACTTTAGCTTTGTTTGCAGCAAAAAGAACTTCAGGAATTGTTGTAAATATCGGTTTTCATCAAACGACTGTTGTCCCAAGTATGCTGACTTTGTTTGAACAAATAAAATTTATAGTTATAATATAATGCCCACATACAATTTATATTCATCACTTCGAGCATTTTGTAATATAACTTTTGTGTTGTATTTCCAGTTTTAAACGGTAAGATAATGCACAAAGTCGGTGTGGAAGCTATGGGAGTTGGAGCTTTAAAACTTACGGGATACCTTAGGGAGCAAATGCAGCAGCGAAGCCTACATTTTGATTCATTATACACAGTGAGGTCACTGAAAGAGGTATAAAAACTAGAGTAAAATGTCATTTTCGTCCCTAAGGTGTGGCCAATTTTGCGACTTTCGTCCAAAGGTTTGTTTTTCCGCATCTGGATCCAAAAGGTTTGAAATCTTGCCATTTTCATCCGGCTCGTTAACTCCATCCATTTTTCTCCCTTAAGTTAGTGGTATTTTTGTCTTTTTTGTTCACTTAAAGGGCAATTCGGTCTTTTTCAGGGGTATTTGGTCTTTTTACATAAAGTGAAAAAGACCGAACTGCCCTTTAAGTTAGCAAAAAAGACGGAAATACCCCTGACATAACGGAGAAATATGGATGGAGCTAACGAGCCAGATGAAAAGGGCAAGATGTCAAACTTTTTGGATCCAGATACAGAAAAACAAACCTTTCGACGAAAGTCGCAAAATTGGCCAACCTAGAAAAATGGATGGAGCTAACGAGCCAGATGAAAATGGCAAGATGTCAAACTTTTTGGATCCAGATACAGAAAACAAACCTTTGGGCGGAAGTCGCAAAATTGGCCAACCTCAGGGACGAAAATGGTGTTTTACTCAAAAAAATAATATGAATTGGCATAAATAGTAAACCAACTTAGGGTGGACGGGGCGTAAGCGGGGAGTGGGTTCGGTGACCCAAGTCCCCGCTAGGGAACACCGCCGCCATCATTCATTCACCGCGAGGGGAGTTGCCAAATCGGTGTGTTCTCACCGATTGAGGGGAGTTGCCAAATGGTGGGCCAGCCCCTTTTCTAACCAATCAAAAGATTTGTTTTCTTTTTTTCTTTTTTTTTTTTTAATAAAAAAACAAGGGGAGTTAAGAGGGGAGTGGCGCCATCAATTTAGGGTGTTAGGGGAGTTTAAGAGGGGAGTTGACGTGGCACAAGAGGATTGGTTGGGCGTAAGAGAGGGGACTCACCTCTTAGGTGAGTGCCCCTTACACCCTTATTTTCTGTCAGAAAAAACCATCAAAGTTCTAAAATTTTCTATATAAGGTAAAATGACCTATGATAACCTTTTTTCAGCACTTCAGGGAAAAGTCAACATGGTCAAAAGTTAGACAAGTCAGTCAGTCGACACATCATCGAATTTGACCGGTCATGGGTCAGATTATAGTTAATCAAAAATTTAGTAAACTGCCATTTTGGTCCCTGAGGTTTGGTTCCTTTTGCCACTTTAGTCCAAAACTCAAACCTTTTGCATCTGGGTCCCTGTGGTTTCAGTTTTATTGCCATTTTGGTCCAAAAGTGAAATCAGGTCATATTTGTCTTATAAAATCCTGCTATTTTGTCCTTTTCCTTAGGGGCAAAATGGTCATTTCTTTTTCATTTTATTTAAAGCTTTTATTAAAGGGACTATTTTTGTAACTAGGTTCAAGTTTTGGACCAAAATAAAAAATACACATGTTTTTAAACACACACCTGCAACACCCTCTATCTTCACCATAGCCTCACCACCACCACTACCACCACAGCCTCACCACCACTACCACCATCACCACCACAGCCTCACCACCACAACCATCACCACTACTGCCTCACCACCGCCTCACCACAACCATCACCACCACCACCCACTTAACCATCACCGACATCACCATCACATGCACCCGACCACCACCACTCCCCTCTCTAGCGCTACTACCAGCCACTGCCGCACCACTATCAGCCACCACCGCCAACAAACTGAAATGAACCCTAATCCGACGGTGGTGGTTTCAGCAGTAGTGAAATTCAAATACTTGATATGCGACAAACTTTTTCCCAATAATGATGTTATGGATAAGATAGAATGATAATAACCAACTTGACCGTCCTTATCCGCCGCCGCCGTAGTCTCCGATGCAACAGATCCGCACTCACCGAATCAAGCATACGCTTACTGATCTCGTCGATGAGGGTTTGGATGAGGCGTTTGATGACGTCGTCTTGCACGGCGGTGCTGGAATCTTCTCCGGCGGTGACTGGGTGACGTTTACTGTTTGTTCTTCGGTTTTGGTCCGTCATTGTTGTTTGACGGAGTGAAAAGGGGATGTGGTGGGGGCTGGATAGTGGTGGTTTCAACAATGGTGGTTTCAGCAGTAGTGGAGAGGTTGGTAGTGGTGGGTTAGTGCCTTGGTGGTTGTGATGGTGGTGACTGGTCCCTTTAATAAAAGCTTTAAATAAAATAAAAAAGAAATGATCATTTTCATAGTTATCAATAACGTCTATGGCGACCGCTATAGCGAATAGCGTGGCGTGGCGGCCATATGCCGCTACAAGGTACATATCGACGATATAGCGACATCCGGCGCGAATTCCGGTGACGGTGTTGCTTTCAGCTGGAAACCAAAAAAAAGGGGGAAGAAGAAGACGATATAGCGGCTGTGTCTTAGGCTTTTAGGG
This sequence comes from Helianthus tuberosus, assembly GCA_030545235.1. Lineage (NCBI taxonomy): Eukaryota > Viridiplantae > Streptophyta > Magnoliopsida > Asterales > Asteraceae > Helianthus > Helianthus tuberosus. Next base: position 182,154,035 of record CM060395.1, on the reverse strand, counting down.
TTTAAATAAGTTTAGGTTTTTAAACATTTAACCTCTATCTTTCATTAGTTTACATTCAGTCCCTAAAACTTGTAACTTTTTACTTAAAAAGTGTAAAGTTTAGTTTGTGTATTTAAACATTTAACCCCCTCCGTCTTCACTAGTTTACATTTGGTCCTTCAACTTTTTTTAACTTATACATAAAAAGTATAAAATTAACATTATAAATACATATATAAATTATGGATAGCTATTTTTTATTTTTTAAATTAGCTACTACCTTATCGCTAAACACTAAATAGTGGGCGCTATTTCATCGCTATCGCTACGTAGCATATAGGTTGTCTATCGCTATTGACTGCTATTCGCTATCAATAACTATGATCATTTTGCCCCTGAGGAAAAGGACAAAATAGCAGGATAAGACAAATATGACTTGATTTCACTTTTGGACCAAAATGGCAATAAAACTGAACCACAGTCCACAGGGACCCAGATGCAAAAGGTTTGAGTTTTGGACTAAAGTGGCAAAAGTGACCAAACCTCAGGGACCAAAATGGCAGTTTACTCTCAAAAATTTATTCAGATGTTTTTTTTTGGTGTTAAGAAAGTTGGTCACCTAAAACAGTAATTGGATCAAAGTTGATTACCTTTTTATACGATAAATTGATGTCGCGTGGTTATATGACATGCAGAACCTCTGTTATGTTGCTCTTGATTATGAAGCCGAATTAAGCAAGGATACGGAAGCATCATATGAAGTGGCAGCTGCAGGTTGGTTTACACTTGCAAAAGAACGGTTTCAAACAGGAGAGATTTTATTCCAGCCACGTCTTGCAGGAATGTATGTACATGTTACATGTATTCTTTGACTTTGACTTTTCGTAATTGTTTTCATCTCCACTTTTCAGTCATTTTATTTTCATCATGATATCGATTTCTGTGTACAGGCGTGCAATGGGCTTGCATCAGGCAGTGGCACTTTGTATTGACCATTGCCACGATGCTGAGTTGACCGCTGATGAAAGCTGGTTTAAGACCGTTGTCTTAGCTGGAGGAACAGCATGCTTACCAGGAGTAGCAGGTATAAATGTATAATTTATAATCGAGTATCGTGTGTAATGGTAGGTAATTTATGCATCACCAAATTACTTTTTGTTAGGGGTGTAAAGGAGCTGAGCTGATCTCGAGCTCCTGTAAGCTTGGGCTTGGCTCGTTTAACTTAAGCGAGCTCGAGCTCAAGCTCGGCTCGTCTCGAGTTGTGCATCTAAAGCTCGAGCGTGGCTCGTGAGTAATTTTCAAGCTCAAGCTTGGCTAGATTATTATTTGTTAACTTTTATAGACATATATAATTATTTTCATTTATGTATATAAGATAATCTTATGTATATAACACAATATTATAGGGAGGGTTATCTTGAGAACCGTGAGAACGAATGAAAAAACCAATCAAAATCATTTTTTTAATACAAACCTCACTATACAACATCAAAAAAGAAAAAGAAAAGAAAAAAAAAAGAATTTAATCTTTAAATAATTCATCTCTCCTCTCAAAATCACTCTTAATAAATGTATTACACATGTGTAAATTTTCTTTATTTACGAATACATGTAAATTTAAACGTGTAAATTTAATTTCTAATATTGTACTAGAATAATAATGATAAGTGTAAAAAAATGAATTTAAATTGTTTTTGACCAAGTTCTCGTGGTTTTTTGTGTGTTCTCACGGTTCTTGCAATATTTAGCGTTCTCAAGATAACCCTCCCCTATATATTATTTACTTTTTTTTAATCATTTTTATATACATAAAATTTTGTTATGTACTATATTATGTTAATTTTCCTTTTTATATTTGCATAAGTAATAAGCTCGTTTAAGCCTGCAAGCGTAGTCCAGCTCAAGCTTGGGCTCGTTTATTAAGTGAGCTCCTCCAAGTAAGCTCTACCTGCAACTCGAGCTTTTAACGAACTGACTTGAGTAGCTCATAAGCAGCCCAGCTCGTTTACACCCCTGCTCCTTACACCACATGGCTCGTTGTTTGTTATTATACCATGTGCTTTTAATATTATGCGTTTGTGGTGCGGGAAGTAGTTAAGATTGACAGTGTACAAATCTTCCCCCTTTGTTAACTAAATTTGTTGATGGTGGTTATTTTCTTTTATGATCGGTTTTTCCAACCCATAGAAAGATTAGAGAGGGAATTACATGATCTCCTTACCCCTTCGATAGCCGATGGAATAAAAGTTATTCCACCTCCTTACGGTGCAGATTCCGCGTGGTACGGAGCGAAGCTCATCAGCAATGTAAGTTATATTAGCCTTTGGTTTATCATATAGGGAAAGCTACATAAAAATAACATGTTTTTTCTTTGGGGTGCAGTTGAGCACTTTCCCAAACTCATGGTGCATCACGAAAAAGGAGTTTCGGTCTAAGGCCCGAAGAAACCTCGAAAGATGAAGTTTGAGAGTTAAGGATGCTAGTAACCAAATACTGTAATAATATTATAAATAGTAACAGTAATAATAGTAGTAATAGTAAATAAATAAATAAATAAATAAAGGATGCGTTGATCCGAGACGTAGTACACACTCGAACCGCGTCCACATCGCTTGACACGCTAGATCGTTGTCACAACACAAAATTTATTGTAAAGGTTGTAGTTCATGGGATTTCAAAACGGCTTGCACAATGGTGAACAAAAAGTTTTTGACCATATTTTTACAAAACAAAAGATTAGAAACCTACGTATAATTGAAGCTAAATGCAAAATCAACTCATACTTGCCATTTTCTTTTACATTATGTCCGATTATTAATGTTATTAATCTAATTACTGAAGCATTATAATTCTTCTGATATTGTGTATAGTTCATCCAATGAAATCATAAATTAAACAACTAACATATATGCACATATTATAATTATATATGTTACAATAAACATCAACTGAAATCTAGTCAATACTCATAGAAGTATACAAGTAAAAGTTTAGGAAGAAAAGTTATGACTTAAAAATCGATTATATTATAACATCACTAGCTACACTACACACAAAACCAATAGTCTTGCATTTAATTACAAAAATACCGTTTGATAAGTGTATTTGTTATAGAATCAGTGGCGGACATATGATTTTTTTTCTAATGAGGTCCATTTTTTTTTGTTTTCAAAATTTTCATAACAAAACGTTAAAATTTTCGGATCGGTCCTCGTTCGGGTTGAGTCAGAGCAAGGTTTAAACTCGATTTAAAAAAAAAACAGGAAAAACAGGCATTACAAGGATTGAATCCATGACCTCTTGTTGGTAAAGAGAAGCATTTACCACTACACCAACTTCTCTTTCCATTCTATGGTATCCACCTAATTATATTTATGAGGTTCTTATATAATTTAATATACCGAATCTACTAATTTTTTTAAAACATTAGGGTCTGGGGACCCCGACCCACTCTATGTGGGTCCGCGCCTGTATAGAATAAATGGGTATAAATGTTAAGTGCTTATGTAAATATAGAAAGAAAAAGGATTGGCATTTGCATATAGTGACAACATGTGGGGCCATCTTTTCTTTTTTTTTTAATTTATATTTGAGAAAAATGCCCGGATAGTCCCTGTGGTTTCGTCTTTTTTCACCTATAGTCCCCAACTTTCTAAAATGACCTGAATAGTCCCCAAGTTTTCATTTTTTGTTCCCGGATAGTCCCTAACGTGGATGAGGGTTAGTTTTCTCAGTTAAGTTGATATAAAATGACTATAATACCCTTAAGTAAAACAAAATGAATTAATTATATATTTTTTCTTAAAATATAAAAACCAAACATCCCTAATTCCCTACCACATTCATTCTTCATTATCAGTTCATCACCTTCAGACCCTTTTCTCTCCCTCTAAACCACCATCTCCTTCATCTCCACCACCACCATAAAACACCACCGCCTGTAAACACCTCCATCACCAACCCATCATCCTCGTCGTCTCTCACCGCCAAGCCACCACTGCCACAACCACCACCAACCACCATCATCCGCCACCACCACCTTCATCACCGTAATCAGCCACCACCGCCTCCTCCACCCACTGTGCCTTCTTCCATGTGTAAACCCTTGAAATCGCCCTGTGATTTCATTTCAGAAATTCTTGTTCAATCGGTATGAATGCCACTCAAAAACTATAGGGCTTTTATTCAGGCCATGAATACGAGTAGAATGGTATAATTTTCACCTCAAATCGGTGCCGATTTGACAGTCGGCGCCGGCAGCGACATCGACGACGGTAACGGCATCGACAGCGCCACCATCATCCGCCACCACCACCTCTATCACCTTAATCAGCCACCACCACCTCCTCCACCCACTGTGCCGATTTGACAGTCTGCTTCAACCGGAGTAACGGCAGCGACGACGGTAGTTAATGATTTTATTTAATTTTGTGAGTTTAATTTTGGGGTATAAATCATAGCTATGATGTTGATGATTTTATTTAATTTTATGGTTTGGTATTGACACACAGAAACCATATTAAAAAAAAGAAGCAAATGACACTTGAGAGTGAGAGGTTAATTTCTGCATTTGATTTGGTGGAGAGTGACTGTGGCTGTGATGGTGGAGGGTGGAGGAGGGTGATGGTGGGTGGAGGTTGAAGATGAAGTGTGGTGGTGGGGTTTTATAAATAAAAATGAAGAAGATGCCCGGATAGTCCCTGTGGTTTGGCCTTTTAAGGAAAGCGTATTTTTGTCATTTCACACCCTCTTAACAGAGAAAACAAATTGAAGTTAGACGCAGGGACTATCCGGGAACAAAAAATGAAAACTTGGGGACTATTCAGGTCATTTTAGAAAGTTGAGGACTATAGGAGAAAAAAGGCGAAACCACAGGGACTATCCGGGCATTTTTCTCTTTATATTTTTATAATTTGCACACATAAGATGGACATTTTTTTTTTTCTAAAGTTTAATATATGAGCATAAAATGAAAGATAATAACTACAACAACAACAACAACAACCATACCCAGTAAATCCCACAAATAGCAAAGCTACTTATAGGGTCTGGGGAGGGTGGGATGTAGACAGACCTTGCCTCTATCCCTAGGGATAGAGAGGCTGCTTCCAGAGAGACCCTCGGCTCCAAAACGAACAGCATACCACTACACCACGTCAAAGAATAGAAAAAAAAGATATCACCAAAACCAAGAAAATGAACAGTGTGACACAATATAATGTAGATCATGTATAATAGCATGTAACATCATTTGGGCATGAACACAAGAATGCAATCACCGGTAAAGTCACTTAAAGGATAGGAAAACCTACGTCCCTAAAACACACCCAAGACCTTACTGTAAAATCCTCTAGAAGTCCTTAACCCTAATCCTACGTCTCCACGAAGTCCTATCTTGGACCATGTCCTCAGAAAGATGCAACTCTAGTAAATCATGCCTAATCTGCTCATCCCATGTCAGTTTGGGTCTGCCTCTTCCTCTCCTCCCCTCCACAGTAAGAGTTTCCACTACTCTAACTGGTGCCGTCGTTTGCCTCCGCTTCACATGCCCAAACCATCTCAATCTCCCCTCCTTAAGCTTATCTGATATGCTAGCCACTCCTAATCTTTCCCTAAAGACCTCATTTCTTATCCGATCTAACCTCGTGTGTCCACACATCCACCTCATCATCCTCATCTCTGCTACCTCCATCTTGCGCGCTTGTGTTTTCTTGATAGCCCAACAGTCTGTACCATATAGCATAGCGGGCCTAACTGCTACCCTGTAAAATTTCCCCTTTAGTTTAGTTGGGAACCTCCTATCGCACAATACTCCACTGGCTGCCCTCCATCTACACCAGCCAGCCTGTATGCGATGGGTTACATCACTATCTATGTCACCATCTCTTTGTACAAACGACCCCAAATACTTAAATTTAGTTACCTGCGGGACCAATTGATCCTCAATGGTGATTTGGGTGTCATCCTCCTCGGCTACACTACTGAAATCACAGTGTAGATACTGAGTCTTGGATCGACTAATCCTTAGGCCCTTGCCCTCTAGAGCTACTCGCCACTCCTCTACCCTCGCGTTCAGGCAGTGTTTAGTCTCTACAATCAAGACAATATCGTCTGCAAAAAGCATGCACCACGGAACTGTCTCCTGAATCAACTTGGACAACTCATCCAAGACAACCGCAAAAAGAAAAGGGCTCAACGCAGACCCTTGGTGTAGTCCTACCTCCACAGGAAAGAAGTTTGTATCCCCTACAGGCGCGCGGACACTAGTTTCCGTTTTATCGTATGTATCCTTAATTATGTCTATATACTTCCTAGGTAGCCCTCGACCCTCCAAACTATCCCAAATCAGTTGCCGTGGGACAGTGTCATATGCCTTTTCAAGGTCGATAAACACCATATGTAAATCTTGCTTCTTCGATCTATATTTTTCCATCAACCTCCTTAGAATATGTATCGCTTCTGTAGTTGACCTCCCTATCATGAATCCAAATTGGTTTACTGAAACCTGAGTTTCTCTTCTAATTCTAGTCTCAATTACCCTCTCCCAGAGTTTCATAGTGTGACTTAGCAGTTTGATTCCTCTGTAGTTCCCACAACTTTGAGCGTCCCCTTTATTCTTGTATAACGGCACCACGACACTACTCCTCCACTGATCTGGCATTTTTCCATTCTTGAAAATACAATTGAACAAAAGTGTTAACCATCGGACTCCTTCTTCCCCCAAACACTTCCACACCTCAATCGGTATGTTGTCCAAACCCACTGCCTTGCCTCTTCCCATCTTCCTAAGTGCCATCCTCACCTCTTCATGTGTGATCCTCCTGCAGTAGCAATTATCCTGTTGTCGCCTTTGAGTCCTGGGATTGCTGCTTTCTTGTTGGTATGCCCTGCCGTCGTTGAAAAGATTATGGAAGTAGGTTTGCCATCTCAACTTAATGTCATGTGCCTTGACTAAAACACGTCCATCCTCTCCTTTGATAAACTTCACTACTCCTAGATCTTGTCTTCTTCGCTCCCTAGCTTTGGAAATCTTGAACATATCATGCTCCCCCTCTTTCGTTTCCAAACGTTCATACATTTGTTTGTAGGCTGTGTTTTTTGCCTCGGTCACCGCCTTTTTCGCTTCCTTTTTTGCCTTCTTGTATAACTCCCTCACCCTTAACCGCTCCTCCTCATCTGTGCACCTCAAAAGATATCTAAAACTCTGTTGCTTATCCTTTATTTTGGTATGCACGTCTTCATTCCACCACCAAGACTCCTTAAAATGAAAGATAATAACTAAAAGTATCAAAATTTGATATAGAGATTTTTTTAGCCGTTAAAAAGGAGAAGAAAAAAAAGACTTATATGATTTGGTATGGTTTTACACAACTGGGCTTGGCTATACAAGAAACCCCATCTTTTTTAAGAAACCTTGGAAACCCAATGTGAGCCATTGATTGTCTCTCATCACACTTGATCAATGGATCTCATAATTTTGGTAACAATTAGATTTAAAAGAAATGTAATAATACACATTAGTCAACTGAAAAGGGCATTTTGGGTAGAACATTTCCTTCTCTCTCCACTGGCTAGTCTTATCATCTCTCTTTAATGCAATCATCTTTCTCTCTCTTCATATCCAATTCAAAATCACAATCCCTCTCTCTAAAAATCACAGATCTCATCTTCTCCTCCCCCGAATCAAAACCCTAGCCCCCATGACTTTCCCTTCTCTCTACACAACACTTACAACCTGCAAGCCTAGAGAGAGAGTGAGAGCCGTGAGAGAGAGTACCAGAGAAATCGAAAGAGAAAGCGATGTCCAGAGAAATCGAAAGAGAGATAGAAAACTAGTATGTTTCCAGCCAAGAACACACATACAAGTGTGTGAGAGAGAAGAAGTTTGAAGTATGTTGTTTTAGAGAGAGAATGATGACACACGCACGAGTGTGTGTGTGAGAAGAAGGTTTGAAGATCTTCTTCATGTTCATCGGACGGTTATAGATCCGGTAAGTGTTCTTGAAATATCATTTCACACTTGATTTTTTGTTGAAATGGTTATTAATATGTTTTTGTGTGCTGAAAATGTTTTAGTAATGGTTGTTAATATGATTTTGTATTTTAAATAAATCAAAAACTTTAGGATGAGATTTTGAATGAGTTTTTTTTGTTGGTTTGGTTGCTTGTTAGATGCTTTTGATCTTAATAGTAGCTGTTTTTTTGTTGGTTTGGGTTCCTTGTTTGGGTGTTTGATCTGAACAGTAAATGTTTTTTTGTTTGGTTGCTTGATTCACAGACTCAGACCCATAACATGTGTTAAGCCCCCTGTTAGAATGTTATGTAACGTGTGTTGATTTACAAAAACAAACCCATAAAGGTTTAGGTTGCTTGTTTAGGTTGCTTGTTTGGGTTTTTGATCTGAACAGTAAGTGTTTTTTTTTGTTAACAATAATTGTTTTTTTTGTTGGGTTGCTTGATTTACAAAGACAGACCCATAACATGTGTTAAGCACCTGTTAGAATGATATATAACGCGTGTTAATCATAATATGTTGATTATGATAACAATTACTCATTTTGTTTATTAGAGGCAATGTTACTTTTTCGGTAAATTGGGATTGCATATTCAACATATTAGTTTGTTGTGATGAGCAGGAGCTTGAGAAAACAGCACTGAAAGAAAGGAAACTAGGATTCTTCTCATGTGGAACTGGTAATCCCATTGATGACTGCTGGACGTGTGCCCCGAACTGCCAAAAGAACCGCATGCGCCTTGCAGACTGTGGTATCGGTTTTGGGCGGAATGCCATTGGAGGCAATGACTTAACGGTTTTACATGGTCACGGATTCTGGAGACGAGTCATTTATAGTAACACGTGTACCGGTAATGTGGATAGTATGTAACGTGTAATATGAAACGAGCCATTTATGGTAACACGTGTATCGGTAATTTTGGAATATATAATATGAAACGGGTCATTTGTTTTGCACAATTTTGGAAGTATAACATGTGTTAAGCCTCTGTTATAATCTTTTTGTAACCTGACATGTATTCATGTTTAAGCTAGTGGTTTACAAAACACCATGATGTGTATATACTGATCTAACATGTGTTACAATTTTTCTGTTTGGAACATGTAATTGCTTAACATGTGTTAAGCCTCTGCTATAATCTTGGTTTAACCCAACATGGTGTCATGTATAAGCTAGTGGTTTCCAAAACAATATTAACTTGTATAATCTTGGTTTAACCCAACATGGTGTCATGTACAAGTAATAAAAGTACAAGTTAGTATGTAACGTGCAATATGAAACGAGCCATTTATGGTAACACATGTACCGGTAATTTTGGAATATGTAATATGAAACGGGTCATTTGTTTTGCACATCTTGTAAATGTATAACATGTGTTAAGACTCTGTTATAATCTTTTTGTAACCTGACATGTATTCATGTATAAGCTAGTGGTTTACAAAACACCATGATATGTATATACTGATCTAACATGTGTTACAATTTGTTTTGCACATTTTGGAATGTATAACAATTTCATGCAAAGGACGAGTCAGCAAATTTAGCAGATAAACAGCAAAGACAGACCGTCAATGGAAGATCCATCCCTTCTTAGTCCGCCATGAGACTCACCAACAAGCAAAAAAGGATATTTGTGTTACTATTGGGCTCTATGCATCCATTTTTGTTGTAAACTCACCAACAAAAATGTTTTGTGTTGGAGTCACCCGTTTTTTACGCATGCTAACATGTTAACAAACGTTATATATCATATGTTCCGGATGTTAATGAAAACAAATGTGAAAACAAACGCTGACAAAAACGTAACACATGTTAATGAAAACAAATGTGACCTTACATGTACACTAACACATGTTAGTATCTGACCAACTATTGAGGGCAGTCATTTTTCCATCGTGCTATCCATTCGGCCTTAGAGAAACAAAAATGATATTTTTTGGATTCAACAACACGTACCAGTAACACATGAACCACCTAAGATTTTATACACACGTACCAGTAACACATGAACCACCAAATATCCCCTGGTTCAGGATGTTTGCTTTTGAACTACTGTTTTATTGTAAACTCACCAACAAAAATGTTTTGTGTTGGCGCCATGGTTCGGGATGTTTGCTTTTGAACTACTGTTTTATTTAAATGTTATAAAAATATACCAATTAAATGACAACCATAGATCTAGTTAATAGAACATAATCAATGGTTGATGTTTGGCTTCATAGAATTTCACAATGGTTTCGAATGTCAATCTAGTCAAATGAAATAAAATACATGGTCTACATTTATCCACATGGTCAAAGAAGTAATCATGTTCTTTTTGTCCTTTGTACATACTTTTTAAATTAACAAAGGTTAACACACGTTATATATCATTCTATCAGGGGCTTAACACATGTTATACATGAACACATGTCAGGTTACATCATGGAGTTCTGTTACAGCATGAACCACTAACACATGTTATAAATGAACGAATAGTTCCTTCCCAAAAAATGTGACCTATTGAATATCTTTTTTTAACACATGTCCCCGCATTAACGTCGCCTACATCCATCCAGCTTGTCGATTGAATATCTTTATTGGTCTGTTTCTGTAAATCAACACACGTTATATATCATTCTAACAGGGGATTAACACATGTTATGGGTCTGTTTCTGTACTATAACGCACAAAAACAGTTACTATTCAGATCAAAAGCCCAAAACAAAGCAACCTAACCAACAAAAAACAGTTACTATTCAGATCAAAAAGCACCAAACAAGGCAACCAAACCAACAAAAAAACAGTTACTGTTCAGATCAAAATCCCCAAACCATCAAACACATTTTTTTTAACACAAAAATAACTAATCCATGAATCAAAATCAAACGAGTTTGAAACCAAAACAAGTAATCCATGAATCAAAATCAAAATTTATAAACACCAGAAGAATGAAAACCAAACTAAGATCAATAGTATTGAAATTTATTACCTATAAACGTCATTCTTTTTTTTTGAAACAATAATCAATGGTATTGAAAAATAATTAATCTTTTGGCAACATTCTTAATTCTGGAAAAAAATAAAACCAATTGTGAAGAACGAAAATCAAAGTAAATGACAATTAAAAAATGAAAACCAACTTATTATTGACAGGATCTTGATTCTTTGACAGTATCTTGGTTCTTCGATTTCTTTTAAGAAATTAACATGTAAAGTTGAATCTGGGGTGTAAAAAAGAAAAAAAAAACTCGAACCCATAAAAAAAAGGATGAAAAACCTTGATTATTCTTGTCCTCGTCAGTAGGGAACTCGTTGTGAATGACGTTCCCGTCAGTGGGGATCTTGAAATGGATGTTTTGAAATGGTGGATCTTGAAACCGAAATGAAGTTCATGGAAATGGATCTTGGGTAGAACTTGAAACAGATATGAAGTTAATGGAAAATGGAGGTTTTGAAAGAGTGGATCTTGAAACACAGAGATGAAGTAAGTTAATGAAAAAATGGAGGTTTTGAATGGTGGATCTTGGGTTTTGAAAGTAAATTTGGATGTGATGGGGTATTAATTATTGTCAAATCAAAAAGGGGAAATATCTAAGATAGAGGTGAAAATACCATAATGCCCTCAAGGATAAAAAGAATATGATATTTACTATGGACACATGGCAAAATCTAAACCATGCATTGAGTTTGCTAAGTTTTCTAAAAAAATGGGGTTTCTTGTAGAGCATTATCCTTACACAACTAATATAATGGTATCCATAATATATAATCGGAGTTTTATTTGTTTAAGAAAACTAATCAAATTGCTTGTGTTATTAGATACGAGTCTGTTTAATATAATATTTTGTTATGAAAATTATTTTTTAGCCTATTTTATTATTTGTACGAGTTATTTTTTAGCCTATTTTATTAAAATTATTTTTTAGCCTATTTTATTATTTGTACGAGTTATTTTTTAGCCTATTTTATTTTTTTCGTATGAGTTAAGTATAGTCAATTTTTCTTCTCTTTTTTCGTGGAGAACAAAACAGATACAATTTGAAAAACATCGGTACCGGTACTAGATTTGTTTTATATTTTATTTTGAGAAAAATGCCCGGATAGTCCCTGTGGTTTCACCTTTTTTCACCTATAGTCCCTATCTTTCTAAAACTACTTGAATAGTCCCCAAGGTTTTCCGTTTTGTTCTCGGATAGTCCCTGGGTCTAACTTCAGTTACTTTTCTCTGTTAAAATGATGTGAAATGACAAAAATACCCTTTCCTTTAAAAGGCCAAACCACAGGGACTATCCGAGCATCTTCTTCATTTTTGTTTATAAAACCCCACCACCACACCCAATCTTCAACCTCCACCCACCATCACCCTCCTCCACCATCACCGCCACACCGCCACAGTTGACAATAACCACTACAAAAGCAAGACACAATTGACAATAATGAATGCAAATCATATCAAAACAGAGCAAATAACCAATCAAATTGATTCCAAACAAACTCATAGAAAACATAAACAGCATCCCTTTCAGATCCCCAAACTCCATCTTCTCAAAAACCGAATCAAACCCACTCGAAACCTCCTCCGAAAACCGGTCGAAAACCGGACACTTACTACAACACAACTGCAAATACAAAACCCCTTTTGCCTCTTCACAATAATAACTAATTTCCCTTTCTTTTAACCAATCCTTAACCTCATCACTTTTCTCCCCTGTTTTATCAAACCACCACTGCCGTCGCTGCTCGATCATCTTCAGTAATAATCATCATCATCATCTCCGACAGATAAACGGCTACTGCTACTGCCGAACCGCTGACCCGCATCTCGAACCCAGAACCGCTGACCCGCATCTCGAACCCAGAACCACCGTCACCGCTACTGCCTCCGGTTCTCCTTTATCAGTATCAATCATCATCTCCAATCAATGGCAAGCACGATGTAGGTCCCTGAATCCCGTTGGATCTTAACAAGACTGTTTATCAATCAAGGGTGCGGAATCCCCTTGATTGATCTTCGAACCCAAAAACAAGAATATGTAGAAGAACAAGAACTCGAACACACAAACACACAAACTTCCAAACTGATCTTCTGTGATTATCAAACCCTTAGAAGTGTTTTACAATCACTAAGATCTACAAGAACCTAAACAGCCGATTTCTGTTTTGTTCTTAACCTCTCAAACTTGAATGCTCTCTCAAGTTGTCTAAAGTGTCTAACCTAGAACTCAAGACTAAGGCTGTTTATATACACACAGCCAAGATCTCGAATTGGGCTTTGCCCATATTACATTTGTCACATAAACTTGGGCCTAATAGACTTAGTACAAACTTGGACTGATTGGACTTCATAGAACTCGTTTTTCTTTAAGTCTTCATGATCCAATCTTCTGTTTAATATCCAAAGACCAATCCAAAGCTGTTGTCATATAACATGCACCAACAAACTCCCCCTTGACAATAGCTTGCAAAGGAAACTTTAGTCTTCAGAATCTCACAGTCTTTGGTCTTTGGATAGCGTCAGCTTCAACATGAAGTCTGTCTTTGTCAGCAACAGACTCCCCCTAAGCTGATGCATCCAATCACCAAATCTTCCAAGTTTTGAGTCAGCATTCCAAGAAAGTCTTCACAGCATCCACTCTGCATTGTAGAAGGAGGATTCTACCAAGCAGCAACAAACTCCTCCTCTCTTCACAGCAACTTCTCATCAACAACTGCTTCAATCTGTATACTATAAAACAAACATCTCGAGAAACCATAAGAATTTTTCAACATAGTTAAAGAATTGTTATTTTACTAGAGATAGTTAAACTGTATCAGATTAAGCATTTTCCAATTAAGCACCAACACGCACAAATTTTAACAAACACCTTATAACCTGCATGATTTAAAAATTTTTGAACCCACTTTCTAACACAGTCTCCCCCTTTCGGTAACAACTCCTCCAAGAATAACAGTTTTCCGTACATTAAGAATTTTAACAGAAAAAGACACTATTTTTTGGATTTTTATATTTTCAAAAGTAAAGACTGAAAGCAGTAAATAAATATATACAGACATTCTTTTTGCGAGTTTCGAGGGTAAGAGAATCATATCAGTGTACGGTCATGTCAAAACGCTCTTGTTGTTCTTTTAGTTAACATTTTAGATAAGCATCCTATAACGATTATCGGTATTGTTGTCCACATAAGCTCAACTTATCATATGTAATCATGGCGAGGGGATACGTTAAGGTATGATTTATACTTACCGACCGGTGTTCATCCACATCACGACACATTCCCGTATCAAGGTATGCACGAGGGTTCATCTTACCGGTGAGTATACCGATTATCATCTGTTTGACCGTATATGATGTGAGAAACTCACTTATTTTGATTGAAAACAAGCCCTATGTGATAGAATCACTTATTGATGAGGAACTTGATTTTCAGATGCATGAGGGCACAGGAGCAAGTCCGTGAACAGGTCAGTACTTTCGTACAGCAGAGAGACGAACTTGACTCCCGGATAAATGTGATATATTATCACTTATTTGGGGACATGTGATTGTTGATCACTTATTGAGGTCGAATGCAATAGTACACGTATGTATGATATCATGGAAGATCTAGACTTGCGTCCCCGTTATTTTTCGGTAAAAGATACAACCATGATACCCAGATGATAAGCAGCATAAAGACCGAATATCTCAGAACCTCGGCAATCTCTCAAACGAAATTTCGGTACTAAGACCATATGCCAATGAATGGTTCCCACCTGGTCTTCAGTCGATTTAAGTTTATATCACCATGCACACTTTAAAATGATTGTGAGCCTACCGATACATCTAATATAGAGCTGCTTAGCATATTTCATTTAAGGTTTAAAGAGGTTTAGACAGACCACTGATGTACTATCATTTTCTCTTTTGCTCGCCAGGAAACTCATTTTTGCTTTTCTATTGTTTTTGTGTTTTTGAAATTTTTCGATGTTTTTGTATTTTTGACTTTTAAGAAAAACAGTAAACTATTTACAAAAATTCTTATGAAAAACCAGTTATTCAGGATTCCTCATCCCATTGAGTTCGACTAAGTGTTCAAAGCGAGCTCGATCAAAAGCTTTTGTGTAAAGATCAGCAAGGTTATCTTCTGTGTCGACTCGGTGTAATTCAATTAATCGTTTTTCAGCACAATCCCGTATAAAGTGATGACGTATGTCAATGTGTTTAGTTCTACTGTGCTTTACGGGATTGTTTGTGATTGATATAGTGGCATTATTATCTATCATAATAGGAGTACGAGTGAAATCCAAACCGTAATCGCGCATCTGCTGTTGAATCCAGAGAACCTGAGAGCAACAGCTACCCGCAGCAATATATTCAGCTTCACACGTAGATGTAGACACACAGGATTGCTTCTTGCATTGCCAAGACACGATCCTGCCTCCTAAGAACTGACAACCACCTGTTGTAGACTTTCTGTTTGATTTGCATCCTCCAAAGTCTGAATCAGTGTACGCAACGAACCTCAAATCACTATCAGCTGGATACCACAACCCAAGTTTAGGTTTCCCCTTCAAGTAACGAAGAATACGCTTCACTGCCTTCATGTGTGACTCTTTTGGATTCACCTGATATCTGGCACACAAGCATACGGCAAACATGATGTCAGGTCTTGAAGCAGTCAAGTACATTAGAGACCCAATCATCGCCCTGTATTGAGTAGGATCAACATCTTCAGTGCTTTCATGATCCGGGCCAAGATTGTGATTTTCACAAATGGGTGTGTTGAAAGTAGAGCAATCATTCATTTTGAACCGATCCAAAATGTCATACACATACTTCGTTTGATGAATAAACATCCCATCCTCCTTCTAGAAGTAGAGCAATCATTCATTTTTGATGAATAAACATCCCATCCTACATTAGACATTTCGCTCACAAGACTTTTGTTTTGAGTTGACAGTTTGTCAACTTCACCCTGTAGTTCACGACACTTTAAGCAAACAGAAGTGGCAGAGTTACTTACCTCTCCTGTTGATTTGTCTGAGTTGGCCATGAGAGCAGCAAGTTGAGCTTCCATTCTTTTGATGATTTCATCTTTCTCATCAGCTTCCATTTCATGCTCAGACTCTGGCTTTTCCTCTTCAGCATCTGTTCAAACTCTTTACACATGTTCACATCAGATGACCCAAAGATGATGTCATCCACATATACCTGTACCAGCAGAAAATCTTCCTTCTTCCTCTTTATGAACAGTGTACTGTCTATCTGTCCCCTTTCAAAACCATTCTTGAGCAGATGTGTAGACAGTGTCTCGTACCACGCCCTGGGAGCTTGATGTAACCCATACAAAGCCTTATCAAGTTTGTACACTCGATCTGGATAGTCTGGATCAACGAACCCATCTGGTTGTGAGACATACACCACTTCTTGGACTTTCCCGTAAAGAAATGCACTCTTCACGTCTAGTTGGTAAACTTTGAAGCCCTTGAATGAAGCAAAAGCCAGAAACAAACGAATTGCCTCCAACCTCGCCACTGGTGCAAACACCTCATTGTAATCAATCCCTTCTTGCTGATTAAAACCTTTGACAACCAACCGAGCTTTGTTGCGTGTGACAATACCTCTTTCATCTTTCTTGCACCTAAATACCCATTTAGTGCCAATCTCTCTTTCACCTTTAGGAAGGTCTACCAATTCCCAAACCTTCAACTTAGCAAACTGGGCCAATTCCTCTTGCATAGCTTCAACCCATGAATTGTCTTTAAGAGCCATATGAATGTTCTTCGGCTCTTCTTGGGAAATAAAGCAACTATACAAGCACTCGTTCACTATCCCAGTCTTCTCAATCGAAACAAATAAACCAGAATTTTCTGCTATGCTTCTTCTCATCTGAACACCTACAGTAGGATCTCCCAGTATCATATCAACCGGATGATCTCTATTTGCTCGTGTAGTAGCAACAACATCGACTTCTAGATTATCACCCAGGTTTGATCCAACCTCCCCCTGACATTTTGGATGTTTATTCATCAAAAATGAATGATTGCTCTACTTCTAGACCTTGCTTGTGCGATCTGGATTGTCAGCTGCTGCTGTTGTTAGCTGCTGCATGTTTCAGGATTGGGTGACTGGGTGGCCCAATCAGCTCTTGTGCGAATTTAACTGATCTGCGAAGTTGTTGGCGAAATTAAAATCCAAAGGCGACTTTGGTAACCGTGTAATTGTCCACAGCGAAATTACCACGGTTTTCGGCGACTTTACAGGTCGTTGTAATCGAGAAGTTGACCGGCGAAATTGAGCAGCGATTTTAAGCAAAACTGTTGAGCAGCGAGCTTGACCTACTTGTCCAGCGAAATTAACCCAGAACTCAGCGAAATTAGGAGAGAAATTAAGGGGTGGAATTTCAGTTGGCAAGCGTCGAAAATATTTCAGAGTTTTGCAAATAGAAATTGATCCGTAGCTCGTTTGGAGAAACTGTTTGCACCGTTGAACTCGTGGGATTTTTAGGACAAAAAAATTTTTTGTACGGTTTTATCAGTCTGTTAGGTTGAAATGTCGAACATGTCAAAATTGAACGAACTCTTAAGGATGGAACATGAGGTAGGCACGACGAACAAACCACCTAAGATGATGAAGGTGGAGAACTACTTGACATGGAAGGATAGGTTTCAATCTTTTGTTGAGTACCAGGACACGCGTATGTGGATATGCATAGACGATGGGTATGTGAACCCAACTCATGAGTTTGAGGGAAGACAACGTATAACTGCTTATGTTGATATGGATGCCGAACAAAAGAAAATGTATGAGGCTGAAAAGAGAGCCTTGGCAGCCATTAAAATGTCTTTACCTGATGGCATCAAGCATACCTTTAAGAAGTACACTACTTCAAAGGAAATGTGGGATGCACCAGAGAAGAGATATGAGGGAAATCCTGATGTCAAGAAGAACAAAGTTGATCTACTGAAGAAGCAGTTTGCTGTGTTCAAATACATGAAAAATGAGTCACTTGAGGACGTCATCGCTCTGATACCAATTGTAGGTCCCCTATTCGTATGGATCTTTCACAGAATTGTCTTTCCAATCAAGAGTGCGGAATCCTCCTGATCAGAATATCACAGAAACAAGTAGAAGAACAGAAACAGCAAGACACTTTCAATCCGGGTTTACTATTGATTATCAATCAAACTGAATTACAATCAATCTAAACCCTCACAACTCTCAATTTCGTCCAAGCCCTAGATGCTATCACGAAATTTCTCTCTCACAATGTTCTGGCTGATTTGCTGATTAACCTCAACCCTAAAGCCTAACCTTGTTTATATAACACAAGGTTACTACTTGGGCTAAGGTTCCTCCATGGGTAAGCCCATTTCGTCCCCTATGACCCAATATGGGTTTTGGTTAGCCCAAACTCTATTATTCCACTAATACAAAGCTAAACCCGCTAACTGTTTATCGTTTATCTAATTACAAGATATCCAAAGACCAAATCTAAGCTGTTGTCACAAACATGCACCAACAAACTCCCCCTTGACAATAGCTTCATAAAATAACTTTGTCTTCAGTCATCTTGCAATCTTCATGTAGTCTTGCACTGTCTTTGGTCTTTGGATAGCTTCAGCTTCAACAGCTTCTGTCAGCAACAGACTCCCCCTAAGCTGATGCATCCAATCACCAAATCTTCAAAAACTTTAGCGTTTGAGTAAACTCCAGTTCAACATTTGTATAGCAATCTTCAAACTCTTCATTTTGTCTGCAATATAGAAAGGAGGTTCTACCATGCATCCAATCAAACTCTCATCTCTTCACAGCAACTTCTCAGCAACACAGCAACTTCTCAGCAACACACCGCTTCAATCTGTTTACTATAAAACAAACATCTCGAGAAACCATAAGAATTTTTCAACATAAGTTAAACAAATTATTATTATTCAAGAGATTTGTTAAACTGTATAACAGATTAAGCATTTTCAATTTCATCAACACGCAAAACTTTTAATCACACACCCTATAACCCGCATGATTTAAAATTTTGAACTCACTTTCTAACACAGTCTCCCCCTATCAGTAACACACGATCATCTTCAGTAATAATCATCATCATCATCTCCGACAGATAAACGGCCGGAGCCGAGAGAGATCGAGAGGGAGGATGAGGGTGTTGTGCGACTGGTGTGTTTGTAGGTAGGGTTTTAAGTGAGGGGTGGGGGTTTGCAGGTGGGTGTGTGTGACCGGAGCCACTGTGCAGCCATTGACTGAGCTTCAAGGAGGGTGTTGTATGAAACGGTTAATGCTGATTGGATGATTTGGATTGGGGTTTTGTTAGGGTATTGGGTTAGTGAAGATTCGCATAATTGTTGGTACCTGGTGGCTTTGCAAGCTTGTTGGATTAGATCGGGAGTGGGTGGTGTGTCTGTTGTGGAGTGGCGGATGGTGGTGGTGGAGGGTGGAGGAGGGTGATGGTGGGTGGAGGTTGAAGATTGGGTGTGGTGGTGGGGTTTTATAAACAAAAATGAAGAAGATGCTCGGATAGTCCCTGTGGTTTGGCCTTTTAAAGGAAAGGGTATTTTTGTCATTTCACATCATTTTAACAGAGAAAAGTAACTGAAGTTAGACCCAGGGACTATCCGAGAACAAAACGGAAAACCTTGGGGACTATTCAAGTAGTTTTAGAAAGATAGGGACTATAGGTGAAAAAATGTGAAACCACAGGGACTATCCGGGCATTTTTCTCTTTTATTTTTGATGTGGCGGAATAAAGTTCATTGAAAATGGAGTTGTATTCGTAATAGAGTAGTTTTTATGGTACCATAAATTATAATGAGTGTTGGTAACAATACCATGACGAACCAAATTGGGTATTCATCGATGTAAAATATGTATCGATATTTTCTATGGTGTATCTCTTTCGGTTGTCATTTCGATTGGCGGTACTATATCGAATTGAACCGATAACGACGCAAGCCCATGTTTTGACACAAATTTTGTTCGGAAGCGAGTCAAATCAAATATAATACGTTCCATTCAACGGTACTAGTTCGAGTTACTATACATTTCGACGCCGTTGCAACACGCGAAGGGTAAATTTACTAGTTTAGTATTAGTTAAATACAAGTCCCAATAAAAAGAAGACAAGAATCGTATATCAAGTTTTTTATTAAATTAAAAATGGCGATACGTTCCATGAGCGGATAAATCTAGACTAAGATATTTACAAGAGACTTTTATTGTGGAAGTACTTGCCATTTTTTTAACGGTAAATTTTTTTTAACTCATGTTGTTTAGGGACTCGAACCCAATATTTGTCACTTTTAAATATCTAGATGTTTAAAGACTTTTATCTATAATACTATATAATACATTTTCTTAGGACTAAAATGTAATTTTGCCTTTAATTTTTAAGACGGCATATCAAACGTCACTACTATTCCCCGTGAGTTTCATCCCACGCTTCCAAATATGCCCCCTTCAATTAGGTTTTAGTGATTTCTTTATGTGGCAGATGGAATCATGAAATCAAACGTGTATTGGTTTCAATCTCAAATAATTGGCATTAAAAGTCAATCGATGGTGTCGATTCGTTTTGTTTTGTTTTGTTTTGCCTGGTTGTGTTCTCTGATTCAAGAAGAAATAAAACACGCTACCTATTAAACTTCCAATTCCAGTTGCCCTAATTTCAAGGTTTTTATTATTCGGGAATTTGGCTCGTTCAGTGATACTCCTTTCTTGATTACAACGTTTATGCTTAATTCGATGTTTTGGTGGTTTAATTTCATCAATGTTTATGTTTACCAAGTTCTGCGTTACCCGCGGCGTTTTTATTTGGTTCTGCGTCAATTTCATCAACTATTCTATCTTCCAAAGGTGAAATCCTAAAGTTTCTTCTATATCTATAAAGGTCGGTAAACTATTGTAGGTAGCATACCTCCTAAACTATTGTTACAGCTTGCTTGCGTTGGCCCTTAGAGAATACAGTTTATCGACAGAAGTGGGACGTTTTCTACAAAGATTATATTCACAAAATCAATGTCCTGGTTCAGGCAATCGCTGGTGAGCAGGATGCAATATGTCCCTCTGAAGCCGTGGTATGTATGATCTTTAATCGTATATCGTTTTGGTGGTAATGTTTGTGAGAAAGTAGTTTGTAGTTATTGTTTTGAACAACCTTTTGAGTTTTGACATATCTGCATTGTTTTGTTTTATCTATTCATTATTTTTTCTGTATTTACTAAGTATGGGCTTTTCGTATGTTTGTTCAAACTGGTCTGACCGGAATGGGTAATATTTTATGAGTGTTCAAAGCAGGTTGGGTTGGGTTTAAAGGGTTATACTTTATGCGTGCTCAAAAGTCAAAACGGGTTGGATGAAGTTGTACCTTTAAGTATCAACGAGTTATTAATCTTCTATTTGCGGGTTCCTTTTTTAGATTTATTATATAACATTTAACTTATTTTTTATATTACTTTTATTTGTAATGCAGACATGACGGAGAAGCCTATGTAATATGATGCTTTGGATGTTGCAAACAAGATTGGAATAATCTAAGGTAAAATGTCATTTCATTTTAAAGTGGAAATGTATGCTCAATCATTTTTGCAGTTCTGTTAGTTATGTTTGTTTTTTGTTTAAGAGTAGTCAATTTGGATTCAACTTTGCTAAAGCCTGTTGTTATGTTTGTTTTGTTTTTTTTTTTTTTTTTAAGAGTAGTCAATTTGGATTCAACTTTGCTAATGGAGCTACTTTACCTGCTTCAGTCATGTTTGTTATTTTGAGATTTTTTTTATCATACATTCTATTTAAATGATTGCATTGTTGATCTTGAGGCATTAAACATGTTGCCGATCTAGAGGCACCTTTTGATACACCGGTAGGGGTGTAAATGAGTCAGGCCGAGTCCGAGCCTTCCACTACTCGAGCTCGGCTCGTCATGTTTTTATGAAGCTCGGCTTGGTTCGAATCTACTTATCTGAGCTTGAGCTCGGCTTGCGAGTAAGAGCCAAATCTTGAGCTCGGCTCGAGCTATTTGAGAACAATTTCAAACGAGCTAAAAGCTCGGCTCGAGCTCGCTTCGATTTCGCCTAAACGACCCAAAGCTCGGCTCGAACTCGGCTCGCCAATGTTATTAGTTTAATCATATGGGCCTAAGTTGAAACCAACATGGGTTTTTTAGTATTGGGTTATAATAATCTTTATCATTATAAATTTATAATATATGTATATATAATTATATAAAACAACTAAATTTTTTGAGCTCGTTTAGGCTCGAAGCCTAAACAAACTTTGTATTTCAGGCTTGAGCTCGGGCTCGTTAACTCTCAGCTTTGTCGAGCTTTTAACCGAGCCGATCCCGAGTAGCTCTCGAGCCTCTGGGCTTGCTTACAGCCTTGTACACTGGGATGTGCTCAAACCGAATCACTTAACCGGCTTGCACTGGGATTGGACAGGAAAAAAGGCTGCTTGCCTATTTTATCAGACTTGTGGTATGTTTCACATTAACCCAATGCTGAAGTTTTTGTGAAACAATTTTTTTTATCTTGTGAATTGTTTTTATTTGTCAGATTACATCATCACAGAGATGGAATTAAATGAATTACCTTAACAGGCTGTAATTTTGGTGTACAATGTGTGGGTGTTCAGACAATGAAAAATCGCACAGTTCAACATGAGCACTTTGCCATCTTTTGTGATTTGTAGTGGTTCTTGGAGGGTTATTTTATGTTTGCTTAAGTTTTTTCAATTATTTATTTTAATGTACATATTACTTGGCAACACATCTTGAAGTTGCTCAAGCCAAGTTGACTCCTTTTGGTAAAATGCAAGATTACGTTGAAACGCTTGAAGTAAGTTTTTTCATTGAGGAAGCTTTTAGTATATTAATAGTCTTATTAGTTTGGTTAATAAATGAGTTATTTTTATGCAGGATTTTATGGCCTTACTAGCTTACAAGGAACTAGAACAATCACCAGTGTTTCATCTACTTAGTTTGGAGTATCCACAACATGTCATTGAACAAAGTGTAGATCCATAAATTGTTCAACATTGAACTGCAGATGATTTATTTTAGTCAACATTTTTGCTGAAGGTACAACTGGAGGTTGGACATTCATTGCTACTCTCAACATTGATGACAAATTGTTCAACCCTACTATCCAAATCTTGTAAGACTTGTAAAACAAGGTTTGAATTTGTAATGGGTTCAGCAGCCATTAAAGAATAAAAATTTGGCTACCCTCAATCACATTAATAGACTAACCATTTTGTTTCATTAATTAAAAAGAGGTTCGTCTGAGTTGTATTTGCCCAGCTAACATTTTTTGCATAAATATTTCCTTTCATAGCTCACCTGCCATTAAAGGGGAAGTGAAGATTTGGGTTTGTGACCATATGTCTCAAGTTCGAATCCGATCCCAACCGGGTTTTACTGCAGTGGGTCTTCTGGCGGCGGGTTTTTCCCGAAACTATGGATGGTTGGCCTAGGCTACCCAGTGTTGTCTGCATCACAGGCGTATGTGGTTGTCTTCTGCCATTGGGTTACCTCGGGTAGTCGTGCCTTTATTCGTTGGTCGTTAAAAAAGCACTTTTTTGTTTTAAAATTTTAGTCTTTTGAAGCTTGAATCTTAATGTAAGCAACACGAGCTTTAAGAGTACTTGTTGATCAAGTTTACAAACCATTATCATTTATTATGTTTTTTTTTCTATACGGTTTTGGCAATTTTAGCACAACCAGTCCATATAGAATCTAATTTATATATAGTTCAACAAACCTTGGATCAGTTGATGGTTTAAGTCATGTGACATAGACTACCCAAAAAGATTAAATAAGTGTTATGAATATGATTTTTTTACCATAAAGTATGTAATTTATATATAGTTCAACAAACTTTGGATGAGTTGTTGGTGTAAGTCATGTAACATAGACTACCCAAAAAGTTAAATAAGTCTTATGATTATGATTTTTTTTCATTTTATAGTTTGAATTATGTCCTTGTCCCGTATTCTCAATTCTGCCGCAACGCGCGGGTTTCCCACTTCTTTAGAAGTGGACTACACCTTATTAGGAGTAACTAGCATTTTAATATTCACTTGTTCCCAATGGAGACCATCTAGTGACACAATAATAATAAATAAATACACAAAATTGTTAGATACTTAAAAAGAGAATCTATACTTTCTATGAAAGGAGAAAACTCGATAACATAAGAAAAGCTTATGTGGCAGCCATAGAGGCTGTCCAACAATATCTTTCTTATGTCATTACTGCCATCAAAATCTCTGCCTAAATTCAAAATTCAAAATTCAAAATTCAAAATTCTGGCTCCAGTTTCAAAATTCAAACCATATACATATTGTAACATTCCCAAAATTTTTAAATTTAAAATAAAGTTATTACACGAATAGATCATGAGAAAGTTGGCTGTTAGAAATATGAAGTACATAGACGGGGCTAGAAACTGTTAAATAATTAAATTATAAAACACATTATATTTGAACCTACTCCGTTTTTAATGAAACTTGGTTCAAAATGTAGATACAAAGATACTCGTTCTAATAACATATTCATTGTTTTATAAAACATTAAATTTTAGAAGTTATAAGCACCAAATAAGTAAAGCAGCTGGATTGATTATAATATATAAAATAATTGAATTTACTACAATTGAATTTTAGAAATCACGTACATGTGAGTACTTGGACCAAACATTAAATGCATTTTTTCTACGTGTTCATAATATGGATGAGAATGTGTACGTGTGTGGTAGCATTAAATGGTCAGAGATGCCAAACTTACTTTACAAGAAATTAGAGTACTATATAAGAAGTGGATGCCAACATTTGACAATTGCTTTTCCTTCTTTCTATGCTATATCACCCTCTCTCAATTTCTAGATAGTATTCAATTTTTATTAGTAAACTTCCCTAAATACTACAAAGCCCTGCCCCATTTTAAGTGTTGTAACCCCTGATCACTGAGTCAATACCCTGTCCGATTGATTTAGGACCCACCAACGCATGTCAAGGCTTTGCCCGACTAAGTATGTTGGGGTTCTGTCTCGTGACATATTGATAAAGTTGAAATGGGTTACTATACTTAATGTGAGTGCATTATATATTTTATTAATAGTTTAGGAGTTATACCCAAGATATAACAACCCTCCTAGAACGACCCTAAACACACCCCGTATACGAAAAACGGCACCGGAATACCTTTATTTCATCAAAAATCAAATAAAACAAAATTCCATGGTCGCTCGCGGGGCGCGACACAGACAGGGAAGTCTGTCGCGGGCCGCGACAGCTGGCCACCAGACCGAAGCCCTGAGCTGCCACGTGTCAGGACACGTGTTGAGACCCGCCATGACTCAGCAACCCTAAACCGCCTTTCTTGGTCCTCGCGGGCCGTGAATGCCCCTGTTGTTTCTCTCGCGGGGCGTGAGAGCCCCCTGATTCAGCCTATAAAATGGAGCAGTCGAGATTCATTTCCAACTCGTTCATCACATAAACTTTCTCTCTCAATTCTGAATAGCTAAAGTAATACCCGGGTATAATACCCACTAAAATAGCAAAGCTCTGTCTCGTTGTAAGTATCATAACCCCCGATTACGTATTAGATACGCTGCCCGATTGATCTAGTGCTCCGTAACGCCTGTCGAGGCTCTGCCCGACGTAGTCGTTGGAGTTCTGTCTCGGGGAGGGTATAACTAATGTAAATTTGGGTTATTATACTAATACGTGTGCATTGTTTAAATTAATAGATTATAACCAGGAAGTCATAAGGAAATACCTGAATTAGCAATGTGAGTAATCTCCTTTTTGTAAACCTTTTTGCAAACTGTTTTACAAAACCTCAATGCTTTACATTATAATTAAACAGTGATTGAGTATTTGTAATTCTACAATTATCGTCGGTATGTTGGGGTTTTGTATACAAATTTGTTACTATACTGTGAGTAGTAACATGACCACAAGTCGGGTCGACAGTACCGTGGGTGGTAATTAAAGTAGAATAATAAACAAATGTAATTGCTGATTGCCCTCAATAGTGTAAAATGATAAAACCTGTCTTGATTAAACTGGGATTCACTCGCCAGTATTTCTTGCTGATAAAATGTTTTAAACACGTGTTTCAGGTAACTTGGTGTGAAGCCCATAAAAGTCAGCTGGAGAGCACTGAAGGCTTAGAAAAGTGGCCATAAAAGTTACCAAATTAAAAATGAGAATTGTTTTCAATAATTAGGGTTATTCCCTATAAATGTACTAAAACGAAAATTGGGTTTTGTCTCACTTGTGAATTTAAATGTATTATCAGAAAAACTTGGATTTTATTCCATTTAATTATTTTAAACATTTTTGGTGTTTAACTTTGATAAAATATTTCATAACTACGGTCCTGATGAAAATTTCCGCTGCCAAATTAATAAACACCGATACCATCTGCTCTGAGGCTCGCAGCTCCCGCTTCCGGGGAGGGGTTGGGGGTTGTGACAGAAGGTGGTATCAGAGCTAAGCCATTTAGGTGTTCTTCTACTACCTAAACCTTAAGCATTCATGTTGTGTTAGGAAATTAATATCTTATGTGTTATCATATGAACATAAAATCTTAATGTGTTTATTATGATTTTTATGCCATTTAACGAATTTTGACTTCCCAATATGTGTTACCCATATCTGTATCTTACAGTTGTTATGGGTGGTTTTCTGCTCATATATCCTGGATTATATTCTGACTGTATTACTTTTGATTACGATCAGGATACCGGATCAGGATATTGGTAACATCCTGATGCAGTATCCTGGTAATAGCTAATTGTTTCACGTGCAGATTAGTGAGGCATGCTTATAACGGTCAAGAGGACTGCTTCTCCTGAAGACTCGGACTAGATGGTTGAGAAGAGAACGTTGAAGCCGCAAAGAAGGGGTCTCCAACGTTCTAAAGGGAATATTCGGAGCATCCCCCGTTCTTAGGATAGTTTGTTATTTCCTTTTACTATATACAGGAATGTACGGATCATAGGAACACACAACTTTTTCACGCACACTTCTGCTCTCTTTACTAGCTACAATCACTCACAAACACTTACACTTGTACTCGAATCTCATTGTAACACTTAGTTGATCCGCATCATATCCTACACTGTATCCTGTAGTTTGAAGTAATAAGAAGAATAAGGCAGGTGCGATTGTCAGCTCCCGAGGTTTTATGCCGGCGATCTAGATTGATCAAGGGCTTTCCTCGTATATCTCTTGTCACTCTTTACTTTTTAGCTCGTTGTTTGATTGTTGATATAGCTCGATATCCTGAGCTATATCCTAAAAACTATTTTTGCAAACATCATATTAAGAATCTTTTCAATACACTTTGTTAGTACACTACCTCACTTAACTAATTTGATCACTAAATTGCTTAGGTAATTTTTGACCAAAACAATTTGGCGCCCACCATGGGGCAAGTGGTGCTATTTCTACTAAAAGCTTTCGCAAAATCATTACTTGGTTTTCTGTTTTCAAAAATTTTTGCTACACTATTTTCAATGGCCTCAAAATCAAACACGAGCTCTTCTACCGTGTCTGCTACAACCTCTGCAACAATTGGTTCGGTACTTCCACCACCTCCATGGATGCAAGCATCTTCACAGCCTCATGCTCCTCCAAGAAGGACCGAAACTCATGCAGCTCGGGATATTATCCCCACTCAGAATGTGCAAGGATCTGCTGCATCAGGGAGAACCCCTATTATGGCTTCTAATGATGAAATTTTAACTTTGTTTGGTAGTATACAGGATCAGATGAAGCAGTAGCAGGAAACAAACCAAATGCTGATAAGAGAGATACAACTCTTGAAGTACAGCTCAAGTAGGCCTGCTGAGGATACTGTCACTCCCTTGCAGCCCAGAGCATTGAACTTCAGTTCGGCAGTATACACCAAGGATAACAGGGGCAATATTGTACCTAGTCATTCTCAAAGTCATACTCCCGAGATACCCTCATCGGTAAGGATATCGACAGTGAGACGCTCATGATATGCTCCAGGATATGGCCGGAATCCTCAGGCTGGTAACGTGACTAATAATATTAATACTCTTGCTACTAACAGTGTTGGATCTTTGCAGGATGAAGGTGTGACGTCGGCACTCTCCAGGGAGCTTCAGAAGTTGAAGGATATGATATCCAGTGTACCTGGGGTTGTCTAGCCCATTCCAGAAGTATCCCAGGATAGCCTCAGGATATCCCAGTTTGCATATCCTATTTGTGATGCTGAAATCCCAAAAAAGATTTCAAACCCCTAACATGAAGCTCTATGACGGAACCACGGATCCTGAAGAGCATATTGCTCAGTATAGGGAAAGGATGGAGATTAACCCCATCCCTCCGGATCTCAAGGAAGCATGTCTCTGCAAGGGTTTTGGTTCTACTCTAACAGGATCAGCCTTAAAATGGCTCCTAAACGTTCCACCTCATTCGATTACATCATTTGCTCACTTAGTCAATTTATTTAACAATCAATTTTCTTGCAGTCGGAGTTTTGAAAAGCTAACCAGTGATCTCTACAGGATAATCCAAGGACCTCAAGAATTCCTAAGGGGTTATGTGAACAAATTCAGCAGGGAATCCTTGGACATCCCACACCTTGATGTCGCTACAGCAGTCCAAGCATTCAAGATGGGACTACAAAAGGATTCCCAGTTTTATTGGGATCTTGTGATGAATCGTTGCAGGAACCTTGATGAAGCTCGGAATAGGGCCCTGAGATATATCAGACTGGAAGATGACAAAAATATGCAAGAAAGGATAAATTCATCCTCAACCTATGAATCAACCAACAGGAAGTCAGAATCCTCATACAAACCATATCGCTCCAAGCCATATGGCAGGAATGATAACAAGAAAGTGAACGCTGTTGAAGATGAGGATCCTGAGGAGTATCCTGAATTGTCAGAATATTGTTTTTCTGTTAATATACCCAAACTAATGTATGCCATGCAGGGTGTGGGAGATAAAGCAAGGTGGCCCAGGAAAAACAAAAAAAAAGACGATTGGAAGGATAAATCTAAATGGTGTGCCTTCCATGAGGATTTCGGACATGTTACGGAGGATTGTATTGCCCCGAGGAAGGAAATAAGCTACCTGCTAAACAAAGGATATTTGAAGGATCTTCTGGGAAAAAAGAAGAATAAGGGGCAGGATACTGAGAAAGATCCTGAACGAGCAGCATCACCTCCGGCTGATGCCAAGATAATCAACTTTATTTCAGGAGGATCCGACATCTGTGGAACCTCTTATTCTGCAGCAAAAAGACATGCAAAGGAGGCTAAGGCAGAACGGGGAGATAAGCCAACCAGAATGACAACCCTCACAACTGATAAAGTGATAACGTTTGACAGTGATGACAGGGATACTGTCCAGGATCCCCATCATGATGGTTTGGTAATAACTTTATATATTGCTAATCATTTTGTGCGCAAGATACTGGTGGACAATGGTAGCTCGGTCAACATTATTCAGTTAGAAATGTTGAAAAGAATGAACGTTTCCCCGATGGACATCACTTCAAAATCCACTGTACTTGTTGGGTTCAGTGGAGAGGCCAAGAATACTGTGGGAGAAATAAAGCTGCTAGTATATGTCGAAGGAGTCAACTCAATGCAATGTTTCTGTGTTATGGACTCCTTATCCTGCTACAATATTATATTGGGCAGGCCATGGATCCATGATATGAAAGCTGTGCCATCAATCTATCATCAGTGTATCAAGATCCCTACCCCTTCGGGGGTTGTCAAGGTGGAAAGTGATTAACAAGAGGCAAAAGAATGTTATTCTTCCTCAATGAAATCCTCAACAAAGCCCAAAGCAGGATAGCAATTAAAGATGCGAGCCGAGGATATTGTGGAGGCTTCAGAGCAGGATGTTAAGAAAATTATCTTGGACCAGGATAATCCAGATATCTTAGTGCTCGTAGGAACCAATATTCCACAAAATATTGAAAATCAGTTAACTAACTTTTTGAAATGCAGGATGTCAACATTCGCATGGAAGCATGAGGATATGACAGGTATTTCTAAGGATATTATAACTCACAAGCTTGGAATCGACATGTCTTTCAAGCCTGTTCAGCAAAAGAGAAGGAAGTTTGCTCCTGAACGAAACACAATTATTCAGGAAGAGGTTGAAAGATTATTGAAGTCCAAGATGATTAGGGAAGTCAAATTCCCCAAATGGCTAGCAAATGTAGTCGTGGTTCAAAAGAAGAATAGGAAATGGAGAGTTTGTGTAGACTACACAGACTTGAACAAAGCATGCCCTAAAGACCCATTTCCTCTACCTCATATATACTCAATGGTGGATGTAACTGCCGGTCATAAGATGTTAACCTTTATGGATGCATCCTCAGGATTCCAGCAGATCCAAATGGAACCTTCGGACTAGGAAGATATTGCTTTCATGACACCAACATGTATCTATTGTTATACTGCTATGCCATTCGGATTGAAAAATGCAGGTGCAACATACCAAAGATTGGTGAACATGATGTTTAAAGACAAACTGGGGGACACCATGGAGGTGTACATTGATGATATGGTGGTAAAGTCCAAGAAGGTTGAGGATCATCTCCGGGATATTGAAGGAGCATTTGATATCATGGACTAGTATAATATGAAACTAAATCCTGCCAAATGCCATTTTGGAGTGGGGCAGGAAATTTTTTAGGATATATGGTGACTAAAAGGGGGATAGAAGCAAGCCCGTAACAGATTAAAGCTATCCTGGATATCAAGTCACCTTCCAACATGAAAGATGTACAAAGATTAACAGGGCGAGTAGCAGCATTAAACAGGTTTATATCAAGATCCTTAGAGAAATGCAAGGAATTCTATGATATCCTGAAGAAAAATAAGAAATTCGAGTGGGGAGAAAAGCATGAAGCAGCCTTACAAGAGTTAAAGCAATATCTTTCAGCTGCACCTTTATTGATGAAGCCTGAGGACGGTGAACCATTATCCCTGTATCTTGCAGTATCAGGGAATGCAGTAAGTCCTGTTCTGGTAAAGGATCACGAAGGTCAGCAGTATCCTGTTTATTATGTTAGCAAAAGTTTATTAGACGCTGAAACTAGATATTCACACTTAGAAAAATTGATATTAGCCCTAGTTATAGCATAAACTAAGCTTAGACATTATTTTGAAACACATAGGATTCATGTTAAAAACTAATTATCCTGTTAAAAATGTGCTTAGGAAACCTGAAATGTCCGGTAGAATGGCTAAGTGGTCAGTAAAGCTAAGTGCCTATGATCTAGTATATGAACCTAGAAATGCTATAAAGTCTCAGGCTCTAGCAGACTTTGTGGCTGATTTCAGTAGTGATATCCAAAGTGAAGTAGACCTAGAAGTGCAACAACTAGAAGAAACCTTAGAATCCTGGACATTATATACTGATGGTGCATCTAATGTGAGAGGTGTAGGATTGGGTATACTACTAAAATCGCCACAGGGGGACATATTACCCCAGGCTATTGGATGTGAATTTTCTGCCATTAATAATGAAGCAGAATATGAAGCTTTGATTGCAGGACTAGAATTAGCCAGGAATATGAATATTAAGAATTTGCAAGTATATATTGATTCCTTATTACTAACCATTTTAATGGATCCTATGCAGTCAAAGGTGAAAGGTTAATCGAGTATCTTGAAATTCTCAAAAAATTAGCAGGATATTTCGATGTTTTTACACTTGAACAGGTACCAAGAGAGGATAATGCTGAAGCAGATGCCTTGGCAAACTTAGGAATGTCAGTCAGGATACCGTAAGGAACTCAGATACCGATACTACATATCCTGTATCCTGCGATGGAACACTTCAAGTTCCAGGATAAGGAAGTAGCAAGTATCCAGGATCCTGATGATGGGTATCCTGAAGAGAATCCTGAATCATGGACGGCTCCAATCATGAAATACCTTAAAGAAGGAGAAATCCCAAAAGATGAGAATCCTAAGGCTTTCAGGATGAAGGTATCTCATTTTACTATTATAAATGATATTTTGTATAAGAAATCTCTTGCAGGTCCATACCTAAGATGCTTGGAGGATCCCGAAACTAAGGAAGTACTTCAAGATATACACGAAGGGGATTGTGGCAACCATACTGGGGGCAGATCGTTATTCTCAAAAGTGCTAAGGACAGGATATTATTATGGATGAGATTTTTTACCGAAATACCGGTACCGTACCGGTACCATACCGGTACCGTACCGATGCCGTACCGTACCGATCATAAACGGTACCGGTATCGGTAATAGATTTTTCGAAATTCGGTATCGGTAAAAAACGGTATCGGTACCGGTATTTTTCGGTAAATACCGGTATTAATACCGAATTTAATAATAACCTTATGTATTTTGCTATTATCTTAGATCCCACTATGAAGTTATATTTTCTTGAACATTGTTTTACAAAAACCAATATCAGATTTCTTTTATTTGGTTTTTTCTAATCAATTATGATGATTTTTTAGACATGTTGGAATTTGCATGTTAAAAGTCGAACCCATGGATGTTTACCTTTTGATTTTTTTGACTACTTAATATGTTTACAATTTGTTTCCAGTCCTCTATATATTTCTCTAGTTTAATTAATAATGGATGAATGTATTGCACATGAAATTTTTTTAGGTAAAACAATGGATGACACCAAAGCGGTACCAATATGGTAAAATACCGAAATACCGGTACCGTACCGGTACCGAATCTTTAAATACGGTACGGTAATCGGTATCCACATTTCCTCAATTTCGGTAACGGTATTTACGGTATCGGTACCGGTACGGTACCGGTATCGTACCGATCTCATCCCTAGATATTATTGGCCGACAATGAGGAAAGATGCTGCAGAATATGCTTGAAGATGTGATGCGTGTCAAAGGCACAGCAATATACTGCATCAACCTGCTGAACCACTATATCCTATTGCTTCCCCTTGGCCATTCATGAAATGGGGTATGGACATAGAGGGAAAGCTGCCGAAAGCTCCAGGAGGAAAAGTTTTTATGCTGGCAATGACATATTATTTCTCCAAGTGGGTTGAAGCTGAGGCGTTTGTTCAAGTCAGAGACCAAGAAGTAGTATCCTTCATAAAGAGGAATATCCTGACTAGGTTTGGTATACCAGCTGAGATAATTTGTGACAATGGCTCTCAGTTTATTAGTAAGAGGACTACCGATTTTTGCAAGAGTTGGGGAATCAAGATGATCACATCTACTCCGGTACATCCTCAAGCAAATGGGCAAGCATAATCCTCAAACAAGATAATAGTCAACAATTTGAAGAAACGATTTGGAGCTAAGAAAGGAAGATGGGCAGAAGAATTACCCTTTGTTTTATGGGCTGATAGGACAACAGTAAAAAGTGCAATGGGGTAAACCCCATTTTCTTTAGTATTTGGAGCAGAAGCAGTGATCCCAACAGAGATGGTGATACCTACAGCGAGATCCAACCTCCGGGATCCTGAGAAATCCTGAAGCTCTATGCCAAGAATTGGATACTGTCGATGAGACAAGTGGTGTGGCAAGGTTAAGAATGGTAGCATATCTACAGAGGATATCCAGAGCATATAACAAAAACCTAAGGACTAGAAGGGTTCGAGTTGGATATTGGGTATTAAGAAAAGCTTTTCAGAACACTACTAACCCTGCTGATGGAAAGTTAGCTCCGAAATAGGAAGGACCATATGAGATTGAATCGGAATCTGGAAAAGGAACATACATGCTTAAGAATATGGAAGGGGATATATTGCCAAGATCCTAGAATGCTATACACCTCAAAGCCTATTTCAAGTGAGTTTAGAATCTAATTTCTAACTCAGGATGGTATGAATTCTATCTCTTTTAAACTCGTTTGATTCTATTTACTCTTTTTGAACCCAATACTAACTTAAGCATCGGAGTGGTGTTAGCTACCTTAGTTTGAAGGTGTTTTGCAGAATATGCTTCGGGATATAGCTCCAGGATATATACTCAGGATCGAAAGATTAGAGGATTGGCCCCCTCTCTCACGTTTAAGGGATCCTGATCCCTTCAAAGGTTTAAAGGTATTCACCTTTCTCTCGAATTGGGTTTAAACACCCCACATGGAGCGCAAGTTATCCAATAATAGTTCAAGATAGCGGGACCAGTTCATGTAAAAGTGGCTGACAATTTCGTTATTGTTGGCTATATCTTGGATCCTTAAGGTATATGAGGATTGATCACCCTCTCTCACGAAAGGGTATTTTCATCCTCTCTAAGGTTTAAAGGTTTTCACATTTCTAAGTCTTGGAGTTTATACACTCCCGCCTGTAGCGCACGGAAATTTGGGATTATCCCCAATATACTTAGGGTTTATCCCCAGAATATTAAGGATCTATCTCCAGAATATTTAGGGTTTATCCCC
The DNA here is from genome assembly GCA_030545235.1 of Helianthus tuberosus. NCBI lineage: Eukaryota > Viridiplantae > Streptophyta > Magnoliopsida > Asterales > Asteraceae > Helianthus > Helianthus tuberosus. The sequence continues at coordinate 182,119,657 of CM060395.1, read as the reverse complement.
TGTAATATTAAAATTATGTACAAGTATAACATCGGTTGTGATCAGATTAATGCACAAAAAATTCCTAAGTATTTACAAAACAACATGCACAGGGGACATTCCTCTCAAGACATTGTGAAAAGCTTAAAGGATCAAGTTTGGACTTGGAGTACTAAGTCTCCCAGACTGGGGACATCTTCGATGGAAAGGATGCAAAAGGATTGATGTTTAAGGGTTGAGATATATCATATTTCTGGTATGATCTCTCCTTTTTATTCTTTAAAAGTCTTATTCAAGTTATCTAAGTTTTTGAAACTATGTTTAATAAAGCTCTTGATGGAGTATTTATGAGTATCCTGACCAGGATATATCCTCAGGATATTTGGTCAGAATATTTGAAATATTGTACTAAGACTGAAAATAGAAACTACATTCGAATCAAACAACACATAATAAGTTTTGCAAAATAAAAATGAACAACAATGAATAAGGTAAAAAAAGGCTAGTTTATTAACATTGCAAAAGGTTGTGCTTTTGGTTTCATCTCAAACCGAGACCCATCCACCAAAAACACAATTAGTTGTCAACCATAACTACTTAACAGTTGAAGGTTTCATCTTGAAAACCAAGACCCATCCGCCTCCAACTGTTATATTGTTCAAAATAAAGCATACTAATAATTGATGACCAAGGGCTTCGTCCTGAAACTCAGGATCCCTCCACCTTTGGCCATCATATTGTCTAAGTGCAGGAAAGTAAATTGTTTAACAGACAGAAAAGATAAATTGTTCGACAACCACAAACCATCAAATTTAAAAAAGTGGGCTCCGGCCTCGGCATCAACATCCATCATTGCCCACTTCGCTGCCTTTAAGCATGTCACACCCCGACCACGTGGAACATACTAAACGTGGCGGAAACATCGGGGAGTGTTGTAACAGAATTAATTGTTTCAAATCCATGGCAATTGAAGTTTCGTTTTATTAATTAAAAGTGTTACAATGTCTAAACAAACAAAGAAATACAACATAATTAACTAGTCTTGCATCTTTTATTGTCACTAAAGCCCAAGTCTGCCTATGTGTATCTTGATCATCTTATGCAACAGTTCCTGAAAAACACATGTGAAAATAGGTACGTCAGCATAAAAATGCCTGTGAGATACATAGGTTTTGTGAAAATAGGTTTCATGACTTATGTTTGAGAAAATGTTTAGTCATGAACCTTGTTATTTGCTTTGTTTTGTAAATCATTTGAAAAACAATGAGTTCAGATGATATGTATAAATAAGTGAATAATGTATGGTTAAATGAATAACCATGTAACTGAGTTTGTATAAGATAAGTTGTTATAAAACAATGTCTTGTGAAAAATAAGTTATTTGTATAAAATGTTATATGTATCAAACTGAAATGATTCAAATAACGTTACGATATGTAATACCATACAAACACTTATATATAGGAAGTACCAGCGGCGTATCCACCATGCTTGTATCATATTACACACACATCGTTACTTAATCACTTAATCAAACCAAACCAAACAATGTAAAATGTCTATGTCAAATATCCATGTCAAATGTCTATGTCAAATATCCATGTCAAATGTCTATGTCAAATATCCATGTCAAATGTCTATGTCAAATATCCATGTCAAATGTCTATGCCAAATATCCATGTCAAATGTCTATGTCAAATATCCATGTATGGCAAGTGAAATGTCTCAACTAAACCATATGCACAAAAAAACAAAGTATTGAAGTAAAACTTGGTTTAAATCAAAGTTATGTTTTGTGGGAAATGCATGATCTAATGTCAATCATGTTAAAATGTCTATGTCGAAATGTCATGTAAAACGATGTACTAAGTAATGCACACAATGGCAATACATAGCATGAAATGTAATGAAATCATGTACTATAATGTACTAACGAACATAGCAGTATATGATGTGAAAACAGGAAAGCAGAAAAGTAACAAGTAGGCACATGTGTTCCACCCCAAAACAGTTTGGAAAACAGTAAAAGAGGGGTCTATGTACTCACTTGAGATTGCTCAGAAGTCCTTGAGTAACAACCAAACAATGCTAGAGATCGCGGAATCAAACGACACCTACTATAGGTAACTATGTTAATTAACCGGACCTAGATCGGAAGATTGGGTAGCATTAGGGTTTGTAAACCAAACGAGTGTAGAGACTCGTGTCATTTGGTTTGGCAAAGCCTACATACTAAATGAAACTTAACCTAACTGTTTACGACCCATTACGACTCGTTTAGGAAGCTTATGCTACTTTAACGCGTCGTGCGCGTGAAACGCGTTCGGACCGTCTAACTAGTCCTATGACAAGTGTTATATGCCTAAACATGTTACAAAATCAGTTATGTGACAAAAGTTTAGGTTACATATGCTTAATTACCAATTATACATGAAAAGGGTATTCTGGTAATTTACCTAAGGCATATAAACTACCTATCATACAACTACTTAAACGATGTGACCATAGGGTATAACCTCGGAAGGTTATTCCCTACCTACTATGGTCACCTAAAGTGTTTGGTCGGATCCTAATGATCGACCAAACTGGGTCGGGTTCGAGGTATAAGCGATTTATCAGATCGCTTACCCTACGACCCTAGACAACGTGGTAATCAGTAGGCATAGTCCCAAGGGACTATGACCATCGTGATTACAATCACGTTGCGAAGTTCAAACGAACTTCGCATTGACCATTACTGGTCAACGCTGAAAGTCAAACAAAGTTTGACTTTCTGACTCGAAAAGCAGTAAAAATAAGGAAAAGAACGAAAGAATACTTACGAAGGGTCCCCGAATGCTAATCCCGATTCAAGAACTCAGGTATGAAATAATGGTTTCAACTTAGAGCTCTCAAAATCAGAATTCTTGTGCAAAATGAGGTTGTGTGGGTTGGGTATTTATAGGAATACCCGAACCGTTAGGATCGTTCCATGGAAAACGTGCCATGAATCCAACCCGTACACTTGTCGGAACCTTATGGTGACTAAAATTCCATCCTTATCACATGACTAGATAATTAGGAACTTGTGGTTGTGGTTAAATCTGCTGAAAACAGGCTGTTTAAACATTGCACCTGGTCTGGAGACCCCATACGCATCGTATGGTATATATACCATACGCATCGTATGGGTGTACTTTGGCAGAATTACAGTTTTGGTCCCTGAACTGTATTTAGGCCATTTTTGACACGTTTAAGGCCCGTTAACCCCATTTCAAAGCTCTAAAATGAAGTTAAAGTATAGGGAACTTAAAATGTGTTCAAAAATATCTCGGATGTCGGTTCGTTTAGCCGTACAGTTGCGATGTTCGGTTAATTACGACGGAATGCGCATAAGCGCGAAAAACGATCCAAATGACGAAACGAATGGATTTTTCTTATGGCGAACACTAAAATATAATATAGTCATGCTTTCATAAATTTTTGGATGTCCGGATGTATTCAGAACGTAAGTTATGCGCGAAAGTGCAAACTTGTGCACTTTTCGACACTTTTAGTCCCTGAATGACACAAAAGTTTATTTTAGCATACCGAACACCTCAAAGCCTATTTCTAAGCTATGTAAAGGATATTTATGGTATGTTTAACTTATGGTCATGTTCCGGAATGTCTGTTACAGTTTAAATTGGCATACTTTCGCAGTTTGTCAACTTTAGTCCCTGTAAGTGATTTAACTTTGATTTCACCACACCAAACCTTCCAAAACTTATATCTAAGTTATGTAAAGGTTATTTAAGGTATGTTAAGCCTATTTCACTATTCCGGAGTGTTCGTTGCATTAAACTGGTTATATTTACGCATTAGTGCGCGTATAACCTTCCAGAAAGCGATTTAGAGCTTGAAATCGAACATGAGTCGATATGTGCAAAAGATACACATATTTATACAAGTCCAAAGTATGAAATACATTATTTCATTGGTTTGGCATTTGTTTGATGGTTGAAATGACACAGGTGTTACAAAGCAGCACCACCTTCTTCAGTCACGACTTCCATAGCGTCCTCACCAGCGTCACCACCAGCATCCTTTCCAGCATCAGCATCAGCATCAGCATCGGCCGCCTTAGCAGGTTCCTCAACCACAGACTTCACAGGATGCTCCACAGGATTGCCACCGAGATCCCTTAATTTTGCCTCCCAAGCTTCAACATTCCATGAAGGGCATTCAAGGTCCGTGGCCCTGTCCTCATAGGCCATTTTCAACCTGGCTTGGAGGAGAAAGATGACGACGGAGCCCTTAAGGCCTTCCCGGTAAGAAGCCATGTCCTGTTCATGCTGAACCTGAGCTGCATCATATTTGGCCTGGGCTTCTTGGGTAACCTTCTTAAGGGCAGCCTAATGTTCCTGGATCATCGCCTTATAATTGTCCTTGTAATGCTGTGACTTGGCGGCGTCAATTGCTGCTTGGTCTGTGACGGTGGTCTTTGCCTTCTTCAGTTTAGCCTCTAACATCTTGTTCAGACCGCATGAATCCTCATAAAGGAACACTAGCCGCTCAAGACCCTGCAATCATATGAACAGGTATCAGTATATGTACTTAGAATATATAATCAGCATATATATGCAGGATATAAGATAAGGATACCTACCTGGTTGAGGAAGCCGGTCATGAACTTGCTGGATTCTGAGAACCCATGATTCTCAAATGGAAAGACATCGGAGGCAACTGGGGAATCTGGCTCCTTCCTTTTGCGGGAACTCGAGGCACACGGCTTCGCGACAGGAGAAGGCTTGGGTACGGCTGTTGCTTTGGAGCTGGTTACTGGTTTGGAAGCAGTAGAAGGTTTGCTGGGTTCTTTCTTCACTTGGACAGGGCCAGAATAACTGTCTAACTCTTCAAGCTCGAAGGTCTCGGGAATCTTGACTGGTGCTGCATAATAGGGAAAAATCTAAATCCCTACTCATATTTTATTTTACTAAATATATATATATATATATATATATATATATATGGAAAATTATGATCCTTACCAGACATGTCAGATGAGGAATATTGACTTGAACTTGGAAGATGCAATGAAAAAGATCTATCACTATCAGGCAACGGATAGACCTTGTTGATTCTCTCTTGGGATTTTTCAGTGGGCGGAGCCAACTCTTTGACATTTGCTGCATAAAAACATAAGGATGTTAGTGCAGGATACATCATCAGGATATGTTTAGGGATATTTTAAAACCCTAAACCCTTCCGGAAGTCAACCATTTCACCAGAAGGCTATTGCCTTCGGCAATGGAGTCCCGTTTAACAAAGAAAATTTTACGTTGCCACCCATCCTCATTTCTTGTGGCTTTGAGGATAAGGGGATTGCCGGAGGTTGAAAAAAGCAAGAAATGGCTGTTGCCGTGTGATCGGAGACGGTAAGCAATCGGAATGTCTTCAATACAAAGGTCAGGGACATGAAGGGTTTTGATCTGGTTAAGCGTAATGAGTACTCTCCAGACCATGGGCATTGTTTAGGCGAAACAGAGACCGATGGTTCGAAAAAATTGCATGATGAATTCTGGAAAGGGATATCGAAGGCCAAGAGAGAATGGGTATGCTAAAAAGAAGATCCATTCATCAGATAATACGTCTGATCGGATGCTTCGGTCAAAAGGACGAATGACTGCATTGTCAGAAAAAGCGCAGGAGGTTCGTAATGCAGCGATATCGGCGTTGTCAAAAGAGCACACCTCCTTCTCGGGGCGAGTGAGCTGATTTTGGTTAACAAACGGCGAGGTTGAGTCGCCGGAATGTGATCGAGTTCTGGTGGCCATTAAAGAAGATAAGCAGCAAGAATTTTGAGAAAGAGAAGGAGAGAAAGTACCTGGGATTTCTGGGAAGAATGGATGATTATCAACAAAAAAGAGAGAAGATATAGGGGCAAAATAGATAGCCATCGAGTATAAAGCGCGTTGAAAGTTGCACGCTATCACTTCAAGCATCTCTTCGTTTTAATTACCTTGAAAAATGTGATAAGCTTTAAAATATATCCGTTGGAATTTAGTATCCCAATAGATATATTTTGGGGACAATTGTTATGGGTGGTTATCTACTCATATATCCTGGATTATATTCTGACTGTATTACTTTTGATTACGATCAGGATACCGGATCAGGATATTGGTAACATCCTGATGCAGTATCCTGGTAATAGCTAATTGTTTCACGTGCAGATTAGTGAGGCATGCTTATAACGGTCAAGAGGACTGCTTCTCCTGAAGACTCGGACTAGATGGTTGAGAAGAGAACGTTGAAGCTGCAAAGAAGGGGTCTCTAACGTTCTAAAGGGAATATTCGGAGCATCCCCCGTTCTTAGGATAGTTTGTTATTTCCTTTTACTATATAAAGGAATGTACGGATCATAGGAACACACAACTTTTTCACGCACACTTCTGCTCTCTTTACTAGCTACAATCACTCACAAACACTTACACTTGTACTCGAATCTCATTGTAACACTTAATTGATCCGCATCATATCCTGCACTGTATCCTGAAGTTTGAAGTAATAAGAAGAACAAGGCAGCTGCGATTGTCAGGTCCCGAGGTTTTATGCCGGCGGTCTAGATTGATCAAGGGCTTTCCACGTATATCTCGTGTCACTCTTTACTTTTTAGCTCATTGTTTGATTGTTGATATAGCTCAATATCTTGAGCTATATCCTGAAAACTGTTTTTGCAAACATCATACTAAGAATATTTTCAATACACTTTGTTAGCACACTACCTTACTTAACTAATTTGATCACTAAATTGCTTAGGTAATTTTTGACCAAAACAACAGTTATGCTATATTATATATGTATATAAATGATATATATATATATATATATTAATAATATCATGTCTTAGTAAATTTGAGATACGTTATATATCTATCATATCCATATGTGTATATGGGAACATAATGCAATATAAATTTTATAATAATAACAGAATGTTAATATTAGTATTTTAATATTAATATAAAATAAATGCAATTCAGATATGATGCTTTGAATATCATAAAATAAATATTTAAATAATATGTATTATACCTAAATGATTTTATATCATTTAAATTCTCAGAATATGTAACTCCTAATTGTATCTTATATTATGTTAGGCTATAAAAATAAAAAGCGGATATATTTATAAAATAATATTCAATTCTATATCTACATATTTATGTAAATACAAATTATAATAATATTATAATATTGATATTAATATCTTAATCAAAGATATAAGGATAACACCCTTAGGTATGATATCACTGAAATATCATAATATAAAATATTATTCAATGAAAGCAGTATATTTTATGATTTATGATATAACCCAAAATTTTACTCGACTTAAAGGTATATGTTTGTCAAAGTTTTGACAAAACACATAATTATACTAATTTTGTTAAAATATAATGTTTCAGCATTATTTAGATACAATAATTAAAATACTTTGTAAATCACTTTGTAATTCTTTCTTACTTCTTATCGTATTATTAATATTAAATATGTAAATTTTTCCTCAAAATTTGATAAGTTACGTAATATTCAGAAATTATATGTATACTCAATATTGGTGATAATTAACATGTTAGAGAAATTTTTAATATGCAAACGTTCTCTAAGAAAAGTCTTTAATATATACTGTTATTATTTATCATCATTATTAGTAATATAATACACTAAATTAAATATTATTAAATTATGTTTTAAATAAAACTAATAATAATAATAATATTTTTGGAAAAATAAAATATTTGGCTCTTGAATAAAGTAATGTTAAAAGAGTTTTATAAGACATAATTCTTAATTTAACTTATACAATTAATAAACAAGAATTATTACAGTTCGACGATTCTAAAATTTACAAAAAAAAAATGTATTTATGAAACAGGAATATATACAACTTAGTATTGTGTAATTAAATGATTTTTACATAATACCTATATATTAACAGGAAATAGCTTAAACTTATTTCTTAAATCATACTTAAGTCAGATGTATATATATATTTTTGTATATGATTTGTATCAATACTATAAATAATATTTCATCCATAAAATAGAAATATGTACAAAAACATTTAGTACGATATAACTATATGGTTTAATATATATATCCCAAGAAGGAACAATTTTTATCATTTGATAAGTTTAGTTCATTTTTTTTAAACTATATTTAAGTCATATGTATATACATTCTGATATGAGAATGATATTTCATTACTTAAAATATTAATGATAAAATTTAGAAACGCTAGACTTTGTATTATCTATTACGAATCTTTAATAAATAGATATAATAAATTAAGAATTTGAATTAAGTTCTAAGTATGTTATGACCAAAATAAGTCAACCTGTCAGTTAAAGATTTAATTGTTCTAAAGGAATCCAGAAAATTTATTTTTTTAATGAATTTCTTTTATTCCAAAATATTATGTTCAATAAATCTAAGGGAAATTTATTCTGTTAATATAAAGAAATAAACAAAGTTATGGGAATAAACAAGATAACTAATACAATTAGTTATGTAATTGGATTCTTACGAATTGGTATTATATATACATATTACAGGAAATTTTAAAACTTTATATTTAAATGTATGTATATGCAAGAAACCATTTTCTTGATAGTATGTATAATAATCAAATATCTTCTGTAAAAAGGACAAGCTTTTATGTTTACTCAAAATCTATTTTGATATCCAACTTTAATTTAAAAGATACCTTAAGAATATCTGTACTAGCACCACCTCTTAAAGAATAATAATGAGTCAATGACATAAAATCTCAGAATTTCATATAAAGCTCTTACCTTATTTTTGAATACCTATCCAGTCATGAGTTCTGAAAATATAGTTAAATTAAGGCAATATAGAGAAAAGCCATTACACCAAAGGAAGAAACAATACATATAATATATACATTTTCTTTATATTTTGATAAGATATATATAGTAAAAGAAAATGTTAAAATATAATATATATATATATATACACACACATATATATCTATCAACGCATAATACTGATAGCTATGACTATAATCGTGCTAAACAAAATATGCCTGTATAATTTCCTAGTTTTATGATAATCATATCTGAACATGTTTGTAAATCAGATGTCAAAAGGAATAGTAGGTGATCAAGAAATTCAGGCTAGTAATGAAAACTCTTTGGATAAAAATACTATAGAAAATATAATAGCTCAAGGAATATCGAATGCCATACCTTCGATCATCGAAGCTATTAAAATTTCTGTGCCTATAAACGAGATTCCTACCATCCATTGTAAGCATACCCATCACTTCATACCTAACCCTGGTATCAACCGAAGTCATGATATTCGTATCAAAACTCCGTCTTCCAAACGAAAGAAAACCACAACTTATAGTTACTCTTATAAGGAATTCCACACCGACAAATCATATAAAGACAAAGGAATGGAACCAGAAATCGCACAGCCTACCTGCAATGACAAAAAGCATTCAAGAAAATGCCATTTTAGGAAGACACTCCTTTGTAACTTCTGCAAGAAGACTGGGCATACAGAGGAAGAATGTAGAAGGAGAAGGAAAACTAATGTATGTTATAAATACGGAGAACCAGACCACTTCCGTCTCTACTGCCCAAAACTATCTAAGCCACCCGATAATGAGGATAGAAACCCAGCTGAAGTTAAGGAAAACGCATAAATATTTACAACACCAGAGACAAACAACAACTTTTAGAATAAACACCCTTATGTTTTGTCTGTACTAAAGTGTTTGTTGACTTTTGATTCCGATCAAAAACTTCATCAATAAAGGTCTTTATTTTCTTTCATAAAGCCAAACACTCATTTGTCTCATCTCTTGACATATTCATATGTTGCACGTGCATTGCTTGTCGTGCATGTAAATTCACTTCAAAAGATCATTTATTCACGAGTTTTAATAAATATTTCGTTATACTCATTCTGATAATCTATATGATTACATAGTATTGACTTGTGATAATCAAGTCAACAAATTTCTTAGAAACTCCTTTTTCTTTTCAAAGTTACTTACCGGATTTTTCACTATAACCATTTTTGTCAAAAGCATATATCCATTGTTGGAATATGTTCAAACCAAGCTCAATTTTTTGAACTTGTTCACAATATACATTCAATTCAAAATCTCATACAATGAATTGAGATCATCATATTCAAGGTAATTTCATTATTTGAATCATAATAAACTTGTTTAAGGTCTTCAATTTCAATAAATCATTTATTAAAACACGACACCTTGCGATTTCTTTGAAACTTGGTCTCATTTCATTTTCACACCTGAGGTACGAAATTATATATTTATTGATTCATTATCCTAAACCAGTCACAATTTTGTGTTAAGATAAAGGTACCTAAATTCTTATTCCAATGTACCTCCAACATTTCTTTCATCTTTAAATTAAATCCTACAATATTCATTTTTATTTTCATTTGAACATCCTATCTTTTGAATATCCAGATTCACTTCATTGAAACTTTCCATTTAATTTCGAAAACGGTAAATTCGTTCAGTCACCATAATCACTGAATTCTTGCAATCGCTACAACACCTTGCGGTGTCACACCCCCAAAATCCACCTGCGGAGTATCACTGCTTGGAGGCGTGACTGACCAGGATCCAGCCACCAATCATATTGAACAAGCATGTAAGTAATTATAAAAATCCAACCAATACAATTGGTGTCCAAACAAAACATAGTTTAAGTTGCAAGCGGAAGCATAACGATTAAAACCAAAACAAAATATAAGTTCAAATGTTTTCAATGTTTAACATGGCACACAATTGCCCATGTCCCACAACGGCTCTTCCCCATGCAAGCTCCAGCTAAGTACCTATTGACCTGCAAAGCATGTAGTAACGAGTCAACAACAATGTTGAGCGAGTTCACAGTTGGGTGTTCGTTTTAAGTTGTTCCAAAAACAGTTTCCTTTAACTGGCATCCCTGCCGTGGGGGTTACCCCATAGTTGAAAACGTGTTCTGTTTTAATCCCGTTTACTCTGGCAATCCAGCCGTGGGGGCTACCCCATGTTTAATTATCTGGCTCTTCGGCCGTGGGGGATACCCCATGTACTAGACTCGTTACCATATCGACTGCTGACTGTAGTCATGTTTATGTGCCCTGAACTGTCAATGTCTATCATCATTGACGTGCCCAGATCCATTAGTTCACGCCCGTCCTCTGCGGCACGGTGTGAGGCTTGTCAGACCTAAATAGCGCTATCTAACTAATGACCCGCTCGCCATTGGCCCGGCGATTAAGTCGATATAAAAAGGAGGGACTTTGTGATAGAGTTTTGGTCTAGTGAAATGTAAACTGTCCAAGAGGACGAGGAATTATATTCCTGAACCCGTACTGTCCTACCCAAGAAGGACGAGGAATCCATATTCCTTAACCCATTCCCAACCCCTGGGAATCCCATGCTTTGTAGAAAGTGTGAACTCACCTTAGGTTAGCTCGGCAGATAAATGAAAGGTCAATCGAGCTGCTAGAGGTCAACCACGTCCTAACATGGTTACCATACAAGTCAGGTCTAGGTTCAAGTAGTGCACGTATGTTTACACAGAGATAGCAAGTTACGAACACATACTGATCATAATAAACACGTTAAACATGTCAAGCAAAACAGTTAAACACGAAACGTCCAAACTTGTGCGGTTAGAATGCATTGGACTGAATTGTAAGTCCACGAACATCTTGTGCGAGTGGATCGTTGAAACCCAAACACTACCCGACCCAATATAATAAAAGTAGTCCAACATGCATACGGCCCAATAACCAAACATTGGTCTTGTGCGATCTGGATGGACTTGTGCGATCCGGATGGCTTGTGCGATTATGTTTTGGGCTAATCGGCCCAACAGCATAAGTGAAGTCCATTTGATGTGTGTGGCCCAAGCCTTGTGCGATCAGCACCGTCTTGTGCGATCCACAAGGTCTTGTGCGATCATGCAATGGCTGTGTTGTACGTTGTGTTTAATCAGTTGCACTCTATGGCTTGTGCGACTGTGTTGTGCGACTAGTCTTGTGCGATCAGATCAGATTCTATGTGATCTGATCTTATGCGGCCGAAGAGAAACTTGTGCGATTTGTTTTAATATCCGAAAGTTATGCTAATCAGTTACATGGTTTCCATATTTTCACACAATCAATCAACCACCAACAGTTTTAGATTATGCAAACTATCGATCAAATAAGGGTTTTATCATCTTTTTCATATAAACCCTAATTACATTCAAGCATAAACAATAACTTATCAAATCATATTATCTGGTCCGATTACATGAACATACAACCGATTACATACATTCGATCCTAAATCATCATGCAAATAATCCGAAAACAAGACATGATAGCCGATTAACATCATCATACACATCCGATTCACTAGAACATCATCATTCACACAAGCTATTCTAGTTATCACATAAAATCATGGCATCCATAATATCATCTTAACAAAACAATAACAGTGCAACACTAACCGGTTAGAAAGTAGATCAAAGATTGATCCGAGCAAGGAAGCTTCACGAGATGGGGCTTCGGCTATGAAGATTGCCGTCGAACAAGAGAGAGAGGAGAGGAGCTTAGGGTTTTGTGTGTGTTATGTTTTGCAACAAATGAGAAACAAACTCCCTAAGGATATGTGTATGCGTAAGAGGGAGTGGGCCGAACCCAACTTTGGGCTGCCCTTGGTTCGGATACAAAGAGTATGGCCCAAATGGGCTTGTGCGATCAGGTTGTTGTTGTACGATTACATAATACATACATTCACATAACATATAACAACATAACATTTCATTAAATCAACATATCAGATAATCACACCAAGATCACATACGTTACATTAAGCACATAGATAAGTTCGGAAATACGAGTTGTCACATTATCTCCAAGTTGAAAGAAATTTCGTCCCGAAATTTGGTACGTACTCACTGAGGAAGCTAGTTGAGTTGCGTGGTTTCCTGGTTTTCCTGGGGTGTCACATCCTCCCCCCGTTGATCTGGAATTTCGTCCCGAAATTCCGCAGTAGCTTCAGCCTCAGTAGTGGTTGTACTGTTTGCGAACAATTGGGGATACTTTTGTTTCATTTGATCTTCGCGTTCCCAGGTGAACTCTGGGCCACGACGTGAGTTCCAACGAACTCGAACGAGAGGTATTCTAGTGCGCTTGAGGACCTTAACATCCCGGTCCGTAATCTCTACTGGTTCCTCGACGAATCGCAACTGCTCGTCGATAGTGAGCTCCTTCAAAGGAACTATGAGGGTCTCATCTGACATACACTTCTTCAGATTCGACATGTGGAAAACGTTGTGAACTCCACTGAGTTCTGCTGGCAAGTTCAGTTTGTAGGCCACTTTGCCTATTTTCTCTATGATGTCAAATGGTCCAACGTATCGTGGGTTAAGCTTGCCTCGTTTACCAAAACGAACAACACCCTTCCAGGGTGAGACTTTGAGTAGCACTCGATCCCCAACCTGGAACTCGAGTGGGTTCCTGCCCTTATCGGCGTAGCTTTTCGGACGGTCACGAGCTGCCGCCATTCGTTGTCGTATTTGAGCAATCCTTTCTGTTGTGTCTACCACGAGTTCTGGGCCAGTGATCTGACTATCCCCCACCTCTGCCCAACAAAGAGGTGATCGGCATTTACGCCCGTACAATGCCTCAAATGGAGCGGCCCGAATGCTGGTGTGGTAACTGTTATTATACGAGAATTCCACTAGTGGCAGATGTTTTTCCCAACCGTTGCCAAAGTCAATCACACATGCCCTAAGCATGTCTTCAAGGGTCTGGATGGTGCGTTCAGACTGCCCATCCGTTTGCGGGTGATAAGCTGTGCTCATATCTAGACGTGAGCCAAAGGACTTGTGCATTGCTTGCCACAGTTCAGAAGTAAAACGTGCATCACGATCAGAGATAATAGAGGTGGGCACCCCGTGCCTCGCAACCACTTCCTTCAAGTAGACGTCTGCTAAAGTAGAGAACTTGTCAGTTTCTTTGATAGCCAGAAAGTGTGCAGACTTTGTGAGTCGATCCACGATCACCCATATAGTATCATTCCCACGTTGAGATCTAGGCAGGCTAGTAACAAAATCCATGGAAATTTGCTCCCATTTCCATTGTGGAATCTCTGGTTGTTGGAGCAGGCCTGATGGTTTCTGGTACTCGACTTTGACTCTCGCACAAGTCAAACATTTACTAACGTAAGTGGCTATGTGAGCTTTCATGCTAGGCCACCAGTATGTAGTTTTCAAGTCGTGGTACATCTTATCTGAACCAGGATGTACTGAGTAGCGAGACTTGTGTGCTTCATCCATCACAAGCTCTCGTAGGTTGCCATAGAGTGGGACCCAAATGCGTCCTGTTACGTAGTAGGCGCCGTCTTCCTTTTGTTCTAGCCGTTGCCTTGAGCCGCGTAGGGCTTCAGCCCTGATGTTTTCCGGTTTCAATGCTTCTACCTGAGCATCTCGTATCTGTGCAGGAAGATTAGATTGGATAGTGAGTTGTAAAGCTCGTACGCGTTTAGGTGTAGTATCCTTTCGACTGAGGGCATCGGCCACAACATTGGCTTTGCCCGGATGATATCTGATCGAGCATTCGTAATCATTCAGTAGCTCGACCCATCGACGTTGATGCATGTTCAACTCCTTCTGTTTGAAGATATGCTCGAGACTCCTGTGATCGGTGTAAATGGCGCACTTGGTACCGTACAGGTAATGTCTCCATATCTTAAGTGCAAAAACAACAGCTCCCAGCTCTAAATCATTCGTAGTGTAGTTCCTTTCATGAATTTTAAGTTGGCGTGAGACGTACGCAATAACTTTATCCCGTTGCATCAATACACAACCAAGACCCTGAATTGATGCGTCGCAGTAAACCACAAAGTCGTCTGTGCCCTCTGGCAATGAAAGAATAGGTGAACTGCAAAGTCTATCCTTTAGGTGCTGAAATGCCGATTCCTGTGCATTACCCCATCGATAAGTAACGCCCTTCTGCGTTAGTGAGGTGAGAGGTTGTGCAATCTTGGAAAAATCCTTAATGAACCTCCTGTAGTAACCTGCCAAACCCAAGAATTGGCAAATTTCCGTTGGTGTGCGAGGTGCAGGCCAGTTCTTAATCGAGTCTACCTTGGATGGATCAACGTGAATCCCATCCTTGTTCACTACGTGGCCTAGGAAATGGACTTCGCGAAGCCAGAAGTCGCATTTCGAGAACTTTGCATATAGTTGCTCTGTTCGAAGGAGTTCCAAAATAAGTCGTAGATGTTGCTCGTGTTCCTCCTGACTCTTCGAATAGATCAGGATGTCGTCGATAAAAACTATAACGAACTTATCCAGGTAAGGCTTGCACACTCTATTCATAAGGTCCATGAAAACCGCAGGTGCGTTTGTCAGCCCAAAAGGCATGACCAAAAACTCGTAGTGTCCATAACGAGTTCTAAAGGCTGTTTTGGAGACGTCCTCTTCTCTGACTCTCAGCTGGTGATATCCCGATCTCATATCAATCTTTGAATAGAAGCTCGACCCTTGCAGTTGGTCGAATAAGTCGTCGATGCGTGGAAGAGGATAGCGATTTTTCACAGTCACCTTGTTGAGTTCGCGATAGTCGATACACATACGGAAGGTACCATCTTTCTTCTTCACAAATGGCACTGGAGCTCCCCAGGGCGAAGAGCTAGGACGAATAAAACCCTTATCCAAAAGTTCTTGTAGTTGCGTAGACAGCTCTTCTAGTTCTGATGGGGCTAAACGATAAGGTGCTCGAGCTATAGGCGCTGCCACAGGAGCTAGCTCGATTTGAAACTCGACTTGACGATGAGGCGGTAGGCCAGGTAGTTCCTCAGGAAATACCTCAGGATAGTCGCGTACGATCGGAAAATCTTCTATCTTCTTCTCTTTCTTCGAGGTGTCAGTAACGAGAGCCAAAATAGCAGTGTGGCCCTTTCGTAAACACTTTTGGGCCTTAAGGAAAGAGATGATGCTCACAACAGCACCACTCTTTTCGCCACGAATCATGAGAGGTTCATCACCTGAACGAGGAATACGGACAATCTTTTCGTTGCAAAGAATCTCTGCTTGGTGTTGGGATAACCAGTCCATCCCAATGACCACATCGAAACTACCCAGAACGATAGGAAGGAGGTCGATAGAGAAAGTGTGATCAGCAAGAACAAGATTACAACCCTTGACTATGTGTGTGACCTCTAAACTTTTACCATTAGCTAGCTCTACAGTGTGCTTGGTGTTCAAAAGTGTTGGGGTACGCTTAAGCATTTGACTAACTTTTAAGGACACGTAGCTAGTATCGGCACCCGAATCAAATAAGACAGTAACATAAAAGTCGTCGAGAAGGAACTTACCCGTCACAACATTGGGATCATTCCTCGCTTCACCCTGGCCAATAACGAATACACGACCCCTTGCACCATTGCCGTTGTTACTCCCGTTGTTTCCATTCCCCTGGTTATTATTATTGTTGTTGTTGTTCTGGTTCCGGTTCAGTTGGGGACAATCTCTCTTGAAGTGGCCTTCAACTCCACACTGAAAACACCCTTTGTTGATGCCTTGCTGCTGCTGCTGCTGGCGTTGATTTTGTGGGGCTTGTTGTTGCTGACGATTCTGGTTTGCGGGGTATAAACTTCTGCAATCCTTTGCAGCGTGGCCTGGCTTGTTGCACTGATGACAGTTTCTCCTGGTGCATGGCCCGCAGTGGTGTAGGTTACAGCGATTGCATTTGGGGTGAACTCCTGTAACACCCCGAAAACGGGTTTAGTAATTAAACCCCGTTAACACTAAAAGACGGGTAAAAGTACCGTAAGTGGTAAAATTTACCCGGTGGAATGTTAGGATTTAAAAAAATTAATCCTAATAATAAATAAAAGTGAATAAAAGCTTTAAGGAAATAAAATGGATAAAAGGCCCGAGCTAACGGGACCTAAAATAACTTGGTCACAAATATTCCCGAACCCGCTAAGTTAACTAGGAATACTAAACCTAGTTAATAAGTGGGAATATTGTTAAAAATAAGTAGGTTGTGGCCTACTTAATAACGAACCAAACACGAGGGGTTAAAGTGGGATAACTAGAAAAGTTATTTAAATAAACAAAACACACAAACACACACACGGTGTGTGTCTGAGATCGAGCAGGAGCAAGCTCCCATGGAGCTCAACCCTAAACTTCAACAAAACCCTCAAATTGGAGGATCAAACAAGGGTCAAATTCGGATTTGAACACATAGAAACGGTCACCAAGTCAAGGGGATCGTAAGGTATGTCGAATTTCTAACAATCTTGAAGTTGTAAAAATTGGATAATCATCCTAATCGCGAATTAGGCATGGATTAGAGAAGCTATGGCTAGATTAGTGATGTATATTTGCTTAGGAACAAAACCCTAAGTGAAAATCATACATAACATGCTATGGATTGAATGATTTACCACACTAGGCTAAGTGGGTTTTAATCTTATGATGAATTTGATGATATGATTGTGATTAGAATCATCATGCATGTTAGTAATCGGGAAATACTTAAACAATTTGCAAGTTTGAGTATTTGATCATAAGTGATAGTGGTGAATTTTGATCTTAATCTTGGTAAAAATAACTAGTTATGAACTAGTTGTAAGTGTGTAAAATGTATGCACATTAGGTGTTTGTCAAAATGCCTAAGTGAAGACTAAAGTGTTGAAATTAGAGCGAAAACACGCATTTGAATGTTATGGTGATTACGCGTAATAGGAAGTGAGAAGGGTTCTAAATACAATGTTGATTTAGACTTAATGTTAAGAACCTTGTGATTTAAAGTGGTTAACTTTAATAATCTAAGTTAACTAATCATGAAGTCGAATAGTAGTTTCGACGTATGAACTAAGTGAGATGGAATAGTCGTGAATAATTATGACTAATCTAACCATCTCGCGAATTATGATGATAGTTTGACGCTGGACGAGCTAGGTGAAAGCTTGGGAAGAAAACGGGTCAAACAAATCAAGAACGAAGAAAAAGCATAATCCGGGTGCAAGGTAAGTATAGCTTACACTAGTCTTATATTTTAGAATATTCCCTTATCGTATTAGTTACGAATAGGACGAATACATAATTGAGGTATGATGTTCCGGCGTGTAAACGTACGGAACAAGATAGTCGAATACGACAAGAAACCATGTTGATGGTTAAAAGGAGCTAAATCGGTAATTCGATCATTTTACGACAAATGGAAAATGAAACTTTTGAATGGGTACCTTATAAGGTAAACCAAAACAAACAACATGGGTAAAACGGTAAATTGGTCACGTGTTGACCATAACCATTGGTTTTGAAAGGCAATATATGACGAAAGCTATGATAGGCTAAAAGGCGTTAAGAAACGATTACTAAATGAAATGACCGCACGGTGTGAACCGGAGCGAGTCATATAGATGAGACGGTATTAAATACCATCTCGCCAACATAATCGGTCATTTAGACCAAATGGGTCAAAAAGGTGAAGATATCACCTTTTGACAATAATGACTAATGATCATTGTCGAGTTATATTATTTCAGGAGTAAATGTCAAATGGGTATTAGCAACGCTATGGATTAGCGGATATAAAAGCAAGGTATTAAAAACGGGTCAATATATTGATCTGCGCCAGGTATGTGAAGTAGGGTAACACTCATTTAGAACATGTGGTTCAAGAGTGTTAAAAGAGGTCAAAATGGACGTTTGGTTACTTGATAAGTAAACCAAATGTTTTAAGTAAAGGATATTACGTTTGGAAAGTTTAAAGACTTTTCAAACAAGATCATAGGTTAAAAGAGGGATTTTGGGTCAAATATGCTTTCTAAAGTCCTTCATTGTTAATAAGAGACTAAATGGACCAAAACGCCCTTGGAGGCTAAATTGAGCAAACAATCTTTAAAAGTTGTTTGGAAATGATTTTTACGATTTAATAAATACTTAGGGCAAGTATAGAAGTTGAAAGATGTATTACTTTAGTCAAACGGCTCTATTTGGGTCTTTGCCGTAAAATAAAGAGTTAAGGGGTAAAACCTGGTTTGCATAGATTACCTTAGTAAAATCACCATAAATATAGTTGTGGTGAAAGTTCATTTGACAAATATTGCGAAAATAGGATGCTAGAACGAATAATTATGAATTATGCGGAAAAAGGGTTTAAATACCCTTAACGGGTCAAAATAAGCATTTTAGTACAAACGGGTTTAAGAATACACATAAACTCGTGAATTGAACCTAATATGATAGACAACATTGAAATTATAAGATTCATGTGATATAGGAATCAAACAAATACGTTTGTTTGATAAAACCGCGAATGGGTCAAAATTTGGTAAAAAGAGAAATAAGCCAAAGACTTAAAAGTCTTAAATCTTGTTAAGCCGGACGTCGGATTTTAACTCCATATGATGGAGAATCAAATTACAAACATGTAGGAAGAAACGGTAGGTCAAACGGATAAGCGGTTTGAAAGATACGAAAGATTTCGCGTCAAATTACGGCAAAAAAAAAATGGAAAAGCTGATGCAGGGTCCACCGTAAATTACGGTTCCACCGTAATTTACGGTGGAGTTAAAAAGTGTTACGGCTGCCCCCTACTGATTTACGGTAGGGGCATGCCAAACCTGAGGTCACCGTAAATTACGGTTCCACCGTAATTTACGGTAGAGGCCAAGTTGAAAATTTTGTTTTTGTTACCAATTGTTTCTCGGACTCGTTTAGACACGTTTTAAGCCCTGTATGACTAAAGCATTTCATGTTTATGAAATGTAGGTACACCTTACATGCCGGAAGACGATCAAGCTCAACGAAGAACCAAACACGATAAATATACACGCTTCCGCACTTTGCCACGTTGTAAATTTTAAACAACGAATTTCGATCACGTTATGTAGAATAAATTATAAATTGCAAAAGTTTTAATAAACCCGCATTTCCAAATGTTTATGTAATCTTATTTACATGATTGTTTAACGTAAAACCTACGTTAAACCTTGATATTTAAGAACGGGTGTTACAAGTTGGTATCAGAGCCTTGGTTTAAAAGATTCGAGTATGGTGGGGAGGAACCATGCTTGGACTTAAACCTTATGCTCTTGACAAAGAATAGTGTTCGGTTCGAGGCTTGATCGCAAATCCGGTAAGTACAAGTATGTTAATAGCGTAGCATGCTAAAGTGTTGTAAATAACACATAGGGCTATCGTGTGATACACGTTACCCTAATTAAAACGATTGATATAGTTGACGAAAATACGCGCGTTGACGCGTATAGTAGAAAAAGCCTTGTATTATAATACGGGCGATTATTGAAGTTGACGTTACTAACTTTTGTGAATGTTTAAATTGAAGGACACTCGCGTTTGAAGACGACGAGAGTCAAAGGAATTGTGGATATGATGATGGAACGGTCTGAAGCATGACAAGAGGAGCATGCTCACCGAGGACTAAATCGCGTAACGATCGCGAACAAAGTTAACGACATAAAAAGCCCGTTAGGGCAAGCACTTACAGGTGCGCATTTTAAGTTATTACGTGAATAGTTATATGCAACAAATATGTAGAGGTTGAAAGTTGCATATGTAGATTAAAAACTTGGAAAGGCCCGAATAGAAAATCTATCTGGGATATTGTTTCCAAGAGAAACCAAATAGAGGCGTTACTTACATAGGGCGTGGTGTGAAAACTATAAAAAGGTCGTGTATGTCATGTGATAACCACTTACTCTGGCCAAGTAAGTAGTGACATATGATACCATGAATTTCTTATAGCGGACACATTTACATCCGATGTAGTAAGGACGGGGTGAACGGGACTAATTAAAAAGTACCCAAATGAATCAAATAAGCAAAACATTTGATAATAATGTAAACGCACAACCGAGTGACAAAAGCGTGTTACATTAGGATAATGAGCCCGAGTGAAGGGACAAAGAAGCATGTAAAATGATTTAGACAAGTATTGGGAGGGAGTGTACTTACACTCGAACCCAGAAAACGCAAGCATGTAAAATGATTTAGACAAGTATTGGGAAGGAGTGTACTTACACTCGAACCCAGAAAACGCAAGCATGTAAAATGATTTAGACAAGTATTGGGAGGGAGTGTACTTACACTCGAACCCAGAAAACGCAAACATGTAAAATGATTTAGACAAGCATTGGGAGGTAGTGTACTTACACTCGAACCCGGAAAATGCGAATATGTCCCTTAACGGGTCGTTTTTGTAAAACGTCAAACGTAAGGACAAAGTCAGAAAATTCCGCCCGGAAATAAACAAATGAAGCCTTAGACTACGGTCAAGGTCAACTAAAGCTCATAAGCGAAAATATACAATTTTAAACATAGCAAGTCATGCTTTGAAGCTATATATGAATATATATATATACATTTGAATGTAGATACAAATAAAAGATGATTTACGGGATCATCATAACCTACGGGATTAAACACAGTGTTAAGGTCTACGGGACCAGAATGACCCTTGGGTCACGTAAAGAAAAGGAAATGAACCTTAGTGTTTTCAGTAAAAAGGGGGTGAAGACCTAAGGAAATAGCCTACGAGGCTACGTGAAGGAACCTACGGGTTACTTAACAAAGCGAGAGAACCAGTTGAAAATCCCATCATAAAACTAAGACTGTAAAAGAATAAATTACAGACTGTCAGTGTCCTGTTACGGATAATTGACGAAAGATAAAGAGAAGATCCTAAACTAAAACCTTGGTTTTAGTAAGAAATAACGTTTTTACGAATGAGAATCCTGATAGGAAAATTGAATATTAAGCATGAAAGGTTCAAGTCTTGACACCGATAGGCGCAAGACGTTATATTCAAAAAGTGATATTTCGGAAGGGAAATTTTGGGATATAAATTAAACATGATGTAACACGATCACGATCAAGAAAGGTAATGTGAAGTAGAATCACATTATTACCAAGCAAGCGGTAAAAAGTAACTGGACTAATAAGTCTAAGTAGTGAGACCGGTCAAGGTCATTTAAATAAATTTGGTTTGCTTGTAAGCGGTAGGTTCGGTATGACTGAATCGAATAAATAAATTTGAAGACAAAAGGAAATTTGCTGCTAAAAGTGAAAAGATTTCACTAAAGACCTTTAAACGGGTCAAAGTTACGGATTCATAAAGAATTCGATAGTATACGAAAGTGATGAATATCACTGAGTTAATTAAACTAGTGGAAATAACGAGATTGCGTTATTTCAAGTTACATATTGCCGTATATAATACGTAGATGATTATTAACCAAAAAGATATTACCATACTTCTCTGGTAATACTAATAATTGGTTAAAGTATAAGTAATGTTTTAAAGATTCTTGGAACAGATACATTGAGTTAAACTCAATGAATTATGTAAGAAAAGGTTTCGAGGACGAAACCTCTTTAAGGGGGGTAGACTTGTAACACCCCGAAAACGGGTTTAGTAATTAAACCCCGTTAACACTAAAAGACGGGTAAAAGTACCGTAAGTGGTAAAATTTACCCGGTGGAATGTTAGGATTTAAAAAAATTAATCCTAATAATAAATAAAAGTGAATAAAAGCTTTAAGGAAATAAAATGGATAAAAGGCCCGAGCTAACGGGACCTAAAATAACTTGGTCACAAATATTCCCGAACCCGCTAAGTTAACTAGGAATACTAAACCTAGTTAATAAGTGGGAATATTGTTAAAAATAAGTAGGTTGTGGCCTACTTAATAACGAACCAAACACGAGGGGTTAAAGTGGGATAACTAGAAAAGTTATTTAAATAAACAAAACACACAAACACACACACGGTGTGTGTCTGAGATCGAGCAGGAGCAAGCTCCCATGGAGCTCAACCCTAAACTTCAACAAAACCCTCAAATTGGAGGATCAAACAAGGGTCAAATTCGGATTTGAACACATAGAAACGGTCACCAAGTCAAGGGGATCGTAAGGTATGTCGAATTTCTAACAATCTTGAAGTTGTAAAAATTGGATAATCATCCTAATCGCGAATTAGGCATGGATTAGAGAAGCTATGGCTAGATTAGTGATGTATATTTGCTTAGGAACAAAACCCTAAGTGAAAATCATACATAACATGCTATGGATTGAATGATTTACCACACTAGGCTAAGTGGGTTTTAATCTTATGATGAATTTGATGATATGATTGTGATTAGAATCATCATGCATGTTAGTAATCGGGAAATACTTAAACAATTTGCAAGTTTGAGTATTTGATCATAAGTGATAGTGGTGAATTTTGATCTTAATCTTGGTAAAAATAACTAGTTATGAACTAGTTGTAAGTGTGTAAAATGTATGCACATTAGGTGTTTGTCAAAATGCCTAAGTGAAGACTAAAGTGTTGAAATTAGAGCGAAAACACGCATTTGAATGTTATGGTGATTACGCGTAATAGGAAGTGAGAAGGGTTCTAAATACAATGTTGATTTAGACTTAATGTTAAGAACCTTGTGATTTAAAGTGGTTAACTTTAATAATCTAAGTTAACTAATCATGAAGTCGAATAGTAGTTTCGACGTATGAACTAAGTGAGATGGAATAGTCGTGAATAATTATGACTAATCTAACCATCTCGCGAATTATGATGATAGTTTGACGCTGGACGAGCTAGGTGAAAGCTTGGGAAGAAAACGGGTCAAACAAATCAAGAACGAAGAAAAAGCATAATCCGGGTGCAAGGTAAGTATAGCTTACACTAGTCTTATATTTTAGAATATTCCCTTATCGTATTAGTTACGAATAGGACGAATACATAATTGAGGTATGATGTTCCGGCGTGTAAACGTACGGAACAAGATAGTCGAATACGACAAGAAACCATGTTGATGGTTAAAAGGAGCTAAATCGGTAATTCGATCATTTTACGACAAATGGAAAATGAAACTTTTGAATGGGTACCTTATAAGGTAAACCAAAACAAACAACATGGGTAAAACGGTAAATTGGTCACGTGTTGACCATAACCATTGGTTTTGAAAGGCAATATATGACGAAAGCTATGATAGGCTAAAAGGCGTTAAGAAACGATTACTAAATGAAATGACCGCACGGTGTGAACCGGAGCGAGTCATATAGATGAGACGGTATTAAATACCATCTCGCCAACATAATCGGTCATTTAGACCAAATGGGTCAAAAAGGTGAAGATATCACCTTTTGACAATAATGACTAATGATCATTGTCGAGTTATATTATTTCAGGAGTAAATGTCAAATGGGTATTAGCAACGCTATGGATTAGCGGATATAAAAGCAAGGTATTAAAAACGGGTCAATATATTGATCTGCGCCAGGTATGTGAAGTAGGGTAACACTCATTTAGAACATGTGGTTCAAGAGTGTTAAAAGAGGTCAAAATGGACGTTTGGTTACTTGATAAGTAAACCAAATGTTTTAAGTAAAGGATATTACGTTTGGAAAGTTTAAAGACTTTTCAAACAAGATCATAGGTTAAAAGAGGGATTTTGGGTCAAATATGCTTTCTAAAGTCCTTCATTGTTAATAAGAGACTAAATGGACCAAAACTCCCTTGGAGGCTAAATTGAGCAAACAATCTTTAAAAGTTGTTTGGAAATGATTTTTACGATTTAATAAATACTTAGGGCAAGTATAGAAGTTGAAAGATGCATTACTTTAGTCAAACGGCTCTATTTGGGTCTTTTCCGTAAAATAAAGAGTTAAGGGGTAAAACCTGGTTTGCATAGATTACCTTAGTAAAATCACCATAAATATAGTTGTGGTGAAAGTTCATTTGACAAATATTGCGAAAATAGGATGCTAGAACGAATAATTATGAATTATGCGGAAAAGGGTTTAAATACCCTTAACGGGTCAAAATAAGCATTTTAGTACAAACGGGTTTAAGAATACACATAAACTCGTGAATTGAACCTAATATGATAGACAACATTGAAATTATAAGATTCATGTGATATAGGAATCAAACAAATACGTTTGTTTGATAAAACCGCGAATGGGTCAAAATTTGGTAAAAAGGGAAATAAGCCAAAGACTTAAAAGTCTTAAATCTTGTTAAGCCGGACGTCGGATTTTAACTCCATATGATGGAGAATCAAATTACAAACATGTAGGAAGAAACGGTAGGTCAAACGGATAAGCGGTTTGAAAGATACGAAAGATTTCGTGTCAAATTACGGCAAAAAAAAAATGGAAAAGCTGATGCAGGGTCCACCGTAAATTACGGTTCCACCGTAATTTACGGTGGAGTTAAAAAGTGTTACGGCTGCCCCCTACTGATTTACGGTAGGGGCATGCCAAACCTGAGGTCACCGTAAATTACGGTTCCACCGTAATTTACGGTAGAGGCCAAGTTGAAAATTTTGTTTTTGTTACCAATTGTTTCTCGGACTCGTTTAGACACGTTTTAAGCCCTGTATGACTAAAGCATTTCATGTTTATGAAATGTAGGTACACCTTACATGCCGGAAGACGATCAAGCTCAACGAAGAACCGAACACGATAAATATACACGCTTCCGCACTTTGCCACGTTGTAAATTTTAAACAACGAATTTCGATCACGTTATGTAGAATAAATTATAAATTGCAAAAGTTTTAATAAACCCGTATTTCCAAATGTTTATGTAATCTTATTTACATGATTGTTTAACGTAAAACCTACGTTAAACCTTGATATTTAAGAACGGGTGTTACAACTCCCCTGTACCCTCCTTGACTTTGACTACCAGATGATTGCTGACTAGGGCTCTGGTAGTCGTCAGTCCTTCTCTGCTGAGACTGAGATTGAACAGAAGTCGAACCTTTGCTTGAAGCTCCATCCCACTTACGCTTGTTGTCGCTGGGAGTATCAGAAGTAGTAGCATTAATGCGCTTTGGTAACCTGTTCTGCTCCACCGCCTGAACAGTGAGACGATGAGCCAATTGAACAACTTGCTGGATGGTGGCGAGGTTAGCTGAAGTCACATGACTTTGAATCTCTGGCACTAAACCCTTAAGGTATAGTTCGATGCGTTTGATGGGAGGATCCACCATGGTAGGGCACAAATTAGCCAGCTCGTTCGATCTTTTAGTATAAGCTTCAATCTCTGACCCCGTCATTTTGAGGTTGAAGAACTCTACCTCCAGCTTATGAATGTCATCACGATTGCAATACTCCTCTTTGATTAGTTCCTTGAAGTTGTTCCATGGGGTGGCATTAGCAGCAACCAACCCCAGCATTTGAACTTGAGCGTTCCACCACGTGAGCGCTATACCCTCAAGAGTACCGGTATCATACTTCACCCTGCGAGCCTCAGGGCATTCACACATCTTGAAGACAGATTCGAGTTTCTCAAACCAGTGGAGGAGGCCTACAGCTCCTTCGGTGCCGCTGAAAGTGGTAGGTCGGCAGTCCATAAAAGTTTTGAAGGTGCACACAGGTGGCTGAGCATGCTGACCTGTCGTGGGTGTAAGAAAGGACAAAGTTTTAACACAAAGGTTGGTTCACGAGAGTAGGACCTAAAGATCCTAGAATGAGTTTAAACTGCAGGGTATACCTCCTGCTTGTGCGGCTGCAAGTGCCGCAGCAACTTGTTGGTTAATCAGAGCCGTCAACTGGGCTTGAGTCATGTTAACGCGTCCACTCATGATCTTCATATCAAAGGAAAACATGAGTGAGAGAGGGGTTCGTGAAAGTGCAATGATAGAAGAGAGTAAGCACACATGGGTTTTTCAAACTATCGTGGCTACGTTTATCTAAGCATACCATAAGCAAAGTTCTATGTAATCTAGCAAGTAGGCAATAAAACATAAACCATATCACCTAGATTGTCGAGTCTTGCACGTAGAGCGAAGCGTCGTTGTGGATCGTTGAGCACTGTTCAGGTTATAGTCTGGTTTTAACAAAAACGTTTTCCCTTTTTAAAACCAAGTTCTCTATAACCAATGGCTTTGATACCAATCTGTCACACCCCCAAAATCCACCTGCGGAGTATCACCGCTTGGAGGCGTGACTGACCAGGATCCAGCCACCAATCATATTGAACAAGCATGTAAGTAATTATAAAAATCCAACCAATACAATTGGTGTCCAAACAAAACATAGTTTAAGTTGCAAGCGGAAGCATAACGATTAAAACCAAAACAAAATATAAGTTCAAATGTTTTCAATTTTTAACATGGCACACAATTGCCCATGTCCCACAACGGCTCTTCCCCATGCAAGCTCCAGCTAAGTACCTATTGACCTGCAAAGCATGTAGTAACGAGTCAACAACAATGTTGAGCGAGTTCACAGTTGGGTGTTCGTTTTAAGTTGTTCCAAAAACAGTTTCCTTTAACTGGCATCCCTGCCGTGGGGGTTACCCCATAGTTGAAAACGTGTTCTGTTTTAATCCCGTTTACTCTGGCAATCCAGCCGTGGGGGCTACCCCATGTTTAATTATCTGGCTCTTCGGCCGTGGGGGATACCCCATGTATATACTACTAGACTTGTTACCATATCGACTGCTGACTGTAGTCATGTTTATGTGCCCTGAACTGTCAATGTCTATCATCATTGACGTGCCCAGATCCATTAGTTCACGCCCGTCCTCTGCGGCACGGTGTGAGGCTTGTCAGACCTAAATAGCGCTATCTAACTAATGACCCGCTCGCCATTGGCCCGGCGATTAAGTCGATATAAAAAGGAGGGACTTCGTGATAGAGTTTTGGTCGAGTGAAATGTAAACTGTCCAAGAGGACGAGGAATTATATTCCTGAACCCGTACTGTCCTACCCAAGAAGGACGAGGAATCCATATTCCTTAACCCATTCCCAACCCCTGGGAATCCCATGCTTTGTTGAAAGTGTGAACTCACCTTAGGTTAGCTCGGCAGATAAACGAAAGGTCAATCGAGCTGCTAGAGGTCAACCACGTCCTAACATGGTTACCATACAAGTCAGGTCTAGGTTCAAGTAGTGCACGTATGTTTACACAGAGATAGCAAGTTACGAACACATACTGATCATAATAAACACGTTAAACATGTCAAGCAAAACAGTTAAACACGAAACGTCCAAACTTGTGCGGTTAGAATGCATTAGACTGAATTGTAAGTCCACTAACATCTTGTGCGAGTGGATCGTTGAAACCCAAACACTACCCGGACCAATATAATAAAAGTAGTCCAACATGCATATGGCCCAATAACCAAACATTGGTCTTGTGCGATCCGGATGGACTTGTGCGATCCGGATGGCTTGTGCGATTATGTTTTGGGCTAATCGGCCCAACAGCATAAGTGAAGTCCATTTGATGTGTGTGGCCCAAGCCTTGTGCGATCAGCACCGTCTTGTGCGATCCACAAGGTCTTGTGCGATCATGCAATGGCTGTGTTGTACGTTGTGTTTAATCAGTTGCACTCTATGGCTTGTGCGACTGTGTTGTGCGATCAGATCAGATTCTATGTGATCTGATCTTGTGCGACCGAAGAGAAACTTGTGCGATTTGTTTTAATATCCGAAAGTTATGCTAATCAGTTACATGGTTTCCATATTTTCACACAATCAATCAACCACCAACAGTTTTAGATTATGCAAACTCTCGATCAAACAAGGGTTTTATCATCTTATTCATATAAACCCTAATTACATTCAAGTATAAACAATAACTTATCAAATCATATTATCTGGTCCGATTACATGAACATACAACCGATTACATACATTCGATCCTAAATCATCATGCAAATAATCCGAAAACAAGACATGATAGCCGATTAACATCATCATACACATCCGATTCACTAGAACATCATCATTCACACAAGCTATTCTAGTTATCACATAAAATCATGGCATCCATAATATCATCTTAACAAAACAATAACAGTGCAACACTAACCGGTTAGAAAGTAGATCAAAGATTGATCCGAGCAAGGAAGCTTCACGAGATGGGGCTTCGGCTATGAAGATTGTCGTCGAACAAGAGAGAGAGGAGAGGAGCTTAGGGTTTTGTGTGTGTTATGTTTTGCAACAAATGAGAAACAAACTCCCTAAGGATATGTGTATGCGTAAGAGGGAGTGGGCCGAACCCAACTTTGGGCTGCCCTTGGTTCGGATACAAAGAGTATGGCCCAAATGGGCTTGTGCGATCAGATTGTTGTTGTGCGATTACATAATACATACATTCACATAACATATAACAACATAACATTTCATTAAATCAACATATCAGATAATCACACCAAGATCACATACGTTACATTAAGCACATAGATAAGTTCGGAAATACGAGTTGTCACATTATCCCCAAGTTGAAAGAAATTTCGTCCCGAAATTTGGTACGTACTCACTGAGGAAGCTAGTTGAGTTGCGTGGTTTCCTGGTTTTCCTGGGGTGTCACATGCGGTGTCTATATAAAATTGTATCCTGTGCTAATAGTAAACCTTAATCATATGTATTCCGTTTAACTCATCATTCAAGTAGTCTTGATACAATTATGTATTAAGACCATGATACACTAAATTCTATTGTCCGATGTATCTTTGTCATTTAAATAAACGTCACTGATTTCTGGTTTGATTATTGACAAATCATTTTTCATACTTCCATTCTCAAATTGAGATTATTGATTCAGAATCTCCCTCAATTGATGATCAAAGTAAGTTCTTTTCTGGCATTAAATCCTATTATTTCTACAAGTCATTGCATTTCGAATTTTATGCCTATCAAATCTCTCTTTTGATTTGTGAAACTTAGTCACCTTGATAATGGTATCATTTCATCTCATTCAGTTAACATCAATTCCTGAAACTAAGTTTGAGACCATTAAATTCTAATTATCCTATGATATCCTTATATTCATCTTTTGATCCTATCCCAGACACCTTGCTAACCAACTACAAGACGTGACATAACGCTAAGAAGATATCGTAGCCCAAATCTCGAGGACGAGATTTAAAACAAGGTGAGGAGGATGTGACATTCCCAAAATTTTTAAATTTAAAATAAAGTTATTACACGAATAGATCATGGGAAAGTTGGCTGTTAGAAATATGAAGTACATAGACGGGGCTAGAAACTGTTTAATTAAATTATAAAAACACATTATATTTGAACCTACTCCGTTTTTAATGAAACTTGGTTCAAAATGTAGATACAAAGATACTCGTTCTAATAACATATTCATTGTTTTATTAAACATTAAATTTTAGAAGTTATAAGCACCAAATAAGTAAAGCAGCTGAATTGATTATAATATATTAAATAATTAAATTTACTACAATTGAATTTTAGAAATCACGTACATGTGAGTACTTGGACCAAACATTAAATGCATTTTTTCTACGTGTTCATAATATGGATGAGAATGTGTACGTGTACGTGTATGGTAGCATTAAATGGTCAGAGATGCCAAACTTACTTTACAAGAAATTGGAGTACTATATAAGAAGTGGATGCCAACATTTGACAATTGCTTTTCCTTCTTTCTATGCTATATCACCCTCTCTCAATTTCTAGATAGTATTCAACTTTTATTAGTAAACTTCCCTAAATACTATAAAGCCCTGCCCCATTTTAAGTGTTGTAACCCCAGATCACTGAGTCAATACCCTGTCCGATTGATTTAGGACCCACCAACGCATGTCAACGCTTTGCCCGACTAAGTATGTTGGGGTTCTGTCTCGTGACATATTGATAAAGTTGAAATGGGTTACTATACTTAATGTGAGTGCATTATATATTTTATAAATAGTTCAGGAGTTATACCCAAGATATAACAACCCTCCTAGAACGACCCTAAACACACCCCGTATACGAAAAACAGCCCAGGAATATCTTTATTTCATAAAAAATCAAATAAAACAAAATTCCATGGTCGCTCGCGGGGCGCGACACAGACAGGGAAGTCTGTCGCAGGCCGCGACAGCTGGCCACCAGACAAAGCCCTGAGCTGCCACTTGTCAGGACACGTGTTGAGACCCGCCATGACTCAGCAACCCTAAACCGCCTTTCTTGGTCCTCGCGGGCCGCGAATTCCTCTGTTGTTTCTCTCGCGGGGCGCGAGAGCCCCCTGATTTAGACTATAAAATAGAGCAGTCGAGATTCATATCCAACTCATTCATCACACAAACTTTCTCTCTCAATTCTGAATAGCTAAAGTAATACCCGGGCATAATACCCACTAAAATAACGAAGCTTTGTCTCGTTGTAAGTATCATAACCCTCGGTTAGGTATTAGATACGCTGCCCGATTGATCTAGTGCTCCGTAACGCCTGTCGAGGCTCTGCCCGACGTAGTCGTTGGAGTTCTGTCTCGGGGAGGGTATAACTAATGTAAATTTGGATTATTATACTAACACATGTGCATTGTTTAAATTAATAGATTATAACCCGGAAGTCACAAGGAAATACCTGAATTAGCAATGTGAGTAATCTCCTTTTTGTAAACTGTTTTACAAAACCTTAATGCTTTACATTATAATTAAACAGTGATTGAGTATTTGTAATTCTACAATTATCATCGGTATGTTGGGGTTTTGTATACAAAATTTGTTACTATACTGTGAGTAGTAACATGACCACAAGTCGGGTCGACAGTACCGTGGGTGGTAATTAAAGTAGAATAATAAACAAATGTAATTGCTGATTGCCCTCAATACTGTACAAGGATAAAACCTGTCTTGATTGAACTGGGATTCACTCGCCAGTATTTCTTGCTGATAAAATGTTTTAAACACGTGTTTCAGGTAACTTAGTGTGAAGCCCATAAAAGCCAGCTGGAGAGCACTGAAGGCTTAGAAAAGTGGCCATAAAAGTTACCAAATTAAAAATGAGAATTGTTTTCAATAATTAGGGTTATTCCCTATAAATGTAATAAAACGAAAATTGGGTTTTGTCTTACTTGTGAATTTAAATGTATTATCAGTAAAACTTGGATTTTATTCCATTTAATTATTTTAAACATTTTTGGTATTTAACTATGATAAAATATTTCCTAACTACGGTCTTGATGAAAATTTCCGCTGCCAAATTAATAAACACCGATACCATCTGCTCTGAGGCTCGCGGCTCCCGCTCCCGGGGAGGGGTCGGGGGTTGTGACACATATACATATATAACATACATGATTCTGGCTTCACATTCAAATTTTAATTCATCTCTCTCACTCATATCCGCGACCAATCTCTCTCTCAAATGCAGAGCTCCCATATTTAGCCGGTTAATCTCCGATTATAGATATTTGTACTTCACATACTTGTTCCAACATCGTTGAAAGTATATTTTTTTTTGTAATTTTGAATTTTAAATTTTGAACTGCTCTACTCTAATTCTTGCTTTATATTTCAGCCTAATCAGAGTTGTTTGAAATTCATACAATCGTCTGCGGGTTATTTTAGGTTTCTGGTTTTTTTTAAAGTGTTGATAATGTTGATAATTTTTATTTTAAAGTGTTGATATATTTCAGCTTTGTTTTCTTCGAGCTACCAGTGGTAGAAGCATATGTTTGCCATCTAGATTTTAGAATATGTGAATATGGATATTGATAGTATTAAATTAAATACAAAGAAAGAATAAACACTTAAATATACATAAAATATTGCACGCTACAATTAACACTTGCTAAGATTTCAAAGACTCTCGCATTCTTCCATGCAATTTCATTCTTTCTTTTGTTTTACAGAACCGCTAGCATGTCACAGATTTTCTGATCCTGTTTCAGCATTTGTGTGATAAACTCTTATGCATTGTTCTTGAAGTCTGTTGTAGGAGAGTGGAGGACTTCATCAAGCAATCCGATGCTGCTCCAGGTTTTCTTGTAATTATTATCACTGATGATGCCGATTTTTCTGTTTAGCTCTTCATCAGCTCTGTTTTCTTCGAGCAACCATCTAGAGAATTGCATTTTAACACCGTTGGTGTCTGACTAGTGGTAGAGGCATCTGTTTGCCATCTAGAGTATTGTTGGTGTTGCTGATTTTGATTTGTTTTTTGACAGACATTGTTTTAAAAGACAATTTGTTGATGTTTTGAATCAAATTAATCATCAGTTTTTATAGTGTTTAAAATGTATCTTTATGATAAACGAAGAGGTTAATCGTAATTATGATAATATGTTTTTTTTAAGGTTTAAAATTTGTCATTTCGGTTTCTTGATATTTAATTTTATAGTTTTCCCATGAAAACTTATTTTTGAAAGGTTTTGCATTAAAGGGCTGTTGTTTTTAAATATATATTTATATGTTTATATTAAATGTACACGTTTTTCCCTCCTAGATTATTAAATGTACAGTGAATTTAAATCTGACATTTGGGCTGTTAGATATTTCACTATATAATATCATTGACAGTTCACCTGTTTTTCATCACGTTTTACTACCAACATATCATTCTTTCACATCACTTGAGCTGAAATATAACTTAAAATGTCATCATACACTTCTGCAGAGTCTGATGATTTAAAGTAGCGCTTTATCAAGTAAGTTGAGGATATAGTATATAAGGATATGGCTACTCTTCAAGAGCTGAAGAGATGTTTTGATATACTGCATCTTGGTCTGTTCACGAGAGACCAGGCTTCCAGAAACCTGATGGCGATGCCTTCTACTTCCGTTCATGACCTTTGTGTTGTCAGTAATATAGAGTGCGGTGATAGAGACGTGGAGTTCATGGCGATGCTCATGGATATACACCGAGAGGTTCAACACTCGATGGAGTTGAAGCTAAAATTTCTTAATTCTTACTGTTAGATTCTTAAATTTCTGGGTGTTATTGTTAGATTTTAAAGTTTCGTTGTTCAGTACTCGATGTAATTGTTGATCTTTTAATGTCATAAATAAATTTTAATCCTATTAATCTTTGTGGAGCATTTTACTTTTACTAATTTTAGCAAGCATAAGTTTTATTATATAGTTTTTAATATCATCCGATGATTGCAGATCAATATTGATGTAGATGTGAAATTGTCTCTGAGTTTGATTTAGATTATGTTGATGTTGAATTGTGCTTGAACAGATGTTTGGTAATTCAACAGAGGTTTAAATCTCTCAGGTTGGTTTAAGGCTGAAGAGATGATTGCAAAGCTAAAATATTCTAGAATATCTGATCATGAATAACAGTTTTTTGAAGAATTTGCCCTTCCAAATTACAAAGAATCAATATCTGCTACTGTAAAGGTTTGTCAAAGCTAAAGTCTGCCAAATAAGAACATCTGCTTGAAGTGATCGTCTGCCTTTGATGAAGAAAGTCTGAAGAAGCAAAGGTCTGCTATGGGTCGAAAGATGTTAATGAACAACAGATGATATTTAACATATGCTGCTCAACAGAGGTTTTCAAACGAACAACACCTCCTTTCCTTGCATTAGTGTCCGCTTTTCCATATCCACTTCAGGGAGAGAGCAAGTATAAATCATTTAGTGCTTAGGCTAATAGCAGATGTTGGGAGTGTGCTAGGCTAATAGCAGATGTTGGGAGTTTATTAGGCTAATAGCAGGTTTTCATTGTAATTGCAAACTTTGTAAAAGCGTGATGATGAAAGCATTAAAATGTCTTCGGAACATCAAAAGTCCATTCTTAAAAAAATTCAAAAATCTATAAAAGTCTGTTGAAAACAACTGTTTTTGAAACCTCTGTTTGACTAAAAATTCATCCACTACTGAAAGGTATCGTCTGTTCTCATAAGTTTTGTTTATCCTAACAACTGTTGACTTACCACTATTCCCAACCTCTGTTGTTGCCCAACAGAGGTTTCCAAACAGACTGTCATCCATTATCACAACAGAGGTTTTGACGTGGACAGATGTTAGCCATCAGATCTTTGTAACTTCTGCCACGTCAGCATTCACTTTTTCACTTTATAAAACCCTGTTTCATCTCCAAACAGAGTTTTTACTGCCGTCTCGAATTTAAAATTCATCAAAGCGGTTTCCACCTTCTTCTTCAACACTTCTTAGTCAACCTCTCGCAAGTTTCAATTATGACCATGGCTCTGACAATCAAAACCCCCATAACTACTGCTTATTTTTTAGAAAACCGAGAAAAATATTCTCTCTCATTCAATGATTGATGTTCTTACATCATCAAAATATAAGGCCATTCTTACTGCCAACGCACCAATTTATCAAGATACACTCCGTGAATTCTGGGCAAATGCTAAAATTGAAGAACAAAAGAAAGTTCCTTATGCTATAACTTCCAAAGTCAGAGGTATCGTTCTTGCAATAACCCCAACTACTATATCAACAACATTTGGATTGAATGACTTGGTAGGTAAGACCTCTTTTGCCAAAAACGAACTTCATGCAGAATTGATTGAGAGGGGTATGAAGGACAGTTTAAAGGAGCTACAAAGTTTAAACCAAATTTTCCTGCTCCTATAAAATCCTTTCTCCATACCCTCTTAACATGTCTGTCTGCTAAAACGACTGCTTTTAATGAAATACCTTTAAACATTCAGTACTTGGGATATGTTATTTTGATAAATTCTAATTTTAACTACTCTCAAGCACTGTTTTCAGATTTGGTTTCAAATGTGAATAACATTTAAAAGGGGAAAAAGGCTGCTTTTTTATGTACCCTAGACTATTAAGCTACTATATACGAAAACATGTTTCTAAAAAGGATTTTAAACAAGGTCTAGCTTTCAAAATAAATAGTCCCACTTCTAAAACTTTTACTTGCCTTATGGCTAAAGAGTCAACTATTTCAAAAACACAAGAAAAGGGGGATGAGAATGTCTTAGATGAGTCCACATCTGCGGCTCAAACCTCTGTTGCTGAGACCACTGCGCCTGGTGATCATGACACCACAACCTATGGTGTGAAACCCACACCAGCAAAAACCAAAATGAAACATGTCAAAACCAAAAAGCCCATCAAAACTAATAAAATGGGTCCTCTGGAACATGAGATCCCATAGGTTAACCCAGTGACAACACAAATGTCACTTGAAACCACTGCTGCTACTTCCTCACAACAGTTGCAAACATCTCAGCCCATCATCCAAGCTCCTCATGTATCCTCACAAAAGGATCATGTTGTAAGCTCAGGGACACCACATCATGAAGCAGACCTTTCATATGAAAGTATGCTTAAAAGCCCCTCTCCCAGGGCAATGTCGCTTTCTACACCACAACTCTATCCCCAAATTCCGCCAACCATATTACCACTGTTTAAACTAATTGACATTCAGACCCAAAGCAATCCCTATCACCAACACATTACTGAGAGTATAACTCCAACAATGATTGTGTCTGACCCTGTTCAATCTGCTATCCCACAAACAGTTGAGGAGGCTACACTCCTTGAGTTTTACGAAACTCTTGGTGGTAGTTCAAGTGGAGCAACTACTACAAATGTTGAATCCACTGATTTACATTTGGACAATATTTTCATCTCTAAGACTCCCTTGAAGGCAACCACTGTTGAGGTTACAACAGTAACCTTTGCTCCAGTGGGAAGTCCCCAGAACAAAGAAAAAAGGGCATTTGTTTCTGATGATATGGAGTCTTCTCCTGTTATCAAAACAAATACAACCACCTCTGGTGGGAATTCAGATGATCCTATTAAGTTAGGTGATGAATTAAGATACAGGGAATTGACGGATAGAATGTCTTTAGTTGAAAACACTGTTGGGGAAATGAAAGAGATGATGAAACAAGTGTTGGAGGCTTCTAAAAGTCAGCCTAGCCATAAGCAAATCTCCCAAGAGTTATGGAATTTAGTGCAACCAATACTTGCAGCTCAAAGGGAATTAGCTGAACTTCAACACAACTCACACATGGAACTGATCAGAGTTATGGTTGAGGCTAGGTACAAAGATACTCAGGCAGACATAACAGGTATCAAAGAATCCCTTGCTAAACTTACTGGCACTTCCCCTGCACCTGTTTCTGAAAAGGATGATCAAGATGATGTCAAAAAGGGGGAGAAAGATTCAATGAGAAAGCTGGATGTTGATCCTAAAGCAAATCCAAAAGGTCAGCAAAAACAAAATCCAGATTCTGCCAAAGATACTTCTGCAAAATCCTCTGAAAAATCTGATGTGGGAAAGAAAAAAAAGGGAATTGATGAGACCCTTAATATTCAAACAGATGAAGAGATTTTGGCAAAGCAGAAGAGAAAAGATATAGCAGATAGCAAGGCTGATATTTGGAAGAAAGAACAGAAGGAAAAGATGAAAAGAGAAAATATTGGTATTTCTGATAGAAGAAAATCTTTTAGAAACAACAGACCACCATTAGCCACATTTCCCAAAACATATGCTGCTTCTAAAAACCCTCTACCCACTGTTGCAACCAAACCCAAATTCTCACCTCAAAAACCACCACAAAAGAAGCAGAAAACAGCTTCACCACCAACATCTTTCACAAAGCCAACAGATGTTGATGCAACAAAAGCATCAGCAGATGTTAGGCCATCAGTTATTGAGACACTGGTGGTTTCAACAGCTGTTAGCCAAACCACTGCCTCCATTCAGTTGGACACACCAACACAATTACCACCAACACCCCAAAGATTCCCTTCACAATCATCTTTCTCACCTAAACCACATTTCCCATAAAAAACTCCCTCTCCTCCTAAATTTGCCTATGCACGCAAAAGAAAATTTGCCGTGCTTGAAGAAGATAAAGAGATTCCATCACCAATTCCTATATCATCTGCTCCTGCTCAAATCATACCACCCTCATCATCTCCACAAACAAATCCACTTAATCATCCACCCACTGGTTACATGCCACGTGTCATCCCATTGGCAACTCAATATCCTCTGGAACAGCTTGCAGTCCAAACTGAAATGGAATCATTTTATAAGAGAGGGGATCCATCTAAAAGAACTTTCCCATCTCTATTTGGCTTCAGAACACTCAAAATCTGGATGAATACTTAAAGTTGAAAGCTAAGCAACCAGAGCTTATAGCCAAAGAAGAGAGTAAAGGGTTAGGGGACAGGAGATACCAAGGTCTGTTTCAACACGGGCTTAGCAAAGTCAGGAAACTAGAAGACTTTGCTAGAGACCTCAGTAAATCCATGTCTGAGTTACCACCAACTACTGAGCTTCAAGAGGTATTAAGGGTTGATTATTTAGCCTACATAATGAAGCACAAGCCCTACAAAGCTACTAAGGACAAATTCAAAGACTGGTCTGTAGATGCTCTCAAAGAAGAAATTAACAGAATCACAAAGATGAAAAATGATCCTCAGATGAAGAAAACTGCACCAAACTGGAACAAATACAAACAGGTTGATACAGATGATGCATTGAGGTTCAAAAGAATGAGAGCAGAGCTTGTAGCTGCAAGATATGGGTCTGCAAGATCAATTGCGAGATGGTCAAAGCAAAATATTGATGAGACCTATAGAAGACTGGAAGAGCTTAGAAAGAAAGACCCAAAAGTTCCTCAGAAGCCATTTATCCTGAAACTACTACTGGTAGGCCTCAACAGATCCATGCCCTTAAAAAGCTTCTCTCATCATCTGCTTTACCCATAAATGCCTTAAATCAATTAAAAAGGCAAAAGCAGACTGATGAGGAAGATGAGCAGAGGTATGACGAACATAGGAAAGAGGCAATCAGATACCAGATTGATTACCATATGGATGATGCTGCCAACCAAATTACTGCTCAAATTGCTGAAACAATCAAACAGTTGGCAAGCAGACCCCGGTCTCTAAACTCATCTCAAATAAATCTTATCCCTAAAAAGCCATCTCATCCAAAAATACTAAAGTGGAAGTCTGACCCAGACACCCATGTATTGACTCTGCTCAGATCAGATGGTAATGTTGAAAAGATATCAAGGAAGGATGCATATGGTCTGAATGCAGGTGACCTTTAAGATCTATTGAACCTTCAACTGATTAGGGATGAAGAAGACATAGATTCCTTGGACTTTGAACTTCAATTCAAATGGCAAATCAGGGAACTGTTGATAAGGAAATAAAGATCAGAGAATAATGAAGGGTTTTGGCATCTTCTGTTCTAGGGGGAGATTGTTGGCTCATGTGATCTTTCCTTGAAGAACAGATGATATAAACCCAAAACTACTCTGCAACAACTGATCCTAAATAAACAGTGTTTTGATCTCTATTCCCTCCAATGGCAAAGGCATTTAACATCCGCTGGTCTCTAAGGTTGTTTAAGTACAAAGCTCTAATGAAGTGTAAAGACTAGTGAAGACCAATCCACTGAAGAAGTCAAAGATCTGCCGGAAGTCAAAGGGCTCATCAACCTTTGTGGAAAGCACTGCTAAAGCTTCATCAACGGTTGAGCCTATCAGATGATAGCATCAACAACACTTTAGTAATCATTGTTTAATTATATCAGTGTTTTGTATTAAGCAGTTGTCACGACCCCCGACCCGGTTTGACCCGTTTCAGGAGCCGCGGGACAGAAATACTGCGGTATTTAGTTAATTGAGTTTAACAGCGGAAGTTTATCATCAGGATCGTTTAAAGCTAAAATTTTCCAGATTTATTTTATTTCACAATTCGGGATAAAACCCCGATAATTTACAATATTATGTTTTTAATACGAAATTGTGATATTACAAAACATATTTCCTTATTTTATAATGAGCCACTATTTTAAGCTTGAAATGCTCCTCAGCACTTTTCCTGAATTACAACAGATCACCTGAAACATGTTTGAAAAAGGTTTTGTCAGCGGGAAATACTGAGTGAATCATTCTATTTACTAAAATGACATATTTGTTATAATTTACAGTATTAAGAGCGATTACAATGTTTCTATTATCAAACCAACTACCCACGGTATTTGTCACTCGACCGAATCTGTGACTATGGTCATATCCCCCATTGGCTGCCCCAATGGTGACGATTATCAAGTAATGTATACAAAACCCCACATACCGGCTGTAACTTGGTGATTACAAAGACTTAATCCCCGTAATTATAACTTTGAAAATAAACATGATTTTGTAAATAGATTTGATAAAAAGAGAGAATGACTCACATTGCAGATTTAACACGGATAGAGTTTACTCTACGGATTAGCCTTGTTAACCTATTTTAATAATAATGCACACAAAACTGGGTTAGTAATCAATACAGCATTTACGATACTCACGAGATCAAATTCTCACAATGAACGACAAAGTGCGATACTTAAACTCATTCATCGAATTAACGACGAACGACAAAGTACGATACTTAAACTCATTCCTCGTATTAACGACGAACGACAAAGTATAACCCTAATGTGGGCAGCACTTAAACATTCATTGGATATATTGATCGTCGGAAAATGAATCGTAGCAGCGATCGAGTTATTACCCTGGTTTGCGGCAGAATTTCGAGATCAGTGTGTGTTTGTGTAGTAATTCGAACGTAACTTGCAGTGTATAAGGAATTCTTACGTCGTTTTTCTTTCTGAATTCAAGTCCCACTGTCCTCTATTTATAGGTAAATTTTAACCCTTACGCGGCCCGCTTTAGTTTTAGCTTATCCTCACGCGGGCCGCGTGAGACCTATTTTTTAGGTATAGGTTGCCACGGTTGGGACTAGCCTTGCTGACTTGACGGTTTTCGTAAATTCCTTTCTGCCTACGTTTTAAGTGGATAATCGTCAATAGGGTTTAACCCCCCCTGAGTTTTAGGGGCCCTAATCCTGATTCTGAAAATTATGAAAATTTTAGGGTTTGTTCAGAATCAGTTGGGTGTCTCAATTAGGGTTTCCTATTGGACTAATTAATTTAATAATTATGACTTTTGATGAGAGTTGTTACATTCTCCCTACCTTAATAAAATCTCATCCTCGAGATTTATTGAAATAATTGAGGATATTTTCTCTTCATTTCTGATTCCAGCTCCCAAGTGTATTCAGGTCCTCTTCTTGAATCCCACTTTACTTTAACTAACACTAATCATTTGTGCTTGAGAAACTTCACTTTTCTGTCTTCTATCTGAAGAGGTTTCTCCACAAATTTTAACTTTTCGTTTACCTCTATGTCTTGAAGAGGTACTACCAGAGATTCATCTGCTAAACATTTCTTGAGATTGGATACATGAAATACATCATGTACTCCAGCTAATTCTTCTGGTAGTTGTAAACGATAAGCTACTGGTCCTATACGTTGGATCACTGGAAATGGTCCTACGTATCTTGGACTTAGCTTTCCTTTCTTACTGAATCTAACAACTCCTTTCCAAGGAGAAACTTTCAACAGTACTTTGTCTCCCACTTGGAATTCTAATGGTTTGCATCTATTGTCTGCATAACTCTTCTGGCGATCTCGAGCCATCTTTAGTCTTTCTTTGATTCGGGCGATCTTATCAGTTGTTTCTTGCACAATCTCCGGACCTGACAATTGACTTTCTCCTATTTCTGCCCAACAAACTGGAGTTCTACACTTTCTTCCATACAGTGCCTCGAATGGAGCAGTGTCAATACTTGAATGATAACTATTATTATAGGAGAATTCAATTAATGGTAAATGATCATCCCAACTTCCACCAAAATCTATTACACATGCTCGGAGCATGTCTTCTAGAGTTTGGATTGTCCTTTCACTTTGTCCGTCTGTTTGGGGATGATATGCAGTGCTCAAATTTAGTCGAGTTCCCATAGCTTGCTGGAAACTTTTCCAGAAATGGGAAGTGAAACGACTATCCCTATCTGATACAATGGAGAGTGGAACTCCATGTAAGGATACAACTTCATCTACATACAATTTAGCCAGTTTTTCCATACTAAAGGTTTCTTTCATAGGTAGAAAGTGAGCAGATTTGGTTAATCTATCCACAATTACCCAAATCGCATCATTACCTTTTCTGGTTTTGGGTAACTTAGTAACAAAATCCATTGTTATAAGTTCCCATTTCCATACTGGCATTTCTAATTGTTGTAGTAATCCTGAAGGTTTCTGATGTTCTGCCTTAACTTGTGAACAAGTAAGACATTTAGAAACATAGCTGGCTATGTCCTTTTTCATTCCTATCCACCAAAAGTTCTTTCTTAAATCTTGGTACATTTTATTGTTTCCTGGATGCATAGTGTACCTAGATTTATGAGCTTCTTCTAAAATCTTAGGTCTTAAGTCTCCCTGCTTAGGTACCCAAATTCTATTTTTGTGGAATCTCCAAATTCAATCTACTCCTTGTTCTAATTCCTTGATTCTTCCTTTCATTCCTTCAGCATCATCCTTGATTACTGTAGTTTGAACATTTTTCAATTGTTCCATTAAATCTATTTGTAGATTTAATCTGAGAGCACGAACCCGTCGTTGTTTTTCATGATACTTACGACTTAAAGCATCTGCAACTACATTTGCTTTTCCTTCATGATATTGAATATCACAA
Source organism: Helianthus tuberosus (assembly GCA_030545235.1). Taxonomy (NCBI): domain Eukaryota; kingdom Viridiplantae; phylum Streptophyta; class Magnoliopsida; order Asterales; family Asteraceae; genus Helianthus; species Helianthus tuberosus. The sequence goes on along the minus strand of CM060395.1, from coordinate 182,077,370 downwards.
GCGTAGTCGCTTAAGATTTCCATCCATCTCCTTTGCCTCATGTTTAACTCTTTTTGCCCAAATATATATCTTAAACTCTTATGATCTGTATAGATAGTAAACTTACTTCCGTACAGATAATGTCTCCAAATCTTAAGGTCAAAAATTACGCCTCCTAACTCTAAGTCATGAGTCGTATAATTCTCTTCGTGCTTTTTCAATTGTCTTGAAGCATACGCAATTACCTTCTTGCGTTGCATAAGCACACATCCAAATCCTAATTTTGAAGCATCACAATATACTTCAAAATCTTCAGTTCCTTCTGGTAAGGCTAAGATTGGAGCATGGGTTAGTTTCTGTTTCAAGATTCTAAAAGCTTCTTCTTGTTTGGGTCCCCATTCAAACTTAGTAGCTTTGCAGGTTAGCTTAGTTAGTGGTACAGCTATTTTGGAAAAATCCTTAATAAACCGTCTATAATACCCAGCTAAACCTATACAACTTCTAATTTCCATTGCTGTTTGTGGAACCTTCCAATTGGTAATTGCCTCTATCTTAGCAGGATCTACATGAATACCTTCATGATTCACCATGTGTCCTAAAAATTGCACTTCCTTTAGCCAAAATTCGCATTTCGAGAATTTGGCGTACAACTTTTCTTTTCTTAACAAGGTTAAGAGTGTATGAAGATGTTCACAATGCTCTGTCTGACTTTTGGAATAAATAAGTATATCGTCTATGAAGACAATTACAAATTTATCCAAGTATGGTTTACAGATCCTATTCATCATGTCCATAAATGCTGCAGGTGCATTTGTTAACCCGAAGGGCATAACTGTAAACTCGTAATGACCATACCTAGTTCTGAAAGCAGTCTTAGGTATGTCTTCTTCTTATACCTTCAATTGATGATATCCGGAGCGTAAATCTATTTTAGAAAAATATCTAGCTCCTTGAAGTTGATCAAAAAGATCATCAATCCTAGGTAATGGATATCGATTCTTAATTGTAACCTTATTCAATTCTCTATAATCGATACACATTCTCATTGAACCATCATTTTTCTTTACAAACAACACTGGCGATCCCCAAGGGGATGAGCTAGGTTGTATGAATCCTTTACTTAGTAATTCATCTAATTGCTGTTTCAGTTCTAACATTTCTGTGGGTGCTAACCGATAAGGTGCCTTGGCTATCGGTGTAGTACCTGGAATTAGATGAATCCTAAATTCTACTTCCCTATCTGGAGGTAATCCCGGTAAATCTTCTGGAAATACATCAGGATATTTTGAGACTACTGGTATTTCCTTAAGATCTTTACCCTTAGTGCTAATAATTACCGAAATCATATACACTATTCCTTGTTTTCGTTCATAATTAGAAACTTTCATTACTGATATGAACTTCATGGGATTACGTGGTTTATCTCCTGTAATCATAATTACTTCTCCAGTAGGTGCCTGAATTTCTATGGAATTCCTATCACAAAGAATTCGAGCATGGTTGGCTATCAACCAATCCATTCCTAACACGACATCGAATTCAGCTAATTTCATAGGTAATAGGTTTGCAGCAAATTTATGACCTGAAAGTTCTATTTCGGCTTTTTGCAAAACATGATTAATTTTAACTGAATTCCCATCTGCTGTTTCAACTGTAAAAATCTGCCTAATATTGGTTAAAGGTAAACTAAGAGCTTGGCAGAATGAAGTATTTATAAAACTTTGGTTTGCACCAGAGTCAAATAATACTTTTGCGTACACGTTGTGAACTAAGAACGTACCAGCTATTACATCTGGGATGAGTTCAGCTTCTTGAGTGGTCAGCTGAAATGCCCTGACATTCTTCTTAGTAGTTCCTTCGGTCGCCTTGGGTTTGTTATCTACTGGTTTGATCAATTTAGGACATTCTGTTTTATAATGCCCCGCTTCTCCACAGTTAAAACAGATTACGGTCTTCTTTTTGCAGTTTTCTTCACGATGTCCTACAGTTTTGCAAAAATTGCAAGTGATATCGCATCTTCCATAATGTTTCTTTTTGCATTTCCTGCAGAATGACGGAGCTGGAGATTGCCCTGCGTCTTTTCTCTTGAAGCTGTTGTTATTACCCGTGCGAAATCCTTGGGTAATCTTCTGAGCCAATTCCTTCTTTCGGTTTTCATCTTTTGTGCTCACCAGTTCATCGGTTAGAGTATTAGCTAATTCTACAGCATCGTCAATAGTGCGAGGTCTCGCAGCTTTAACGATATTGCGGATTTCGCTAATTAATCCCCAAATGTAGCGAGAAATGAGTACCGGTTCTGGCGAAGCCAGTGTTGGTACCACTCTAGCATATTCAAAGAATGTCGAGGTATAACTGCGACAATCTACACCCATCATCCGATGATTTAGAAACTTATTTGTCATCTGTTCCTTTTCATATTCGGGACAGAATTTTCTTTGCACCAAACCCTTAAATTCTTCCCAAGTCATAGCATAAGCTATTACTCTTCCTTTTGATTGTAACACAGTGTTCCACCATTCGAGTGCTCCTTCTTTGAAGAGATTTGATGCATACATGACCTGATCATCTTTACCACATTTACTTATTGCAATGACTGCTTCGGTTTTCTCTAACCAACGCAGTGATGCAGTTGCTCCTTCATTGCCTGCAAATTCAGTGGGTTTACAAGCAAGGAATTCTTTGAAAGTGCAACCAGGCGTTGCAGTTTTCATTTTCTTGGGTAATGGAGCTTGATGTGGTTCCTTATTATGATTAACATGATTATTGCCTCCATTTACACTATTACTGAAGTTATCTTCAGTAATCTGTTTACTAGGGACAATTTGTTGCGGTTCGATTGGATTCTTTATAGCAGCAACGAATGCTGGAATAGCATTGGCTATCCCTTGAGCAACAATGTTTTCAATATCTTGCCGAGTCATATATTGATCTCCTGGATGTTGCTCGGATTGATTAACTTCATTTATAGGTTCATTACCACTGTTTGCCATCTGATAATGTATATATAAATTTTATTAGTATCTGCTAAATAACAATTATATACAAACAATCAGAAAATTCTACAATATAGGTATAGTCAAAACAATCGATTTCTCGATTTCATTTTATATCTAGTATAGTATGCATCATTACTCGCCAATATCTTACAGAGTTTTATTCATTATTTACAGACTAGCTTTATTATTACTATTATACAACTACCGTTTTATCATCGTACTATCTCTCGTCACTTGCCGTTCTAAAAACGCAGTTCCCTCTCATCGTACTTCCAGGCAATTTGTCCCCCTATTTCCCTGATTCTACTTCCCGCATCAAACAACTCTTCACCAAAGTGGCGAAGTTCAGCCATGTTTTCATTACTCATGGGTGGATTAGGTAGGGGTTCTGGATCAAATTGTGGAAGAAAGGAATAAGGATCATTGACAATATTTTGAAATTGCCAATCGTTCGTCCACCATTCGTCCATTTCTAAAGGTTGGGGGTGAACTATTGGTTCGGGGATTGCCGGTTCAAAATTCATAGGGAGTGGATTTTCAATAGGATAGGTAAAAATATTAGTCTGGACAGGCTGAATCGTCTCACAGTTTTCCAATAGAAAATCTATCTCATCTTGAAAAGTCCTTCCCTGGTTTTGATTGGAGCTCTCTCCGATTTCTATCTGAGTTGGTCTAGAGCCTTGCCCAACTTCCATTTGTATATCTTTAGAATATTCTTCAAATTGCATTTCCATTTGCTTAGAATCTTTCTCGACTTCTATTACTATTTCTTTAGTATCTTCCTCCATCTGCATTCCTATCTCATTAACCTCTTCCTTGTCTTCAGTTTCCATTTCCTGTTGTTTAGAACTTTCTCCGATTATAATTTCTTTTCCCTTTTTCAGAGGATTGTTTATTTTGGGAAGTTTTGTAGCTGGCTTTTTCCTACGTATACGACTCCCCCACACATAATTCTTCTTTTTCTTTCGTTTTAGCTTGTTCAAAGGTGGAGCCTTGAATTCTACCGGTTGTTCTATATCAGGAAAGTATCCAGTAAATTCTTTGGAAACTTCGATATTCACCGGGTAAAGATTCAGGTTCTGAAAAGCTTCAGATATCCCACTCATGCTGATGTAGCATATATGCAAAATGCATAAAATACTAAGTTAAAATCTTAAAATAAATTTCATAAATAACTTTTTAATTGATTACATACTGTGTACTAAATTATTACAAAGATAACTGGAAAACACACTTAGGGTTTGAAATTTTATTTATTGCACAGGGTTTCTAGATTGTAAGGGTAAGGTGCTAAAACTTTAAAATATTTAAAGATTTAAATTTTCTGCTACTGTGGCTAGCATATATAAATTTGCCCATTTCTCATCTAGCTTATCTTCCCAAGGTGATTTATCAATTAATTCCTGAGTTTCCCGTTTAATCTTCTTTTCTCGGATTTGCTCTTTACTTTTCTTAATAATCATCTCCCTCCTTCTAGGAGAAAGTGATTCCTCGTAGTGTGCCTTTCGCACAAATATTCCTTCTTCAGGAATTTCAGCCTGATTCGAGGATTTGGTTCGGGATGAACTTCCCTTCTCATTGAATGATCTATCTAATTTAAGATAGATGCTTGATAGCTTTTGCTTAACCATACTGTAACTAACAAATAATCAGTTAATACACACATAATCACATAATAGTAATCAGGAAAAATTAAGTATTTCTAAATACTTAATTAGCTTAACTCAGTGGCTCTGATACCACCTTTTTCTGTCACGACCCCCGACCCGGTTTGACCCGTTTCAGGAGCCGCGGGACAGAAATACTGCGGTATTTAGTTAATTGAGTTTAACAGCGGAAGTTTATCATCAGGATCGTTTAAAGCTAAAATTTTCCCGATTTATTTTATTTCACAATTCGGGATAAAACCCCGATAATTTACAATATTATGTTTTTAATACGAAATTGTGATATTAAAAAACATAGTTCCTTATTTTATAATGAGCCACTATTTTAAGCTTGAAATGCTCCTCAGCACTTTTCCTGAATTACAACAGATCACCTGAAACATGTTTGAAAAAGGTTTTGTCAGCGGGAAATACTGAGTGAATCATTCTATTTACTAAAATGACACATTTGTTATAATTTACAGTATTAAGAGCGATTACAATGTTTCTATTATCAAACCAACTACCCACGGTATTTGTCACTCGACCGAATCTGTGACTATGGTCATATCCCCCATTGGCTGCCCCAATGGTGACGATTATCAAGTAATGTATACAAAACCCCACATACCGGCTGTAACTTGGTGATTACAAAGACTTAATCCCCGTAATTATAACTTTGAAAATAAACATGATTTTGTAAATAGATTTGATAAAAAGAGAGAATGACTCACATTGCAGATTTAACACGGATAGAGTTTACTCTACGGATTAGCCTTGTTAACCTATTTTAATAATAATGCACACAAAACTGGGTTAGTAATCAATACAGCATTTACGATACTCACGAGATCAAATTCTCACAATGAACGACAAAGTGCGATACTTAAACTCATTCATCGAATTAACGACGAACGACAAAGTACGATACTTAAACTCATTCATCGTATTAACGACGAACGACAAAGTATAACCCTAATGTGGGAAGCACTTAAACATTCATTGGATATATTGATCGTCGGAAAATGAATCGTAGCAGCGATCGAGTTATTACCCTGGTTTGCGGCAGAATTTCGAGATCAGTGTGTGTTTGTGTAGTAATTCGAACGTAACTTGCAGTGTATAAGGAATTCTTACGTCGTTTTTCTTTCTGAATTCAAGTCCCACTGTCCTCTATTTATAGGTAAATTTTAACCCTTACGCGGCCCGCTTTAGTTTTAGCTTATCCTCACGCGGGCCGCGTGAGACCTATTTTTTAGGTATAGGTTGCCACGGTTGGGACTAGCCTTGCTGACTTGACGGTTTTCGTAAATTCCATTCTGCCTACGTTTTAAGTGGATAATCGTCAATAGGGTTTAACCCCCTGAGTTTTAGGGGCCCTAATCCTGATTCTGAAAATTATGAAAATTTTAGGGTTTGTTCAGAATCAGTTGGGTGTCTCAATTAGGGTTTCCTATTGGACTAATTAATTTAATAATTATGACTTTTGATGAGAGTTGTTACAGCAGTGTTTAGAGTTGGTTAATGTTGTTAGATGTCACTGTCTAGGTGATGTCAGCCAAGATGCCACAGTGGTTAGGATTGTACTATAAATAGACAGGGCATGTACTGTTCTATTAGCTTACACACTCACTTGCATTTTGTACGAACAATCACTTGTTAGCTCAGGCTGAGGGGAGATAGTAGTTCATGCATGCATATTGAATCATTGTGTAATACAATCTTTTGATTAAAAGTATTCATGATGAAAGTTGTTCTTCCATTGTTTGTGTTATAATTTTTTCTTCATTTCTGCTGCAATTATTCATCTGTTTATCTCCTTTCATCTTACATTTCTTAAAACAAACACAAACAATTAAACTCGGATCCTAACACCGCAACATATTGTTCATTTTATTATCATCTTTCATCTTTAAAATAAACCCACAAACAATTAAACTCAGATCCTAACATGTACGAACAAACTCTATGATCTCAGGTTGAGGGGGAGTTGTAATTCATGCTTATTTGAATCGTTTGTGTATTCAATCATTCAACAAAAATTCTTTGTGTATTCAATCGTTTGTAATTCATGCTTACGTGAAAGTATATCTTCCATTGTTTGGTACAATATCTATATACCTATCTATACTTTTTATTAAACTGTATTATGCATGGTTTTCTAAAAACCACCCGTATTTGCACACGGGTTTTACTACTAGTATATTAAAAAGAAGTGCTAAGCCAACTCCAACAAGTGCAACCAACAACAAAACAACCACCAAAACAGAATCCAACAAACACACCAAATAAGCTGTCACACCCTGACTTTTACAAAAGCGTGTACGTGTGACTTGATCAGTTTTCATTGCATTCGATTATAATAAACAACTATATGATTAAAATGATGTTCATCCATTCATAAGTTTAAAACATTACAAACACAAGTTGTTTAAGTTTAGGATACAATCCATCAAAAGATAAGTAGTTCCATAAAAGGGCTTCTTTGACAAAAGACTAATTTCACAAGGCTTTGCTTCATATATCCCATCAAGGATAAGATATATAAACCAACCCTTCCAAAAGTGGATGACATCTAAACTTGAAATTTACAGCTTGAAAACAACACCAGCGCCAAAGATCCATCCTGTTTCCTGAAATACATGTAATTTTGAAAACATCAACAAAAGTTTGTTGGTGCATATTTGTGACAACAGCTTAGATTTGGTCTTTGGATATCTTGTAATTAGTTAAACGATAAACGGTTAACAGGTTTAGCTTTGTATTAGTGGAATAATAGAGTTTGGGCTAAACAAAACCCAGTTTGGGTCTAGGGGGACGAATTGGGCTTTGCCCATGTAGGAATCCTTAGCCCAAGTAGCAAACCTTGTGTTATATAAACAAGGTTATGCTTTAGGGTTTAGGTTAATAAGCCAAAACAGAGTTTGTGAGAGAGGATTTTCGTGAGAGCCATAGCTTAGACGAATTAGGGTTTTGATTGATTGTAATACGTGAGTTTGATAATCAATAGAAACCCGGTTGATTGTGAATTGCTGTTCCTACACGTTTTCTGCTATATTCTGATCAAGAGGATTCCACACTCTTGATTAGATTGACAATTCTGTGAAAGATCCATACATCAAGGGGACCTACAATTGGTATCAGAGCGATAGGCTCTTGAAGGCTCGGTTCAGAATTGTTGGCTGCAGAAACAGGGAGTTTTTCGAAATTTTTTTAAATCTGACAATTAGGGTTTCGAAATTGTTGGCTGGTTTGATAAAATTTTCGAAATTGTTGGCTGTTTTGATCTTCTGTTTTGTTTGGTTGCTGTTTTGCAGGATTTCAGGAAAGATTTGGTTGATTCTGGACGAATTTTTGGCTGAAAAACTTGAAGATTCGAAGACTGTCTTCGTGTTCTTCATTAAGTTTATCAGAAATTTGTCAAAAGTTTGCTGATTTGCTTGTTCGATTTTGCAGGAACTGTTTGAAGAATCCAGAAAATCATCAAAATTCGAAAAAGATTAAGTTTCCAAAGTTACTGGACCAACGAATTTGGCTATAGGCGATTTTAACAAATTCGCAGACAGGACCAGCATAATTAACTGATCAGCGAATTTGGGGCTAAATATCTCGGTGTTCGGCGAAGTTAAATCCAAAGGCGACTTTGGTAACCGTGTGATTGTCCACAGCGAAATTATCACGGTTTCGGCGACTTTACCAGTCGTCGTAATAGCGAAATTGACCAGCGATTTGGGAAGCAAAATTGATCAACGAACTTGGTAGCGAAATTGACCTTTAAGCGAACTAGACCAGCGAATTTGGACAATTAAGTGACCAGCGAAATTAATTGACTTAACCCAGCGAAATTAACAACATATTTAAAGTGGTGGAATATTTTCTGGCAAGCATAAGAAAAAATTCACGTTTTTGAAAATAGAAAGTGAACCGTAACTCATCTGACGAAACCGTCTGCACCGTTGAATTCCTTGCATTTTTAGGACAAAAAAATGTCGAACATGTCAAGTTTGAATGAGCTTTTGAGAATGGAGCATGAGGTTGGCACTACCAACAAACCGCCTAAGATGATGAAGGTGGAAAATTATTTGACATGGAAGGATCGTTTTCAATCCTTCATTGAATATCAGGACACTCGCATGTGGATGTGTATCGAAGATGGGTATACAAACCCAACACGCGACTTTGAGGGCAGACCTCGTAGAACTGCCTATGTAAACATGGAAGATGCTGATAAAAAGATGTATGAGGCTGAAAAGAGAGCCTTGGCTGCAATAAAGATGTCCTTACCTGATAGCATCAAGCATACCTTCAAGAAGTACTCAAATTCAAAGGATATGTGGGATGCATTAGAGAAAAGATATGCGGGAAATGCAGATGTCAAGAAAAACAAAGTTGATCTACTGAAGAAGCAGTTTGCTGTTTTCAAATACATGAAACATGAGTCACTTGAGGACATCATCACTCGCTACTACCATCTCATGTCGGAAATGGAAAATTATGAGATAGAGTGCTATACTGACGTCGAAAAGAATGACAAGCTGCCCGATGCCTTACCTACTAAATGGGATATCTACACTCTCATGATCAAGGGAGAAGCAGATTATGAGACAAAAGAGCTTGAAGAAGTGGTAGGAAAGCTGAGAGCATATGAGCTCAGTATGAAGAAGAAAGACACTGGATATGATCAGGTTCAAGATCCAACAATTTACAATGGGCTTACATCTTCTTCATCTCACAACGCTTCTAGCGACTCTGCTATTGCGTTTCTATCGTGTGAGAATGAGCAGGTCACAGTGAATGAGGATGGTGATGTGTGTTCTGTAGCTACTTCTGGAGGATCAACAGGAGCCAAGAGAACATCATCTTCTAAGCAGAGTAGTGGTGTTAAGTCGATGCCTATGAGTGTTAAGTCTGTAGAAGAGCATCTTGCTCTACTTGCTTCATTTGTTGCTTCATATGAAAACTACATTCAGGGGAAGATATCTGATCCTGCCACTTTAGATGAAGATTACGATCAGATTGACCCTGATGATCTTGAAGATATGGATTTGCAATGGCAAATGGCCATGATTACTCGACGAGTGAAGAGATTTATGAACCGAACTGGAAGGAAGTTTATAGGAAAGACGGTTGGTTTCGATAAGACCAAAGTGAGATGCTTCAACTGTCAAAGTTATGGGCATTTCGCTAGGGAATGTCAAAAACAAAAGTAGGAGACTTCGAGTCAGAGTTCAAACAATAGGAATGCATCAAATAACTCTAACTCGAGAGCGCTGATCTCTACAGCTAGAGAAGGTTCATATGACTGGAGTGTTCACTTGGAAAATGATAACAATGTCACTCAGGCATTCATGGTAGAGATAACGCCAGTTGATGATGGTGAAGCTACAGTAGATGATGCTGAAGTTGAGAAGAAAAGTGAAGCTGAGGTAGATAAGTCTGATCAGACAACAGATGCTGTAGAAGAAAAGCAAAAGTCTGACCATGAAAAGGAAGCTGAAGAAAAGGAAGCTAAATACAAAAGAATGGAAGCTCAACTTGCAGCTCTAATGGCCAACCTTGACAAACAAACAGGAGAGGTAAAGTCTAATTCTGTGTGTTTAAAATGTTATGAATTACAGGGTGAAGTTGACAGGTTGTCCACACAAAACCAAAGTTTGGTAAGTGAGATGTCTAACATTAAAGAATCAAACTTTTTTGCTAAAAGAAATGAATCGTCATACTTGAAGAAAATAAAAGGTTATGAAAGTGAAATTGAAGCTGTAACCTGCAAATTAAATGAAAAACTTCAAGTCATAGACTTAGCTCATGACATGATGGCTGAGAAAACAAAAGAGGTTTCTGAAAAATGCAAAGAGTTGTCAGATGCACAACTCAAAATTGTTGAACTTGAAAAGAAATTAGGTCAATTCAGGGACTCTACTTTTGTAATGAAACATATGATGGGTGGCTTGAAGAAGAGTAATGACAAAACCAGTGTGGGGTTCCATGGTTTCAATGAAGTTCCACCTCCTGTTAGTCATGACTATTCTTTCTTGCCTGATGAAGATGATCTCATGGACTTTGTGTCAACATCACCAAGTAGTTCCACATCAAGTCAAGGAAATGAGTCTGCGTGTGATGATGCTAAGAAGAATAATAACAGCAAACCAGTTTTGAAAAAGAAAACTTCACATCCTAAGAATAAGAATCCAACTGTTGTTAAACAGATTAATTTTGTTCAAGGAAGTGACATGAAAAACGAAACAGCTGTTATTGAAAACGAATCTAATGTAGAGTTTGCTAAAAACAAGAACAAAGAAAATTCTGAAACTAAGCAAACTGAACCAAATTCCTCTAAGGCATCATCATCAAAACCTGAATCTAGTTCAAAGGCTTCAGATAAGAAGTCTTCGAAAAAGAGATCGTGCTTCAAATGTCACACCAAAGGACATGTAGCTAGCTGCTGTCCTAACAAAAAGAATGAAGAACAAGTTAGTGAGAGGAAGAGAGAGAAGTCACCAGAGAATAGTGGTGATAAACAGGAGAAGGAGTCTAACTCTCCAAAGAAATCTGCTCCTAAGCAACCAGAGAATGTTGCTGTTGGTGTAGATAAGGCTGAAAAAGGAACTCCACAAGTTCCACGTTTTCAAAGAAATCAACCAAGATTTCAGCCTAAATATCCACCAGGCAGATATGAGAGATGTGACACCCCAGGAAAACCAGGGAAACCATGCAACTTAACTAGCTTCCTCAGTGAGTACGTGCTAAATTTCGGGACGAAATTTCTTTCAACTTGGGGATAATGTGACAACTCGTATTTCCGAACTTATCTATGTGCTTAATGTAACGTATGTGAACTTAGTGTAATTATTTGATATGTTGATTTAATGAGATGATATGTGATTATATGTTATGTGAGTGTATGTATTATGTTATGTATTATGTAAGCACACAACTCTAATCCGATTACACAAGCCCATTCGGGCCACACTTTGGGTTCGGCCCACACTCCCTTGTGTCGCATAACCCATGAGGAGAGTGTATACTCCACATTTAGTTGCAATCTCATAATACACACAAACCCTAGCTATTTCTCTCCTCTCAAACTCGACGGCAAACACACCCTTTCCATCGAAGATCTTTGTGTTCGGATCATCCTCGTTATACACTCTCAACCAGTTAGTGTTTCATGTTATGTGTTTTATTCAGGTGATGTATTGTTATGTTGATGATATGTGATCGGTCATATATGTGTTTGGATCCGAATGATTTGGTTAGTGGTTGTAAATTATGAACCGTATGCTAGATGATATTATGGATGCCATGATTTATGTGATAGCGAGAATAGTTTGTGTGAATAATGATGCTCTAGTGAATCGGATAAGTATGGTGATGTTAATCGGCTAGCATGACATGTTCTCGGATTGTTTGCATAATGATTAGGATAGAAGGTATGTAATCGGCTGTGATATATTACGATTAGAATGAATTATTGTGTTGTCATAATCGGATGTATGTTAGTGATCAAGATCCATGTTAATATGTTTATGTGTTGATAAGTTGTTATTCATGATTTTTGGTTAGTTAGGGTTTATATGAATGAGATGATAAAACCCTTGTTTGATCTATGATTGCATGATAAAAAATTGATAGTGTTGTTAATGGATAGAATTCATAATCTGGGAAACTCTTGAATGATTGTAACTGAAACAAATTTTGGAAACAATGTAACTGATTAGCATGATATTCGGATAATAATATCAGTCACACAAGCTCCCTCTCGGTCGCACAAGATCAAGTCACACAATACTTGATCTGATCGCACAAGTGCATCGCACAAGCCAGGGTACAAACACATAAGGCACTTAGTACTGTTTGTTTATGCATGATCGCACAAGATCTGGTGGATCGCACAAGATGGTGCTGATTGCACAAGATCTTGGGCCTCACACTATATTTGGACTTAACATACTATTGGACCGAATGGCCCAAATCTCGGTCGCACAAGAGGTCCAGTCGCACAAGATGTTTTGAATAGCACAAGATTGTTATCTGTTTAGTGTATTGGGCCGTATGTATATATCTGTTGGGCTTCTAATCTTTGGGCCGGGCATATGATGGATCGCACAACATGCTGTGGGTCGCACAAGGCTGTGCTGACCGCACAACATGTTAGGCCGGGGGTTTAAATGGGTTACGTTAGTTTATCGTACAAATGGTTCGGCCCCATTACATCTTAAATCGTACAAGTACGAAAATGCTATGTTCTTGACTGTCTTATGTATGCCATGATAAGTACGTGTTCACAACCTGTTAGTTCTGTGTAACATACGTGCACTACTTGAACCTAGACCTGACTTGTATGGTAACCATGTTAGGACGTGGTTGACCTCTAGCAGCTCGATTGACCTTTTCGTTTACCTACCAAGCAATCTAAGGTGAGTTCACACATTCTACAAAGCATGGGATTCCCAGGGGTTGGGAATGGGGTTAAGGAACATGGATTCCTCGTCCTTTCTTGGGTAGGACAATACTGGTTCAGGAATGTAATTCCTCGTCCTCATGGACAGATAACTTTTACTAGACCAAAACTCTATCACGAAGTCCCTCCTTTTTATATCGACTTAATCGCCGGGCCAATGGCGAGCGGGTCATTAGTTAGATAGCGCTATTTAGGTCTGACAAGCCTCACATCGTGCCGCAGAGGACGGGCGTGAACTAATGGATCTGGGCACGTCAATGATGATAGACATTGACAGTTCAGGGCACATAAACATGACTACAGTCAGCAGTCGATATGGTAACGAGTCTAGTGTATACATGGGGTAGCCCCCACGGCTGGATTGCCAGAGTTAATGGGTTAAACAAATCACGTTTTCAACTATGGGGTAACCCCCACGACAGGGATGCCAGTTAAAGGAACTGTTTTTGGAACAACTTAAAACGAACACCCAACTGTGAACTCGCTCAACATTATTGTTGACTCGTTACTACATGCTTTGCAGGTCAATAGGTACTTAGCTGGAGCCTGCATGGGGAAGAGTCGTTGTGGGACATGGACAACTGTGTGCCATGTTAAACCTTTGGATATTTAAACATTATGCTTCCGCTTACAACTTTAACTATGTTTGTTTTGGACACAAATTGTTTTGGTTGGACTTTTACAATTAATTACTTACTTGTTCAATATGATTGGTGGTTTGATCCTGGTCAGTCACGCCTCCAAACGGTGATACTCCGCGTGTGGATTTTGGGGGTGTGAAAGATTGGTATCAGAGCCATTGGTTATAGAGAACTTGGTTTTAATAAGGGAAAACATTTTTGTTAAAACCAGACTATAACCTGTACAGTGCTCTACGATCCACAACGACGCTTCGCTTCACGTGCAAGGCTCGACATTCTAGGTGATATGGTTTATGTTTTATTGCCTACATGCTAGATTACATAGAACTTTGCTTATGGTATACTTAGATGAACGTAGCCATTGTTAATTGAAAACACGAGTGTGCTTACTCTCTTCTGTCATCACACTTTTGCGAATCCCTCTCACACATGTTTCTCTTGATATGAAGATCATGTCTGGACGCGTTAACATGACCCAAGCCCAGTTGACGGCTCTGATTAACGAACAGGTTGCTGCGGCACTTGCAGCCTCACAAGCAGGAGGTATACCCTGCAGTTTAAAACTCATTCTAGGATCTTTAGGTCCTACTCTCGTGAACCTACCTTTGTGTTAAACTTTGTCCTTTCTTACACCCACAACAGGTCAACATGCTCAGCCACCTGTGTGCACCTTCAAAACTTTTATGGACTGCCGACCCACTACTTTTAGCGGCACTGAAGGAGCTGTAGGTCTCCTCCACTGGTTTGAAAAGCTCTAATCTGTGTTAGAGATGTGTGAATGCCCTGAGGCTCGCAGGGTGAAGTATGCTACCGGTACCCTAGAGGGTTTAGCGCTCACGTGGTGGAACGCTCAGGTTCAAATGCTGGGGTTGGTTGCTGCTAACGCCACCCCATGGAACAATTTTAAAGAGATGATCAAGGAAGAATACTGCAACCGTGATGAAATTCATAAGCTGGAAGTCGAGTTCTTCAACCTCAAGATGACGGGGTCAGAGATTGAGGCGTACACGAAAAGATCGAATGAGCTTGCTATTCTGTGTCCTACTATGGTGGACCCTCCAATTAAGCATATCGAACTCTATCTTAAGGGCCTAGTGCTAGAAATCCAAAGTCATGTGACTTCAGCAAACCTCGCCACTATCCAGCAGGTTGTTCAGTTGGCTCACCGTCTCACTGATCAGGCGGTGGAGCAGAACAGGTTACCAAAACGTATTAGTGCTACAGCTACTTTAGATGCTCCTACTGACAACAAACGGAAATGGGATGGAGCTTCAAGCAGAGGTTCGACTTCTGTTCAGTCTCAGTCTCAGCAGAGAAGGACTGATGACTACAAGAGTCCTAGTCAGCAATCATCTGGTAGTCAAAGTCATGGTGGGTACAAGGGAAATCACCCCAAATGCAATCGCTGCAACCTACACCACAGCGGGCCATGCACCAGGGGTAACTGTCATCGATGCAACAAGCCAGGTCACGCCGCAAAAGATTGCAGAAGTTTATACCCCGCAAACCAGAATCGTCAGCAACAACAAGCTCAACAAAACCAACGCCAGCAGCAACAACAAGGTAACAACAAGGGGTGCTTTCAGTGTGGAGCTAAAGGCCACTTCAAGAAAGATTGTCCCCAACTGAACAGGAACCAGAACAACAATAACAACAACAATCAGGGGAATGGGAACAACGGGGGTAACAATGGCAATGGTGCAAGGGGTCGTGTGTTCGTTATTGGCCAGGGAGAAGCGAGGAATGATCCCAATATTGTGATGGGTAAGTTCCTTCTCGACGACTTTTACGTTACTGTCTTATTTGATTCGGGTGCTAATACTAGTTATGTGTCCCTAAAAGTTAGTCAACTGCTTAAGCGTACCCCAACACCTTTGAACCCCAAGCACGCTGTAGAATTAGCTAATGGTAAAAGTTTAGAGGTCACACACGTAGTCAAAGGTTGTAAACTTGTTCTTGCTGATCACACTTTCTCGATCGACCTCCTTCCTATCACACTGGGTAGTTTCGACGTTGTCATTGGGATGGACTGGTTATCCCAACACCAAGCAGAGATTCTTTGCAACGAAAAGATTATCCGTATTCCTCGCCCAGGTGATGAACCTCTTATGATTCGTGGCGACAAGAGTGGTGCTGTTGTGAGCATCATCTCTTTCCTTAAGGCCCAAAAGTGCTTGCGTAAGGGCCACACTACCATTCTGGCACTCGTTACCGACACCTCGAAGAAAGAGAAGAAGATAGAGGATTTTCCGATCGTACGCGACTATCCTGAGGTATTCCCTGAGGAATTGCTTGGCCTTCCACCTCATCGCCAGGTCGAGTTCCAAATCGAGCTAGCTCCTGGAGCAGCGCCCATAGCTCGTGCACCGTATCGCTTAGCTCCATCAGAGTTGAAAGAACTCTCTACGCAACTACAAGAACTCTTGGATAAGGGTTTTATTCGTCCCAGCTCTTCGCCCTGGGGAGCTCCAGTGCTATTCGTGAAGAAGAAAGACGGTACCTTCCGTATGTGTATCGACTACCGTGAACTCAACAAAGTGACCGTGAAGAATTGCTATCCTCTTCCACGCATTGACGACTTGTTCGACCAGCTGCAAGGGTCGAGCTACTATTCAAAGATTGATTTGAGATCAGGATATCACCAGCTGAGAGTCCGAGAAGAGGACGTCTCTAAAACAGCCTTTAGAACTCGTTATGGACATTATGAGTTTTTGGTTATGCCTTTTGGGCTGACAAACGCACCCGCGGTCTTCATGGATTTGATGAATCGAGTGTGCAAGCCGTACCTAGACAAGTTCGTTATTGTATTCATCGACGACATCCTGATCTATTCTAAGAGTCAGGAGGAACACGAGCAACATTTACGACTCATTTTGGAACTCCTTCGAGCAGAACAGCTATACGCCAAGTTTTCAAAATGCGACTTCTGGCTTCGTGAAGTCCATTTCTTAGGCCATGTGGTGAACAAGGATGGGGTTCACATTGATCCATCCAAGGTAGACTCAATTAAGAACTGGCCTGCACCTCGTACACCAACAGAGATTCGCCAATTCTTGGGCTTGGCAGGTTACTACAGGAGGTTCATTAAGGATTTTTCCAAGATTGCACAGCCTCTCACCTCATTAACGCAGAAAGGCGTTGTTTATCGATGGGGAAATGCACAAGAATTAGCATTTCAGCATTTAAAGGATAGACTTTGCAGTGCACCTATCCTTTCATTGCCAGAGGGCACAGACGACTTCGTGGTTTACTGCGACGCATCAATTCAGGGTCTTGGTTGTGTATTGATGCAACGGGATAAAGTTATAGCCTACGCCTCACACCAACTCAAAGTTCATGAAAGGAACTACACTACACACGACTTAGAGCTGGGAGCTGTTGTTTTTGCACTTAAGATATGGCGACATTACCTGTACGGTACCAAGTGCGCCATCTACACCGACCACAGGAGTCTCGAACATATCTTCAAACAGAAGGAACTGAGTATGCGACAACGACGATGGGTCGAACTACTGAATGACTACGAATGCTCGATCAGGTATCACCCAGGCAAAGCCAATGTTGTGGCTGACGCCCTCAGTCGAAAGGACATTGCGCCCAAGTGCGTACGAGCTTTACAACTCACTATACAGTCTAGTCTTCCTTCTCAGATACGAGAGGCTCAGGTAGAAGCATTGAAACCAGAAAACATCAGGGCTGAAGCCCTACGCGGCTCAAGGCAACGCTTAGAACAGAAGGAAGACGGTGCTTACTATGTCACAGGACGCATTTAGGTCCCACTTTATGGCAACCTACGAGAGCTTGTGATGGATGAGGCACACAAGTCTCGCTACTCAGTACATCATGGTTCGGATAAAATGTACCACGATATCAAAACTACGTATTGGTGGCCTAGCATGAAGGCCCACATAGCAACTTACGTTAGCAAGTGCTTGACTTGTGCGAGAGTCAAGACGGAATATCAGAAACCCTCAGGCCTACTTCAACAACCAGAGATACCACAATGGAAATAGGAGCAAATTTCCATGGATTTTGTTACTGGCCTGCCTAGATCTCAACGTGGTAACGATACTATTTGGGTGATCGTGGACCGACTCACAAAGTCTGCACACTTCTTGGCTATCAAGGAAACGGATAAGTTCTCCACACTAGCAGATGTATATCTTAAGGAAGTTGTCTCGAGGCACGGGGTGCCCACCTCTATTATCTCTGATCGTGATACACGTTTTACTTCAGAACTGTGGCAAGCAATGCACAAGTCCTTTGGCTCACGTTTAGATATGAGCACAGCTTATCACCCGCAAACGGATGGGCAGTCTGAACGCACCATCCAGACCCTTGAAGACATGCTTAGGGCATGTGTAATTGACTTTGGCAACGGCTGGGAAAAACATCTGCCACTTGTGGAATTTTCGTACAATAACAGCTACCACACCAGCATTAAAGCTGCTCCGTTTGAGGCATTGTACGGGCGTAAATGCCGGTCACCTCTTTGTTGGGCAGAGGTGGGGGATAGTCAGATTACTGGTCCAGAACTTGTGGTAGACACAACAGAACGAATTGCTCAGATACGACAACGAATGGCGGCAGCTCGTGACCGTCAGAAAATCTACGCCGATAAGGGCAGGAAACCACTCGAGCTCCAGGTTGGGGAGCGAGTGCTACTCAAAGTTTCACCCTGGAAGGGTGTGGTTCGTTTTGGTAAACGAGGCAAACTTAACCCACGATACGTTGGACCTTTCGAAGTCATTGAGAAAATAGGCAAGGTAGCCTACAAACTGAACCTACCAACAGAACTCAGTGCAGTTCACAACGTTTTCCACGTGTCAAATCTGAAGAAGTGTCTGTCAGATGAGACCCACATAGTTCCTTTGAAGGAGCTCACTATCGACGAGCAGTTACGATTCGTCGAGGAACCAGTTGAAATCACGGACCGGGATGTTAAGGTCCTCAAGCGTACTAGAATAGCTCTCGTTCGAGTTCGTTGGAACTCACGTCGCGGCCCAGAGTTCACCTGGGAACGCGAAGATCAGATGAAACAAAAGTATCCCCAACTATTCGCAAACGGTCCAACCACTACTGAGGCTGAAGCTACGGAATTTCAGGACGAAATTCCAGATCAACGGGGGGAGGATGTGACACCCCAGGAAAACCAGGAAAACCATGCAACTTAACTAGCTTCCTCAGTGAGTACGTGCTAAATTTCGGGACAAAATTTCTTTCAACTTGGGGATAATGTGACAACTCTTATTTCCGAACTTATCTATGTGCTTAATGTAACGTATGTGAACTTAGTGTAATTATTTGATATATTGATTTAATGAGATGATATGTGATTATATGTTATGTGAGTGTATGTATTATGTTATGTATTATGTAAGCACACAACTCTAATCCGATTACACAAGCCCATTCGGGCCACACTTTGGGTTCGGCCCACACTCCCTTGTGTCGCATAACCCATGAGGAGAGTGTATACTCCTCATTTAGTTGCAATCTCATAATACACACAAACCCTAGCTCTTTCTCTCCTCTCAAACTCGACGGCAAACACACCCTTTCCATCGAAGATCTTTGTGTTCGGATCATCCTCGTTATACACTCTCAACCGGTTAGTGTTTCATGTTATGTGTTTTATTCGGGTGATGTATTGTTATGTTGATGATATGTGATCGGTCATATATGTGTTTGGATCCGAATGATTTGGTTAGTGGTTGTAAATTATGAACCGTATGCTAGATGATATTATGGATGCCATGATTTATGTGATAGCGAGAATAGTTTGTGTGAATAATGATGCTCTAGTGAATCGGATAAGTATGGTGATGTTAATCGGCTAGCATGTCATGTTCTCGGATTGTTTGCATAATGATTAGGATAGAAGGTATGTAATCGGCTGTGATATATTACGATTAGAATGAATTATTGTGTTGTCATAATCGGATGTATGTTAGTGATCAAGATCCATGTTAATATGTTTATGTGTTGATAAGTTGTTATTCATGATTTTTGGTTAGTTAGGGTTTATATGAATGAGATGATAAAACCCTTGTTTGATCTATGATTGCATGATCAAAAATTGATAGTGTTGTTAATGGATAGAATTCATAATCTGGGAAACTCTTGAATGATTGTAACTGAAACAAATTTTGGAAACAATGTAACTGATTAGCATGATATTCGGATAATAATATCAGTCGCACAAGCTCCCTCTCGGTCGCACAAGATCAAGTCACACAAGACTTGATCTGATCGCACAAGTGCATCGCACAAGCCAGGGTACAAACACATAAGGCACTTAGTATTGTTTGTTTATGCATGATCGCACAAGATCTGGTGGATCGCACAAGATGGTGCTGATCGCACAAGATGGTGTTGATCGCACAAGATCTTGGGCCTCACATTATATTTGGACTTAACATACTATTGAACCGAATGGCCCAAATCTCGGTCGCACAAGAGGTCCAGTCGCACAAGATGTTTTGAATCGTACAAGATTGTTATCTGTTTAGTGTATTGGGCCGTATGTATATATATGTTGGGCTTCTAATCTTTGGGCCGGGCATATGATGGATCGCACAACATGCTGTGGGTCGCACAAGGCTGTGCTGACCGCACAACATGTTAGGCCGGGGGTTTAAATGGGTTACGTTAGTTTATCGCACAAATGGTTCGGCCCCATTACATCTTAAATCGTACAAGTACGAAAATGCTATGTTCTTGACTGTCTTATGTATGCCATGATCAGTATGTGTTCACAACCTGTTAGTTCTGTGTAACATACGTGTACTACTTGAACCTAGACCTGACTTGTATGGTAACCATGTTAGGACGTGGTTGACCTCTAGCAGCTCGATTGACCTTTTCGTTTACCTACCGAGCAATCTAAGGTGAGTTCACACATTCTACAAAGCATGGGATTCCCAGGGGTTGGGAATGGGGTTAAGGAACATGGATTCCTCGTCCTTTCTTGGGTAGGACAATACTGGTTCAGGAATGTAATTCCTCGTCCTCATGGACTGATAACTTTTACTAGACCAAAACTCTATCACGAAGTCCCTCCTTTTTATATCGACTTAATCGCCGGGCCAATGGCGAGTGGGTCATTAGTTAGATAGCGCTATTTAGGTCTGACAAGCCTCACACCGTGCCGCAGAGGACGGGTGTGAACTAATGGATCTGGGCACGTCAATGATGATAGACATTGACAGTTCAGGGCACATAAACATGACTACAGTCAGCAGTCGATATGGTAACGAGTCTAGTGTATACATGGGGTAGCCCCCATGGCCGAAAAGCCTGATAACTATCATAGGGTAGCCCCCACGGCTGGATTGCCAGAGTTAATAGGTTAAACAAATCACGTTTTCAACAATGGGGTAACCCCCACGGCAGGGATGCCAGTTAAAGGAACTATTTTTGGAACAACTTAAAACGAACACCCAACTGTGAACTCGCTCAACATTATTGTTGACTCGTTACTACATGCTTTGCAGGTCAATAGGTACTTAGCTGGAGCTTGCATGGGGAAGAGTCGTTGTGGGACATGGACAGCTGTGTGCCATGTTAAACCTTTGGATATTTAAACTAATGTTTTGGTTTTAAACATTATGCTTCCGCTTACAACTTTAACTATGTTTGTTTTGGACACAAATTGTTTTGGTTGGACTTTTACAATTAATTACTTACTTGTTCAATATGATTGGTGGTTTGATCCTGGTCAGTCACGCCTCCAAGCGGTGATACTCCGCGTGTGGATTTTGGGGGTGTGACAAGAGACCTAGAAGCAGTTCACCAAGAATGAACAATTATAATTCTAATAATTTCAGAAGTCAAGGTCAATATCAAAATCGATACCAAAATGATGGTGGTCGAACTTTTTATAACAATGGCTTTAGAAATTACAACAATAATGCTTCTTGGAATCAAAATTCAAGGTATCAAAAACAAAATTTCCAAAGGTCAAATAGTCCAAACACATATAGGAACCCTCAGGACCAAAGACCTAGTGGAAATAAAAATCAAATTCCATCAACAGGTCTGAGATCCAAGACTCCAGTTAGGAGTAATGGATATTGGATGGATGTTCCAGTAGTTGGTGTATTTGGACGACCCAAGACCATTAAGGCTTGGGTCCCTCAATCTAACTAATTTCTTGGTTGGTGTGTGCAGGAGCTGCTAAGGAGGATTATCAACTTATGGTATGTTGATAGTGGCTGCTCTAGGCACATGACGGGGGGATGTGAGATTGTTGATATATATATATATTAAATGATTTAAATTGAAGTTTAAAGTGCTGAGTCGACACACTAGATAACCTGGCAGATCTTTATACTAAAGCATTTGACTGGGCTCGCTTTGAACATTTAGTCGAACTCAACGGGATGAGAAATCCTGAATAACTGGTTTTTCATAAGAATTTTTGTAAATAGTTTACTGCTTTTCTTAAAAATCAAAAATACAAAAACATTAAAAAATCAAAAACATAAAAAAATAGAAAATAAAAAAATGAGTTATCACTGTGTGAAAAAGAAGAAATGATAGTACATCAGCAAGTTAGACTGTCACACTCAAACTAAATTAAAATGCTTAAGGGTGATAGCAGCTTCATCATATGATGTACCAGTAGGCAAAAAGCATGAAATAATCAACTTACCAATGTGATATAAACCTAAATGAACTGAATATGAGTGGGGAACACATCAGTGGTGTATGGTTTAATGACCTTAAATCTTGCGTTGATAGATTGCCAAAATCTGAGGTTTTGGGTCTTTATACTGTTATTTCATTTGGGGATATCAGGGTTGTCCTTCTGCTGCCTCCAGATACATGCTGACCTAGGCACAACCAGGATATCTTAAAAGAGCTAAAAATGCCAAAACCCTGAAAATGAAGAAGCTCTCATAGAGAGTCATTCAAAAATGCAAAATGCAAAATGCATAATTCGTACCAAAAATAGTATTTGTCATAGCCCTCGTTAGATATTTTGGTCTCTTTGCTGTACGGAAGTACTGACCTATTCGCCAATTATCTAAACGTTGAAAAAAAAAGGATGAATTCAGTATACTCACCTACTACGATGAATCTTTGTGCATACCTTGATCGCGGGGGTATATCCTGAAGTGGGCACACTAGTATTTCAGTAATAAAATTACCTTAACGTATCATACGGTAATGGTACTTGAAATGTTCATGCATTTTGTTTAAGTGGACAAACATACTTGTAATCGTCTTGGATTGCTTTTCACGAAAATTTAAATAAAGAATTAACTAATAGTGTGAAAACAGTTTGATTGTGCTGATATGATCTTCTTACCGGTGATTCTCACAAAAATAGAGTGTTTATTGCATTTGTTATTTACTTGCTTTCAGAAAATATAAAAATCCAAAAATAGTGTCTTTTTCAGTTTAAAATTCTTAACGTACGAAAACTGTTATTCTTGGAGGAATTATTACTGATAGGGGGAGACGGTGTTGGAAAGTGAGTTCAAAATTTTAAATCATGCGGGTTATAGGGTGTGTGATTAAAAAGTTTTGCGTGTTGGTGATGAAATTGAAAATGCTTAATCTGTAATACAGTTTTAACTATCTCTTGAATAATAATAATTTATTTAACTGTGTTGAAAAATTCTTATGGTTTCTCGAGATGTTTGTTTTATAGTATACAGATTGAAGTTGTATGTTGTTGAGAAGTTAAAGTGATGAGTTGCTGTGAAGAGATGAGAGTTTGATTGGATGCATGGTAGAACCTCCTTTCTACATTGCAGACAAAGTTGAAGAGTTTGAAAATTGCTTTGCAAATGCTAAACTGGAGTTTACTCAAGTGCTAACGTGTTGAAGATTTGGTGATTGGATGCATCAGCTTAGGGGGAGTCTGTTGCTGACAGAAGCTATTGAAGCTGAAGCTATCCAAAGACCAAAGACAGTGCAAGACTTCATGAAGAATGCAAGATGACTGAAGACAAAGTTATTTTATGAAGCTATTGTCAAGGGGGATTTTGTTGGTGCATATTTGTGACAATAGCTTAGATTTGGTCTTTGGATATCTTGTAATTAGTTAAACGATAAACGGTTAGCGGGTTTAGCTTTGTATTAGTGGAATAATAGAGTTTGGGCTAAACAAAACCCAGTTTGGGTCTAGGGGGACGAATTGGGCTTTGCCCATGTAGGAATCCTTAGCCCAAGTAGCAAACCTTGTGTTATATAAACAAGGTTATGCTTTAGGGTTTAGGTTAATCAGCCAAAACAGAGTTTGTGAGAGAGGATTTTCGTGAGAGCCATAGCTTAGACGAATTAGGGTTTTGATTGATTGTAATACGCGAGTTTGATAATCAATAGAAACCCGGTTGATTGTGAATTGCTGTTCCTACACGTTTTCTGCTATATTCTGATCAAGAGGATTCCGTACTCTTGATTAGATTGACAATTCTGTGAAAGATCCATACATCAAGGGGACTTACAAAGTTGAGCGAGTTCATGTGTTTTTGTATGAATTCCAAATAAACTTGTAAACATTTGAGAGCATTCTTTTGATAACCGGTATGTAAAGCGTCAATGAACAGATCAATTAATGTTTTGCAAGGACATTAATATGTGTGCAATGGCGTAGGAAGGCTCAAACCTAGCGAATTTTGCTCCGGTCCACCCGGCTGGAACGACATAGTCACTATATGCGGCCACACAAGGACCCATGAGTGGGGCCGATAGATCTACCACTCCTGCCCCTCGGTATTTAAACAAGATTAATGGTCTTAAGTGTGTGCCTACCCATCCACATGATCTAACAGTTCATTCCTTAGCTAAACCATACCATTGAAACATGTATTCACCCCCGAAAGTTATAAATCCAAAAACAGTTAAGAGAAAAGGGGGGACATGAACTCACAGATTTGCGTCTTAAGTCTCGTGTACTCAAAGTTGTTTCCCGCGAATCGTACCACTACCTATACACGTGCTAAGTGTTATTAGACACTTAGGTCGTGTAACGACTCTTAGCATTAGTTATTTATTAAGACTTATTTTGGAATTTTGGTATACTTTGAGTTACACCCTCGGTGTATGTTGTATATGTAATTGTATAATTCCAAATTATATATATATATATATATATGTTGGTAAAAATAAGGATATTTTAACTTAATTTATTTCCATACAATCATTCGGAATATTGTTAAAAATAATATATTTTTAACTTATTTTGCCATACAGTTCTCATATACGTGTCTTCCAGTGTGGGTATACTTGTATTATGTTTATGTTATTGTGTATTTCCATATTTGTGCATAATACTTGTGTATGCGTATTTTACCAAGTGTTGGTAATGTATGTCGGTATGTATTTATGCGTATAGGAATACGTATTTTCTTGTATTTATTAAGTATTCTCTACTTAACTTATGTATAATTTTCCGGAATATTGTTTTTGCATAATTTAAAATTACCAACTTTATATTGTTAAAATATATATATTTTAAGAGAATTTTATAGAAAAATATCTATAAATTTTATTTGATGAAAATATGTATGCATCCACATATATCTTAAAAATAATATATTTTTAAGATTAAAGTTAGAAATATATATATTTTTAGTTTTCACCAAAATAATATATTTTTGGGTCGTTTATGAAAATATATATTTTCTTCCATTCCAAAAATAATGTATTTTCAATTTTGATAAAATATGATATATTTTATAATAGTTGTAAAAATTCATACTTTGCCGTTTGTTCGGTTTCAAAAATACCATTTCCTAAATTTGTCAATATAGGAATTTTTTACCGGAATATATATATATATATAGTCCAAAGTGTCCATTGTCCGAATCGTCCAATATTTGTGTGTAAGTTATATATTTATTTTCTTGTGATTTTTGTAATACTTCAAATTATAGTTTTTAGCATTTTGGTGTGGTGTATTATTTTTCAAGTTCCTAATTTTTAGTATAACTAATACAAGCAATATACATGTAGCACATAATTTTGTGACTTCTAAATATATTTTCCCTAAATACATACTTAGTCATTTTTATTGTTGAAATTCAACCTCCAATACTTGTAATTTTTATAACAAAAATTATGGCAAATTTTATATTTAAAAACCATGATCAAAAATCATTTGTAAACACTTGTTTAAACATATTTTTCTAAGTGTTGAATTTTTACAAAATTGTTGCCATAGTTTCCTTTGAAAATGGAGGTTTCCATGCTTATTAGCATATCATTTTCTTTTCAAAAATTCATCATCAAGCATCAACATCATTCTACTTCTTGCCATAAGCCATAACATGCATTTCTACAAGATGGTATGAACTTGAAGTTTTGCAAAATCTTGTAGTATTTTAACATGATGTTTAACATGGTATACTAACACTAAAAACATGATTTTTACTTCATAAAACTCATTCTTACAAATTTTCAACGTTTACAACTTGTAACACATTTTTACAAAAATTCATCTTCTTGAATTTTTCATATCTCATACACTTTAAAGGTTCCACTTTAACACATAAGGCATGTCTATTTTCTTTCAAAACCCAAGTCATGTAAATCAAGAAGTAAACTTTATTTTTTCTTGAAACTTTTATGTTTAAAATCTTTCACTTTTACAACCTACATCTTGTAAGAATCATCATTCTTCACAAAATCAAGTTTATATTCAAGTTCATACTTAACATAAAGGATGATCATCATGGATCTTTCAAGATTCATCCTCGTACTTGCTAGATCATGTTTTAAATCATCATCTAGCAAGCTTTTATGTGATGATCTACACCATACATTCAAGAAATCAACAAACAAGTTCATTACATACACTAAACAACTTAGATCTTCATGATTTTAAGCTTTATTCTTATGTTCATGTTCTTGTTTTGGTGTAATTCTTTAGATCTTTAGTTACTACATACTTTAACCACTAAAATAAAGTGTAAAAACAAGATCAAGAGGGCTTACTACTAGCACAAAGGCTAGGGATGAACAAGATGTAAGATGGAGAAGAAAATAGGTGGTTAATAGCCCCTCAAGATGGTCCTACAAGTCTCCTTGCTTGCAACCTTCCTAAGTATGCTTGATACACCTTAGTGTATGCTTAGATTATGTGAGAATATGATAGAAAAATGGAGATGAGTATGGGGATGCTTGGCCGTGAGCTTTGAAGGGGAAGAAGGAGGTTTGTGGTTTGATTTTTGATGAAAAGAAAGTGTGGTGATGTTCAAGTGTTCAATGGTTCATAACATCTTACTTCCAACAAAACTTTGCACAATGGATCATGTGTTCAAAATCTAAGTAGCAATCTTACATAAAATATTCAAGAATTGGTGTGATGTGGGCCTCTTTGTAACCAGCCTATGGGGGGGGGGGGTATCTACTTGAGTCTCAATTGTTTAGTTACATAATCTAGTTACATTTCAAGTGTTAAGTTAGGGGTCAAGTGTGTTTAAGGGTTTTAAGGTGTAATATGGTGTTTAGTGTTAACAACTAGCCTTATCATGTTAAAACAATGCTTCTAGTTCAACTTTGGTGTTTCGGGTAGTGTCCGGATATTCGTTTGGTTACCGGTTCGTTAAGGTGCTAAATTGCGCAGTTTAGTGAGTTATGAGATACCTTTTATGACAATTTTCATTTCCGACACTTTACAAGTTATTCTAGACATCTAAACCTTGTTTCTGCATTGTATTTTGATGTTCAAATGCTGATTTTTGCTGAATTTTGCAGAATTCTGCATTTAGGGTGTGTTCCGGGTACTTTTTAGTGCTTAATCGTCACTCGGAAGGCAGTTTCATAACCCATACTTTCCTACATAGAGTTCTAGTGCAAATCTTGGTCCTGGGACTCATTCTGCGTCCTAACATGATGTCTGTCTGAGTACTGAACTCCCGTCAGTACTACTTATTTATCTGATAAGTGTGCTAGTTTCGTCTGTGCACTAATTGAACTGTTTCAAGTTGCATTTAACAATCATAAGTAACATGCAACATGTAATGTATTTTGTGAGTTCTTTGAAAGTAAACCATGAAATTATTCATATCATAAGTTCAATCATGCACATTCATATAGTACAAATTACTGTATACATCGTACGGAATTACATGGAAAAGTGCCAATTGTCACATTCTCCCTCCGTTAAAAGAATTTCGTCCTGAAATTCAAGCTGCATTATAGGTTTCATGGGGTTGTCAAACAAATGCGGATACTTAGACTTGATTTGGTCTTCACGTTCCCATGTAAACTCTGGGCCATGACGTGAATTCCAACGGACTTTGATGAGTTTAATACGACTTCTCCATGTTTTGTGGACCTTCCAGTCCGTAACCTTAACAGGTTCTTCCGTAAATTGGAGTTTGTCGTTGACCTGAATCTCATATCCGGGAATGACGACTGTTTCTTGAGTAGGACTTTCCTTGAGATTAGACACGTGAAACGTGTCGTGTACACTGCTAAGTTCTTCTGGAAGCTTCAGCTTGTATGCAACAGTTCCGATTTTCTTCCAGAATCTGGAAAGGACCAATGTAACGCGGGTTCAACTTTCCATGTTTACCAAACCGTACCACGCCTTTCCAACGCGAGACTTTCACTAAGACCATGTCTCCAACTTCAAATTCCAATGATTTTCGTCGCTTGTCGGCGTAGCTCTTCTGTCTATCACGAGCTGACTTGATACGATCACGTATCTGAGCAATCTTGTCTATAGTTTCCTGGACCAACTCTGGACCAATAAGCTGTTTATCTCAGGTCTCCGCCCAACACAACGGGGACCGACACTTTCTTCCATATAAAGCTTCAAACGGGGCAGCCTGAATGCTGGTGTGATAACTATTATTGTAGGAAAACTCCACTAAAGGCAAGTGAGTATCCCAACTCCCACCAAAGTCCATCACACAAGCTCGTAGCATGTCTTCCAGAGTCTGTATCGTTTGTTCACTTTGGCCGTCCGTCTGAGGGTGAAAGGCAGTGCTAAGATTCAACTGTGATCCAAAAGCCTTCTGAAAAGTTTGCCAAATCCTTGACACAAAACGACCATCTTGGTCGGATATGATAGAAACAGGCACTCCATGACGTGCCATAATCTCCTTGAGATATATTTCTGCCAACTTCTTCGTGCTATCTTTCTTGCTGATTGGTAGGAAATGCGCGGACTTCGTGAGTTGGTAATGAAATCCCTCAATATATGTTCCCACTTCCATACGGGAATCTCAGGTTGTTGTAGCAACCCTGATGGTTTCTGGTACTCCGCCTTAACTTTGGCACAAGTAAGACAGATACCCACATATGTAGCGTTGTCGGTTTTCATCTTGGGTCACCAATAAAAGTCCTTCAAGTCTTGGTACATCTTGTCGGATCCAGGATGGATAGAGTACCTTGACTTATGAGCTTCATCCAAAATAAGTGCACGTAGATCGCCGAAGAATGGAACCCAAATTCGCTCCATGAAGTACAATGTTCAATCTTCCTTTGGTAATAATTGCGCTTCCATTCCACGTAATGATTCAGCTCATAGGTTATCTGGTTTAAGTGATTCTTGCTGAGCTTCACGAATTCGAGTAGTGAGATCAGTTTGTATGCCATCTCTAAGGCTCGCACCCTTAGAGGTTTTGCGCGCTCCTTGCAGCTCAAGGCGTCCGCTACAATGTTCGCCTTGCCCAGGTGATACCTTATTTCACAATCGTAATCATTCAACAGCTCAACCCATCTTCGCTGTCTCACGTTTAAGTCTTTCTGATCGAAAATGTGTTGCAAACTCTTATGATCTGTAAAGATCATGCAACGAGTACCATACAAGTAATGACGCCAAATTTTCAATGCGAATATCACCGCACCTAGCTCAAGGTCGTGTGTTGTATAGTTCTTCTCATGCACCTTCAATTGACGTGACGCGTATGCGATGACTTTGTCCCGTTGCATCAACACGCAACCAAGACCTTGTTAAGAAGCATCACAATAACCCACAAAACCATCGGTACCGTCAGGTAAAGACAAGATAGGTGCGACGCAGAGTTTATCCTTCAACGTCAGAAAAGCTATTTCTTGTGCTTCACTCCAATCGAATCTCTTATCCTTCTGGGTTAAAGTTGTTAACGGGCTTCGAAAATTTCTCTATGAAGCATCTGTAGTAGCTCGCTAACCCTAGAAATTGTCGTATCTCCGTTGGGGTTTTAGGTGCTTCCTAATTTTGATCGCCTCAATCTTGGCAGGGTCGATGTGAATTCCATTCTCATTTACCACATGACCTAGGAATAGCACCTCGTGAACCTAAAATTCGCACTTTGAAAGCTTCGCATACAGTTGTTCCTTCTTCAAGAGTTCCAAAATAGCTCGAAAATGTTGCTCATGTTCCTCCTTGGTTCACGAGTATATAAGGATATCATTAATAACACAATCACAAACCTATCCAGATACGGCTTACACACCCGATTCATGAGGTCCATGAATATTGCCGGTGCGTTCGTTAAATCAAACGGCATGACAAGGAAGTCATAATGTCCATAGCGAGTCCTAAAGGCCGTTTTAGGGATGCTTTCTTCTTGTATCCTCAATTGATGATATCCCGATCTCAAGTCAATCTTGGAGTAGTAGCTGGAACCTTGCAGTTTATCGAATAAGTCATCAATTCTCGGTAAAGGGTACCGATTCTTGATGGTAAGTTTGTTTAACTCCCTGTAGCCTATGCACAATACTTTTTCCTCATCAGTTCCAACTTCAGGATTTCCGACCTTGAACAATACTTTTTCCTCATCAGTTATTTGAGTTCCTCCCAAGTCAGACCGTATACACATATGAAAACTGTCGTCCTTCTTCCTAACAAATAACACTGGAGCTCCCCAAGGTGAGAAGCTCGACCTGATAAATTCCCTTGTCTAGCAGTTCTTGCAGTTGCGTCGAAAGCTCTTGCGTCTCTGATTGAGCTAACCGGTAAGGTGCTTTTGCCACCGGCGCCGCTCCTGGCACTAGATCTATCCGAAACTCTACTTGTCGATGTGGAGGTAACCCAGGCAAGTCTTCAGGAAAGACTTCTGGAAATTCCTTCATAACGGGGATGTCTTCTAATCTTGGCTCCTTGGTCTCCTTGTCGACAGCATGAGCGAGGAAGGCTATGCAGCCCTTTCGGAGCCACCTTTGCGCTCTCATGACTAATAAGGGATGTCACAATCTACCGCCTATGGGGCCCAGCGTCCTCGCATAAACTGCATGGAGGCCGTGTACTATAAGTGTTTCATCATTCGCAAGAGGGATGCGAATGATTTTCTCAAGACAACAACTTCAGCTCTATTCTTGGATAGCCAATCCATGCCGACTACAACATCAAAACTACCTAAACCAACTGGTAGAAGGTCGATAGGAAATTTTTCGTTCCCCAAGTCCAAGTGTACAACCCTTAATAACTTTATCCATTTCGACTAATTTCCCATTTGCCAACTCTATAGAATATGGGGTGTCTAGTTTACTCGTTTCTAATCCAAGTATATCCTTAAGTTCCATAGATTTAAAACTAAAATAGAACGGATGCAAAGTGTCGGTTTATAGGGAACGTACTCGTAACTACGTTCGGGTCCTAGCATGCCTTGGGTACTCCTTTCGTGAAAATGCTCCTATGAGCTTGATTTTTCTTCGAGTAGTCCTTCCGTTAATGTCCTTTGTCGCCACATCTGTAGCAACCTTTGCCCCTGGCCATTTCTATTACTGTCCTGAATTCCATTCCCATGCCCCGTACCAGACCAGCATGCCTCCTTGCTATGCCCGGTCTTGCCACAATTTCCACACCTACGAGTCTTGCACGGACCTGTGTGATGATAACCACACCTATCACACTTCGGTAGTTCTTCTTGGTAGTTTTTATCACATGTTTTAGTCGTGGCAACGAATGCCTTGACTTACTTGGTTGCAGCAGTTTCCTTATATTTGTTGCTTGACTTAAAGCCTTGCTTGAGATGCGTATACTTTCTCTTATTTATATCCGAAGAACACTCCACATGCGTCTTCTTTTTCACTGGACGTTTAGTAGATTTCTCCATCATTAATCTGCCCTCGGCAGAACCTATGGCAAGAGTTATCACCTAAGCGATTCCCAATATGGTTCCTCTTATTCCACCTTTGTTTGCAGTACTGCTTGCTTCGTATTGGACGATTGCTTTAGCGACTTGCTGGTTTACTAGCGCTTCGAGCTCAGTTCGTGTTGCAGGTAAAGGTTCTGATTGGGCTTGACCAGTGTTTCCTTCTGATGTGTGCAAAATGCAACATATAAATTACATCAAATGAGGCATAAAAATAACCTTTTTTTAGTACTAATGTTGGAAAAAGTGTGCTTTTGTCTTCCTTTTGTATTTTCAGGACCAAATGAGCTTAAATGAACAAAAGGAACAAATATGCAGCAAAAACTAACATAAATACAAAGAAAAGGAAGAAACATGGCATGCCCGACCCCTCGACAGCATCTTCCCAAGCAAAAACAAAGAAACAGAAGGCTGACCACGGCCCCGTGCCCACTGAGCACGGGGGCGTGGCCAGATGTCTGCAGAAAAGACAAAGCTATAGAAGCTTCTATTGCTCACCACGGGGGCGTGCCCACTGAGCAGGGGGTGTGGTCAACGCTAAGATTCGCAAAATCTAGCAAATCTTGGTAGTACAGATACGCTTCTGCACACGGGGCCGTGCCCAGCGAACACGGGGCTGTGTGGAGCCTAATGCAGCCAAAGGCAATTAATGAAGGAAGAGAAAATGGATGGCCATGGGGCCGTGTCCAGCGGACACGGGGCCGTGGCCGGGCTTCTGTTCAGGCTATAAATAGAGGTGCTTGGTTCACTTCAAAGGCATCCCTTGGCAAACCACCTCTCTCCCACTTCACCACCACTCCACCACCACTATAACACCTACATCCACCACCATCATCCATCATCCACCTTAGAGTGTGTGTAGTAGTCTCGGGATCCAAGATTGATCGTAGGAACTCTTGTCAATCAAAGGCCATGTTTGGCTAAGTCTCTTACATCACTTGGTGAAGACAAGTCTTTAATGTAATACTTTTGATTTTTAATCTTTTCGCACTTTTTATTTGGTTTTGTATTAATGACTTTAATAACTAGTTTCTTATGTTGAAGGTGAAACTTCTTTATCATTTGTCCGTGGTGTCTTGGCATTACTTTACTGTCTATATAAAGTAAAAGATTTTCACCATTCATATCTCTACGATCTATATAGAGATATGTTGGCTACCTGGTCAGGGGTTAAGGGAATGGTTTGGTAAGGTTCTTGCCTTGTTCAGTGTATAGATCCTGCAAGGACTTGGGTCAAGCTTACTAGGACCTCCTTCAATACCCACTGGTATTGGATGCCGGGGATGCGAATGGCTTGCTCCCCTCATATGTAAACTACTATTAATAAATTAAACCGGCTACTTGGGATTGTATCCCTGCTGACTCAAACCACTTAGCTGAGGGTAACGTCGCCTTCAAAAGAGGGGCCTACCACTTTACGCATTAAAAACTTAATTAATTATCTTTCAATATTCCGACCCTTTGGGAGTGTATCCTTGCTGACTCAAACCACTGGGTTGAGGGTAACGTCACCTTCAAAAGAGGGGCCTACTACTATAACTAAGATAATCTCTTAAAAAGTGCAAAAGTGCGGAAATCATCAAAGGTTACATTAAAGGCGAGTCGGATCCAAGTGATTCATCTTGTCTATCTGTTTTTCTTTTATTTTATTTTTCAGCATTTTTAGTTTTTATTTTCATATTTAAAACCTTTTCTAAAAATTTTGATTTGATTAGACGTTGAGGATAAATCGGTACTAAAAGCTCTTGTGTCCTTGGACGACCTCGGTATCTTACCAACGCTATACTACGCTCACGATGGGTGCACTTGCCCATGCGTGTGTTTAGTGTTAGTAGAATATCGTGTTTTATAAATTTGAAACTTGACTAATGTGTTAAAAAGGGCTTAAAATATTAATAAAATATATCATATCTATCACACACCACCTTCGCTGTGGTTCCATGTGCTTCACATGTATAAATCATATCGACGAAATTAAACATTTATTTTGGAATAAATTTTGTCATCGATGAGTGAAAGCAAAGCTCATTCATCGTGCACTATAAGCATAAGGGTAAGGTAATTCATAATGATGCTTATGCAAATCTTCCCACCATAATCATCTCATCATTGTAGGGAGGTAAAATGAGTCACAACAAAATCTTGCTAAGGATATATCGACTTTTATATACACCATATCAACTTGTTGCAATTAGTTTTGTGAAGAAAACCTCCTCGGAGTCACCTTACTCCGGTTGATGCAAGTCATCAAGTGTTATACAAAATACGGTGAGGTCTTCCCGTCACCTTGTTCCTTGTTTATTCCTCAAGTCTCCGACTCTTCCATAGTCTTTAGTTTTACCAAAAACAGGTATACTTCTCAAAAGATGGGGGTTGTACATTACTACCACGTATAGGGGGGTGATAGTGAAAATGCAGAAATAAGGTCGTGAGGGTGCATGCCCTCTTCCTTGGGACCGATTTGTGCCTTGTAGCAACCGTAGAGAGGTTTCTAGGGTGCGAATGCACTACCCAAACGATGGGGTGCACTACGGTATAGAGAGTGTGGAGGTACTGGTAGGGGTGTTGGTGGTGGTGATATAGGTAGTGGGTGATAGAGTGCATGTGGGGTGAAGGACAAAAAGAATCTTCTTGCATGCGTCATCCAGGTGCCTAAATGGAATGGAAATCTGTTGAGAAGGGGAGAATCGAGTGGTCGCTTCCGTCCTTATAATATGTATTCCATACTTCATGGACCTCGACTGTCCGATGTAGGGAGGACCCCTTTGCCGCACTGAACTGTGCGACGCATACCTTGATTTTGTTTGGGCTCCATGAGTCCCAATATGGTTGGTTTGACCTCCATGAATGCCGAATAGAGTGCGGTAAATGGGTTACACTACAGCTCGCGCCATGCTACCCCCTTAGGGCAAACGGATGTCAAATGTCGGGGTCTATCGTAGCAACTACAATGGACAAGTTTGGGGTGTTGTAGGCTCCATACAAATTCAAACACAAGAATCCTAAAGTGTTGAGGAAAATCTTTCCTGAGTGTTAGCCATTTTCACTTGCTTAGATACCGGGTCCCAAACAACTCGTACTACAGGTATAAGTGTTAAGTGTGAAGTAGGCAAAGACAGATTACCTATTTTGTAGAGTGTTATAGTAACTATCTCGGTTAGCCTTCTACTAGATGGATATTTGGAACAACTTAGGAATTTCAAATAGATATTGATCATTTTCTTGACCCGCAGAGCCCACCAGGATTTTCATGCACTACAAGTTGTTATTACATGGGCCCCCGTAATAATAAATTGCCTTGCATGGTCACCCTAATTTTCTCTTGTTCAAGTAGACAATCTGACAGGGAGGGGACACCACTGCCTTCATACCTTCAACATAGAAAGGACCTTTATGGTGGTCCATGTGCTAACATCCATTGTTGTTTCGCGCGAAATGGCACAATGCCTAGATAGAATAGGAATAAAGAGAGTTCCTAGCAATAGTAGTTGGAGGGGCACCTTCAAGATGAGTACCTCATCTTCCTTGTCTGGACAAGAGTGTCGTCAATCTTGTTTCGTAAGAGCCACAGGGACCTCGTCCCACTGATAAGGTTGTTATCCAAGGTTACCACCTCCGCCTCACCATCACTGCCGTAGTCAGGCACCTTCACATTCGAGGGGTAAGAACAACCATCTTCTACGGAATCAAGCTCAGGGTCTCGTTTGGTAATTACATCAGCCATAAGCTCCGCAAGGTCGATAGTCTCATTGTGAGAGTCAAGAACAATAATAGAATTCGAAGTTAAAGGTGTCTCGTTCCCGGCAATAATTATTCTGTACACATATATGCATATATATTAATGAATAATAATGTTACTTAGTATATACAGGCAAATAAATGCAACATGTCACATATAACTCCCATTTGTTCTTTCGTGGGTCATTTCGTCTTCGGCAAGTCTATCTCATATAGACTATACCTCAATTGGACATTAGTTGGGGGTATTCTCCCTCCCTACTAATGTCATTGCTTTGTCTTTCTTTTGAAAAAAAAAAGTTTGATTCATGGATCTTGGCGCTTTCATAAATGCAATGAAAAACCTTTTTGTTTGCTGTAAAAAAAATGTTTTCGTGAGAGAATCCTAGTGATTCTAGTCTAGACTCGAGAAGGAATCCTAGTTCACTGCAATCGAAGCTCTGATACCAACCTGTCACACCCTGACTTTTGCGGAAGCGTGTACGTGTGACTTGATCAGTTTTCATTGCATTCGATTATAATAAACAACTATATAATTGAAATGATGTTCATCCATTCAAAAGTTTAAAACATTACAAACACAAGTTGTTTAAGTTTAGGCTACAATCCATCAAAAGATAAGTAGTTCCATAAAAGGGCTTCTTTGACAAAAGACTAATTTCACAAGGCTTTGCTTCATATATCCCATCAAGGATAAGATATACAAACCAACCCTTCCAAAAGTGGATGACATCTAAACTTGAAATTTACAGCTTGAAAACAGCACCAGCGCCAAAGATCCATCTTGTTTCCTGAAATACATGTAATTTTGAAAACATCAACAAAAGTTGAGCGAGTTCATGTGTTTTTGTATGAGTTCCAAATAAACTTGTAAACATTTGAGAGTATTCTTTTGATAACTGGTATGTAAAGCGTCTATGAACAGATCGATTAATGTTTTGCAATGACATTAATATGTGTACAATGGCGTAGGAAGGCTCAAACCTAGCGAATTTTGCTCCGGTCCACCCGGCTGGAACGACATAGTCACTACATGCGGCCACACAAGGACCCATGAGTGGGGCCGATAGATCTACCACCCCTGCCCCTCGGTCTTTAAACAAGATTAATGGTCTTAAGTGTGTGCCTACCCATCCACATGATCTAACAGTTTATTCCTTAGCTAAACTATACCATTGAAACATGTATTCACCCCCGAAAGTTATAAATCCGAAAACAATTAAGAGAAAAGGGGGACATGAACTCACAGATTTGCTTCTTAAGTCTCGTGTACTCAAATTTGTTTCCCGCGAATCGTACCACTACCTACACACGTGCTAAGTTTTATTAGACACTTAGGTCGTCAGAAGCCATTTAGAAGGCTGGAAGAGCTTAGAAAGAAAGAAAGACCCAAAAGCCACTTAGGTCGTCAATTGCGAGATGGTCAAAACAAAATATTGATGAGACCTATAGAAGACTGGAAGAGCTTAGAAAGAAAGACCCAAAAGTTCCTTAGAAGCCATTTATCCTGAAACCACTACTGGTAGGCCTCAACAGATCCAGCCCCTAAAAAGCTTTTCTCATCATCTGCTTTACCCATAAATGCCTTAAATCAATTAAAAAGGCAAAAGCAGACTGATGAGAATGATGAGCAGAGGTATGAAGAACATAAGAAAGAGGCCATCAGATACCAGATTGATTACCATATGGATGATGCTGTCAACCAAATTATTGCTCAAATTGCTGAAACAATCAAACAGTTGGCAAGCAGACCCCAGTCTCCAAACTCATCTCAAATTAATCTTATCCCTAGAAAGCCATCTGATCTAAAAATACTAAAGTGGAAGTCTGACCCAGACACCCACGTATTGAATCTGCTAAGATCAGATGGCAATGTTGAAAAGATATCAAGGAAGGATGCATATGGTCTGAATGCAGGTGACCTTCAAGATCTATTGAACCTTCAACTGATTAGGGATGAAGAAGACACAAATTCCTTGGACTTTGAACTTCAATTCAAATGGCAAATCAGGGAACTGTTGATAAGGAAATAAAGATCAGAGAATAATGAAGGGTTTTGGCATCATCTGTTCTAGGGGGAGATTGTTGGCTCATGTGATCTTTCCTTGAAGAACAGATGATATAAAGCCAAAACTACTCTGCAACAACTGATCCTAAATAAACAGTGTTTTGATCTCTATTCCCTCCAATGGCAAAGGCATTTAACATCCGCTGGTCTCTAAGGTCGTTTAAGTACAAAGCTCTAATGAAGTGTAAAGACTGGTGAAGACCAATCCACTGAAGAAGTCAAAGATCTGCCGGAAGTCAAAGGGCTCATAAACCTTTGTGGAAAGCACTGCTAAAGCTTCATCAACGGATGAGCCCATCAGATGATAGCATCAACAGCACTTTGGTAATCAGTGTTTAATTATATCAGTGTTTTGTATTAAGCAGTGTTTAGAGTTGGTTAATGTTGTTAGATGTCACTGTCTAGGTGACGTCAGCCAAGATGCCACAGTGGTTAGGATTGTACTATAAATAGACAGGGCCTGTACTATTCTATTACCTTACATACTCACTTGCATTTTGTACGAACAATCACTTGTTAGCTAAGGCTGAGGGGGAGATAGTAGTTCATCCATGCATATTGAATCATTGTGTAATACAATCTTTTGATTAAAAGTATTCATGATGAAAGTTGTTCTTCCATTGTTTGTGTTATAAAGTTTTCTTCATTTCTGCTGTAATTATTCATCTGTTTATCTCCTTTCATCTTACATTTCTTAAAACAAACACAAAAAATTAAACTCGGATCCTAACACCGCAACATATTGTTCATCTTATTAACATCTTTCATCTTTAAAACAAACACAAACATTTAAACTCAGATCCTAACATGTACGAACAAACTCTATAATCTTAGGTTGTGGGGGGAGTTGTAATTCATGCTTATTTGAATTGTTTGTGTATTCAATCATTCAACAAAAAGTCTTTGTGTATTCAATCATTTGTAATTCACGCTTACGTGAAAGTATATCTTCCATTGTTTGGTACAATATCTATATACCTATCTATACTTTTTATTAAAATGTATTATGCATGGTTTTCTAAAAACCACCCGTATTTGCACACGGGTTTTACTACTAGTGTATTAAAAAGAAGTGCTAAGCCAACTCCAACAAGTGCAACCAACAACAAAACAACCACCAAAACAGAATCCAACAAACACACCAAATAAGTTGTCACACCCTGACTTTTGCAGAAGCGTGTACGTGTGACTTGATCAGTTTTCATTGCATTCGATTATAATAAACAACTATATGATTAAAATGATGTTCATCCATTCATAAGTTTAAAACATTACAAACACAAGTTGTTTAAGTTTAGGCTACAATCCATCAAAAGATAAGTAGTTCCATAAAAGGGCTTCTTTGACAAAAGACTAATTTCACAAGGCTTTGCTTCATATATCCCATCAAGGATAAGATATACAAACCAACCCTTCCAAAAGTGGATGACATCTAAACTTGAAATTTACAGCTTGAAAACAGCACCAGCGCCAAAGATCCATCTTGTTTCCTGAAATACATGTAATTTTGAAAACATCAACAAAAGTTGAGCGAGTTCATGTGTTTTTGTATGAGTTCCAAATAAACTTGTAAACATTTGAGAGTATACTTTTGATAACCGGTATGTAAAGCGTTTATGAACAGATCAATTAATGTTTTGCAAGGACATTAATATGAGTGCAATGGCGTAGGAAGGCTCAAACCTAGCGAATTTTGCTCCGGTCCACCCGGCTGGAACAACATAGTCACTACATGCGGCCACACAAGGACCCATGAGTGGGGCCGATAGATCTACCACTCCTGCCACTCGGTCTTTAAACAAGATTAATGGTCTTAAGTGTGTGCCTACCCATCCACATGATCTAACAGTTCATTTCTTAGCTAAACCATACCATTGAAACATGTATTCACCCCCGAAAGTTATAAATCCGAAAACAGTTAAGAGAAAAGGGGGACATGAACTCACAGATTTGCGTCTTAAGTCTCGTGTACTCAAAGTTGTTTCCCGCGAATCGTACCACTACCTACACACGTGCTAAGTTTTATTAGACACTTAGGTCGTGTAACGACTCTTAGCATTAGTTATTTATTAAGACTTATTTTGGAATTTTGGTATACTTTGAGTTACACCCTCGGTGTATGTTGTATATGTAATTGTATAATTCCAAATTATATATATATGTTAGTTAAATTAAGGATATTTTAACTTAATTTATTTCCATACAATTATTCGGAATATTGTTAAAAAAAATATATTTTTAACTTATTTTGCCATACGGTTCTCATATACGTGTCTTCCAGTGTGGGTATACTTGTATTATGTTTATGTTATTGTGTATTTCCATATTTGTGCATAATTCTTGTGTATGCGTATTTTACCAGGTGTTGGTAATGTATGTCGGTATGTATTTATGCGTATAGGAATACATATTTTCCTGTATTTATTAAGTATTCTCTACTTAACTTATGTATAATTTTCCGGAATATTGTTTTTGCATAATTTAAAATTACCAACTTTATATTCTTAAAATATATATATTTTAAGATAATTTTATAGAAAAATATCTATAAATTTTATTTGGTGAAAATATGTATGCATCCACATATATCTTAAAAATAATATATTTTTAACATTAAAGTTAGAAATATATATATTTTTAGTTTTCACCAAAATAATATATTTTTGGGTTGTTTATGAAAATATATATTTTCTTCCATTCCAAAAATAATGTATTTTCAATTTTGACAAAATATGATATATTTTATAATAGTTGTAAAAATTCATACTTTGCCGTTTGTTCGGTTTCAAAAATACCGTTTCCCAAATTTGTCAAGATAGGAATTTATTTCCAGAATATATATATATATATATATATATATATATATATATATATATATATATATATATAGGGGAAGGTTCATTTGAGAAGAAAATTTAATTGAGAAGAAAAAGAACAAAGGGTACAATTGTAAAACATTAAATACTTTTTCACTTATCTCATTTATTATCATCTTTGACTAATTAATTAGTCATAAAAACTATCATCCTTCACACTAATGTTTTTTTTTACTACACACATCAAAAGTTACCCTACACCTTTCGAAATTTACCCTACACATGTTGAAATTTATCCTACACAACCCGTAATTTATCATATACACATTGTAATTTATCCTACACTCTAAATTATTTTATTTTATTTTTTTGAAAAAATATATATTTTGAAGATAAGTTACAAATTTTAATGTAGTTACCTATTAAAGATGAA
Organism: Helianthus tuberosus; assembly: GCA_030545235.1. NCBI lineage: Eukaryota > Viridiplantae > Streptophyta > Magnoliopsida > Asterales > Asteraceae > Helianthus > Helianthus tuberosus. The sequence goes on along the minus strand of CM060395.1, from coordinate 182,036,545 downwards.
TACTACTAATTATTGATCTTTGTAGGTTTTCCATATTACCCTTATAGTAACATTAAATACTTATATTAAATGAAGTAAAATGAAGCATTTTTATTGGTTGAAATTTCTTCTTTTTTCTTCTTACAAAAAGTTTCTTCTCATTTGAACTCCCCACTATATATATATATATATAGTCCAAAGTGTCCATTGTCCGAATCACCCAATATTTGTGTGTAAGTTATATATTTATTTTCTTGTGATTTTTGTAATACTTCAAATTATAGTTTTTAGCATTTTGGTGTGGTGTATTATTTTTCAAGTTCCTAATTTTTAGTATAACTAATACAAGCAATATACATGTAGCACATAATTTTGTGACTTCTAAATATATATTTTCCCTAAATACATACTTAGTCATTTTTATTATTGAAAATCAACCTCCAATACTTGTAATTTTTATAACAAAAATTATGGCAAATTTTATATTTAAAAACCATGATCAAAAATCACTTGTAAACACTTGTTTAAACATATTTTTCTAAGTGTTGAATTTTTACAAAATTTTTGCCATAGTTTCCTTTGAAAATGGAGGTTTCCATGCTTATTAGCATATCATTTTCTTTTCAAAAATTTATCATCAATCATCAACATCATTCTACTTCTTACCATAAGCCATAACATGCATTTCTACAAGATGGTATGAACTTGAAGTTTTGCAAAATATTGTAGTATTTTAACATGATGTTTAACATGGTATACTAACACTAAAAACATGATTTTTACTTCATAAAACTCATTCTTACAAATTTTCAACCTTTACAACTTGTAACACATTTTTACAAAAATTCATCTTCTTGAATTTTTCATATCTCGTACACTTTAAAAGTTCCATTTTAACACATAAGACATGTCTATTTTCTTTCAAAACCCAAGTCATGTAAATCATGAAGTAAACTTTATTTTTTCTTGAAACTTTTATGTTTAAAATCTTTCACTTTTACAACCTACATCTTGTAAGAATCATCATTCTTCACAAAATCAAGTTTATATTCAAGTTCATACTTAACATAAAGGATGATCATCATGGATCTTTCAAGATTCATCCTCATACTTGCTAGACCATGTTTTAAATCATCATCTAGCAAGCTTTTATGTGATGATCTATACCATACATTCAAGAAATCAACAAACAAGTTCATTACATACACTAAACAACTTAGATCTTCATGATTTTAAGCTTTATTCTTATGTTCATGTTCTTGTTTTGGTGTGATTCTTTAGATCTTTAGTTACTACATACTTTAACCACTAAAATAAAGTGTAAAAACAAGATCAAGAGGGCTTACTACTAGCACAAAGGCTAGGGATGAACAATATGCAAGATGGAGAAGAAAATAGGTGGTTAATAGCCCCTCAAGATGGTCCTTCAAGTCTCCTTGCTTGCAACCTTCCTAAGTATGCTTGATACACCTTAGTGTATGCTTAGATTATGTGAGAAGATGAAAGAAAAATGGAGATGAGGATGGGGATGCTTGGCCGTGAGCTTTGAAGGGGAAGAAGGAAGTTTGTGGTTTGATTTTTGATGAAAAGAAAGTGTGGTGATGTTTAAGTGTTCAATGGTTTATAACATCTTACCTCCAACAAAATTTGCACAATGGATCATGTGTTCAAAATCTAAGTAGCAATCTTACATAAAATATTCAAGAATTGGTATGATGTGGGCCCCTTTGTAACCGGCCTATTGGGGGGGGGGTATCTAATAGAGTTTGAATTGTTTAGTTACATAATCTAGTTACATTTCAAGTGTTAAGTTAGGGGTCAAGTGTGTTTAGGGATTTTAAGGTGTAATATAGTGTTTAGTGTTAACAACTAGCCTTATCATGTTAAAACAATGCTTCTAGTTCAACTTTGGTGTTTCGGGTAGTGTCCGGTTATTCGTTTGGTTACCAGTTCGTTAAAGTGCTAAATTGCGCAGTTTAGTGAGTTATGAGATACCTTTTATGACAGTTTTCATTTCCGACACTTTACAAGTTATTCTGGACATCTAAACCTTGTTTCTGCATTGTATTTTGATGTTCAAATGCTGATTTTTGCTGAATTTTGCAGAATTCTACATTTAGGGTGTGTTTTGGGTACTTTTTAGTGCTTAATCGTCACTCGGAAGGCAGTTTCATAACCCATACTTCCCTACATAGAGTTCTAGTGGAAATCTTGGTCCTGGGACTCATTCTGCGTCCTAACATGATGTATGCCTGAGTACTGAACTCCCGTCAGTACTACTTATTTATCTGATAAGTGTGCTAGTTTCGTCTGTGCACTAATTGAACTGTTTCAAGTTGCATTTAACAATCATAAGTAACATGCAACATGTAATGTATTTTGTGAGTTCTTTGAAAGTAAACCATGAAATTATTCATATCATAAGTTCAATCATGCATGTCACACCCCGACCACGTGAGACAACGAAACGTGGCGGAAACATCGGGGAGTGTTGTAACAGAATTAATTGTTTCAAATCCATGGCAATTGAAGTTTCGTTTTATTAAACAATCATGAGAGTTTACATTGTTTTAAACAAGAAACAAAGAGTACATAACATAAATTAACTAGTTCTTGTCTCGTTTTAAGTCACTAAGGCACAGGTCCGCCTAAGTATGCCTTGATAAGTCCTATGCATCATCTCCTGAAAACACATGTGAAAATAGGTACGTCAGCATAAAAATGCCTGTGAGATACATAGGTTTTGTGAAAATACGATTCATGACTTATGTTTGAGAAAATGTTTAGTCATGAACCTTGTTATTTGCTTTGTCTTGTAAATCAGTTTGAAAAACGATGAGATCAGATGATATGTATAAATAAATGTAAGGTTAAATGAATAACCAAGTAAAATGAGTTTGTATAAGATAAGTTGTTTGTAAAACAATGTCTTGTGAAAAGTATGTTATTTGTATAAAATGCTATATGTCTCAAATTGAAATGATTCAAATAACGCTACGATATGTAATACCATACAAACACTTATATATAGGAAGTACCAGCGGCGTATCCACCATGCTTGTATCATATTACACACGCCTCGTTACTTAAATCACTTACTCAAACCAAACCATCAAGATGTAATGTTTAATAATTGTAGAAATGTTTAGGTATAGTCAAATGGTTTACATGGTTCAATAGATACAAATGGTTCACATAATGTAATATAATGTGTTCATATGCTGGATGAGCATATGCAACAAATTGTAATGTAAAACAATGTACTAAGTATGCACACAATGGACATACATAGCATGAAATGTAATGTAAAACGATGTACTAAGTATGCACACAATGGACATACATAGCATGAAATGTAATGTAAAACAATGTACTAAGTATGCACACAATGGACATACATAGCATGAAATGTAATGTAAAACAATGTACTAAGCATGCACAAAAATGGGCATACATAGCATGAAATGTAATGTAAATCATGTACTATAAATGTACTATTGAACATAGCAAGTATATGATGTGAAAACATGGAAAGCATGAAAGTAACAAGTAGGCACATGTGTTTCACCCCAAAACAGTTTGAAAACGGTAAAAGAGGGGTCTATGTACTCACTTGAGATTGCTTAGTAGTCCTTGAGTAACAACCAAACAGTGCTAGAGATCACGGATATCAAACGACACCTAATATAGGTAACTATGTTAATAAACCGGACCTAAATCGGAGGATTAGATAGAATGAGGGTTCGTAAACCAAACGAGTATGGAGACTCGTGTCATATGGTTTATCAAAGCCTACATACTAAATGAAACCTAGCCTAAGTGCTTACGACCCATTGCGACCCGTTTAGGTAGCTTATGCTACTTTAACGCGTCGTTCGCGTGAAACGCGTTCGGACCGCTTAACTAGTCCTATGACAAGTAACATATGCCTTAACATGTCTAATATTGTTGTCAAATCAGTTTAGATGTCAAAAGTTATGTTACATATGTTTAAAATGAATTTTGGCATCAAAGGGGTATTTTGGTAATTTACCTAAGGCATATAAACTACCTATCATACAACTACTTAAACGAAGCGACCATAAGGTATAACCTCGGAAGGTTATTCCTTATATACTATGGTCACCTAATGTGTTTGGTCGGATCCTAATGATCGACCAAATGGGTCGGGTTCGAAGGTATAAGCGATTTATTAGATCGCTTACCCTTACGACCCTAGACAACGTGGTAATCAGTAGGCATAGTCACCAGGGACTATAACCATCGTGATTACGCTCACGTTGCGAAGTTCAAACGAACTTCGCATTGACCATAAACTGGTCAATGCAGAAAGTCAAACAAAGTTTGACTTTCGGACTCGAAAAGCAATAAAAGAACGAAGGAACACTTACAAAGGGTCCCCGAAAGCTAATCTTGATCCAAGTAGCTCAGGTATGAAACAATGGTTTCAACTTAGAGCTTCTAAGATCAGATTTGTGGGTTTTGCAATGAAGTGGGTTGGGTATTTATAGGATTCGTAGAGCCGTTAAGATCGTTTCTTGGAAACCGTGCTTTGATCTTGGCCATACACCTCAAGAACATGGTTTTACAAAACCATTTGAGCCCCTAGTATTGAGAAATACCATGTGCAAGAGGATTAGGAGTGCATAACAGCTGATAACAGGTTGTTTAAACATTGAATCTGGTCTGGGAGTCTGACGCGGGCCGCGTAAGATATCACCTTGGGCTTACGCGGGCCGCCTGGGCCTTCTGATCAGAAACCAAGTTTCAAAAATGACAGTTTTGGTCCCTGTTGTGTCTTAAGGCCATTTCCGATATGTTTAAGGCCCGTTAAGCCAACGTTAAGGCCCTAAAATGATGCCTAACATTGTGGACATGAAACATGCTCAAAAATATGCCGGATGTTGGTTCGTTTGGTCGTACGATCGCGATGATCGCTTAATTACGACGAAATGCGCATAAGCGCGAAAAACGATCCAAATGACGCGACGAATGGAGTTTTTCTCTAGCCAAACACTAAAATAAAATATTTTAGTGCTTACATAAATTTTTGGATGTCCGGATGTATTCAGAACGTAAGATATGCGCGTAAGTGCAAACTTGTGCACTTTTTGACGCTTTTAGTCCCTGAATGACCCAAAAGTTTATTTTAGCACACCGAACCCCTCAAAGCCTATTTCTAAGCTATTTAAAGGATATTTAGGGTTTGTTTAACTTATGGTCATGTTCCGAAATGTCTGTTACAGTTCAAATTGGCATACTTTCGCAGTTTGTCAACTTTAGTCCCTGTAAGTGATTTAACTTGATTTCGGCATACCAAACCATCCAAAACTTATTTCTAAGTTATGTAAAGGTTATTTAAGGTATGTTAAGCCTATTTCACTATTCCGGAGTGTTCGTTGCATTAAACTGGTTATATCTACGCATCAGAGCGCGTACAACCCTCCAGAAAGCGATTTAAAGCTTGAAATCGAACAAGTGTTGATGTGTGCAAACGATACACATATTTTTACAAATCCCAAGTATGAAATACAATATTTCATTGGTTTGGCATTTGTTTGATGGTTGAAGTGACACAGGTGTCACAGTCTCCCCTACTTTAGGAAATTTCGTCCCGAAATTTATTCATAGGAGTCTATCTGTGACTTTGTGTCAAATAACCACCAGAGTTATGAAAGGCATAATCCTGACATTTCCTTAACGGACATTCTTCACAAACGAAAATGAACGGAATGAGTCATTTTCCACAATTTCTACAGAAACGAAAATGAACGGAATGAGTCATTTTCCACGATTTCTTCAGAAACGAAAATGAACGGAATGAGTCATTTTCCACGATTTCTTCAGGAACGAAAAATGAACGGAATGAGTCATTTTCTACAATTTCTTCAGGAACAAAAATGAACAGAATGAGTCATTTTCCACAATTTCTTCAGGAACGAAAATGAACGGAATGAGTCATTTTCCACAATTTCTTCAGGAAGGAAAATGAACGGAATGAGTCATTTTCCACAATTTCTTCAGGAATGAAAATGAACGGAATGAGTCATTTTCCACAATTCCTTCAGAAACGAAAATGAACGGGATGAGTCATTTTCCATAATTTCTTCAGAAACGAAAATGAACGGGATGAGTCATTTTCCACAATTTCTTCAGAAATGAAAATGAACGGGATGAGTCGTTTTCCATAATTTCTTCAGAAACGAAAATGAACGGAATGAGTCATTTTCCACAATTTCTTCAGAAATGAAAATGCACGGATTGATTCATTTTCTACAATTTCCTCAGGAACGAAAATGAACGGAATGAGTCATTTTCCACGATTTCTTCAGGAACGAAAATGAACGGAATGAGTCATTTCTAGACACACGACCAAACTTGTTGTGGTTTCTGTGCACTGAATTTCATAATTATGTATGCATCCATAATTACGCAATTCCTTGCACAGTCCGCACAATTTGTTTTGTAATGTGAAGGGGAGGAAAAATCAAACCTGTGATGAGTGTGACTAGAATACCATAAGGTCCTTTTAATTAGATCGACAAATGATCCTTTTAATTAGGCCACCAAGGAGTCCTTTCAGCTATCTCATCACATGATATTCCTAACCAGATTTTTGGATCAATCTGTTTAACTAGACCACTCAAGGGGTCTAATTATGGAATTGTACAATATAATCCACGGGTCTTTACTATTACATAAAAGCCCATTGAGGATTTAATATAGTACCTTTGGGTATCCTACTATGAATCCCTTATACGAATATATGGAAGATTCTACGAGGATTTGGATAACAAAACTTGGATTACACAAAAACATAAAAGGAAACACATAAGCACATAATCACATAGTTGTTTAATTTGATTATTAATTTGCTATTAACTTGTTATCGATTGAAAATGGATGTGGAAACCAGTCGATAGACTTCAATGTCCTCTGGGATCTATCTAAAGAGATAGGAAGATCTCCCAAAAATTCGATTTTTGTTTTCAAAGAAACGTAATATTCGAATTAAGGAACACATCAATTTTTGGATTTACGGAAATACCCTTAGGTGCCCTATTAAGGATTTATAGTGGTACTTTGGGTATTCGTCTAGTGTTGTAACTTGCGCCTTGTACTTCGTTTCCTTGGAAGAAACGGGTACTTAGGAATTTCGTGGAAAACGCAAGAGATCATAAAATAGAAAAAAAAATTAGGGGGGGGGTAGTTTGTTTTCAAAGGAATACGATTCCTTGATTGTCGGTATTGTAAGGGATATGTTCTTTATACATACAACCATATAAATACATTGCAATGTATATAAAAGATTTATTTATAAACAATGATAACAACTGTTTCATGGACCTTGACAACAAAAGAAAATAATACATAAGACGTGATTATTTCTAAAGGGTGTTGTCTTCTAGTCGGTCAGATGCTCATCCCTGTGCTGGATTTGCATTAGCAAGCTTTGGGCAATTTCTTCGGAAATGACCC